>VZTD01001521.1:22270-52788 GCA_013397725.1 Rhagologus leucostigma | reverse complement strand
CCCTCGAACCGCCAGTACCGCCCCCACCCTGTTACCGCGCCCCCGGAACCACCAGCGCCCCGCTCCCGATACCGTTCTCCAGTAACCCACACCGCCCCGCCGCAGGCTGCACTCCCATAACCCCGAGCGCCCACTCTCCCCGCGCTGCACCCCCAGTAGCCCCCACTGCCAACTATTTCTATGCTGTACCCCCAGTAACCCCCAGCGCCCCCTCTCCCCAGCACGGGAGGCTCCACATGCAGGCACGTGTCTTGGGCCGTGGGCCCGCGGTCACGCATATGGCAGCGAGCAGCACTGGTGTCACTACTCTTGGTCACTGACAGATGCCGACATTCGGGCTGGTGCCCCCAGCACAGTCCCACAGCTCCTCTGCAGCTAGGGGTGCTCTGACCCTCCAGGGTGCTCCTCCATGTGTGCATGAAGACACAGGCGTGGGCTCTGCCTCATGCCCAGGAAAGGCAGCACTGGGTGTGCCTAATGAAGTGGTAGAGAAATAAGGAAATTAATCCAAATCGTCCTCTATTACCTTACAGCAGTAACCTATTACTTTTTGTGAGCAATGCAGACTGAAAGGAGGAGTCAAGCCAAGATGGAATCTCTGGTTCCAAGGGGCTGCTAAGGTGGCTCAGCCTAGCTGTGGTTTTGGGCAGACTTGGGGACTCCTGAGGCTCCTCTCTGTCCAGCTGATGTCCTTGGCTGCAGCCTATGTTGTCCTGCTGTGTAGCATAGCTGGAGCCAAATGGCAGCTTAGACCATGCCCTGGATGAGGCCAGCCCACAGCAAAAGTACATCAGTGTGTGCGTGTGTGTAGACATGTGGGCACAGACATCCAGCCCTAAGGCTCCTAAAAGTCTTTACTTGGTCACTTCAGAAGGTCTTTCCTAGTTATAGGAGAATTAGTCTGTGCTTCGGGGAGAGCTGTGGAAGACCAGGGTAGTCACATTGCCATGTGAAGGATTTAATCTGCAGTGCCTGTGTGCAAGAGACAAGTTCCAGCTAAGTGGAAACTGAAGCCTGTCAGAATTTATGTTAACTCTGCAGCTGCATGGCAGGTTAGGTGATCAAAGTGGTCCCATCTAGGTTGTTCAATGCTGCTTTTCAAATGCTTTTGGCATATCAGGAGACTGCCTCTTTCCTGTGCTGAGCTTAATTGCTGCTGCAGTCCACAGTGGTGAGGATGAGGGTGAGCCTAATATTGCTTTCCCAGCTGAGTTCTGTTTCAAAGCTCCTTCTCCCTCTATCTGCATTATGGGGAGGGAACTTCAGGAAAACCAGGGGTAGAGCTGGCAACTGTAAAACTGTGACTGCAAGAGGTTTTACAGGAACAGTTTGCCCGTTATGTCTTCTCTGCAAGGTCCGTTCTCACCTGGTCACTGTGAGAACCACTTGGTTATTGCAGAGCTAGCTGTTGGTGTTGACTGCTCCATAACCTGTCTTTGCCAGCAGCCAAGGATCCCTGGCTTGCCCAGCACTGCTCTGGCCTGCACAGGAGTGCTCAGAAACACTATTTGAAAAGCTCAGTGCTGTCAGTGTTAGGTATCAGTGAGTAATGCCATTTTTCTGATAGCAGAAACAGGTGGCCATTAGCACCGTGGGACAGTTTATTCTGCATCCTTCCCCCAAACTACTTGGAAGTAATTCGATTTCTATGTCCTTTCCCTATGCTCCAGGCTGCAGCCCTATTGCTTGTGCAGAGTGAGAATTATGCTGTGATTGGGGAATTTTGTGTCTGATCACCCTAGGCATCACTGTTGGCTGTCTGGCATTCCCAGGCTTCACATACCTTCCAGATAAGTGCTGGACGTGGGAAAGGACATGCTGTGCCACTTAGGACAATCCTGGGAATTCAGTGACTGTGCACAGGGAGCATGGTGAGCATCTGCTTTGGGAGCAGATGATGGCATTTGCATTTGTGGGTTCAGTCTATAAATAATAAATACTGAGAGTGCAAACTCTTCACACACACTTAATTATCATTTGAGTATTTGGGGTTTTGGCCCGGCAAAATTCAATTTGCAATCACGAATCAGGAACTAATGCATCTAAATTGTGTTATATGCCTTGCAGTGCCTTGTACTTGGAATTCAGTGGGGAAATCCAGCAGCAGCCTCGAGATCCCATCCTTACCTCTACAGCCTGGCCTGCAGGCTCCAAAGTCCCAGCCTGCCCCTAGCAAATGTGAGGTTCTGGGAGAGGTGCTGGCAGCAAGAGAATGTCCTGCCCATGATGCAGGAGCCTCCTGTACCTGCATCACATCACCCTGCTGTAATCTTCCTCTGCCCAGCAGAGGAATACACCAGCAAGGACTCCCAGCACATCAGGAACTGACCTCTGGAACTGGGAAAGGTTTGAATTGATGACATGCCTGTACAGAATCTGTCCCATACTTTGTAGCGTTTAAATGTTATTAATTAAATGAAACCCACAAAAGATGCATGGATGTTTTGTCCCTAATCTAAGCCTTAGTTAGCTTCTAACTAGTGTGGGGTGAGCATTCACAGATTTATGAAAGCACGACATGACCTGCAATAGCTGGGTCCTGACCTGGGGTTCCTGGACCTCTCTGACTGTTCCCCGCCTGGGACACAACACTCATGCAGTTATTTCCCCCATATTCTGGCTGCTCCCTTTTCCTGCTCCAGAGCCTCCCATGGCCAGCTGTGACCTAGCTGTGCCTATGGAAGCAGCTGGCAACTGAAGCTGCGACTCAGATGGCCTTTTCTGGGTGAGCATTGCCCTTCAACCAGCTGCTGCCTGGCCTAGAGGAGGGCTGGGCAGGGTGTGAATGCCAGACCTGCCCCTGCACTCCCAGACCCTGTCTCCCAACCAGCCCCATGCCTGCCCACCATGTCCTCTCATTGGGGCTTCCGTGGCTGCTGCTTCACATTAGCTGTCTCCATGTTCACGGAAAGGAAACGTCCAAAGTTGTTGTGAGGGTTCATTCCCATCCACTTAGTCATGTCTGTGTGCTGGCTGCTGTATCCTCCATTCCTCTCCCATGGAAGTAGAATTAACACACTGATTCCCTGTGATAATAATAATGAAGGGCAAAGGTGCAGCAAACCACAGACATTTTCTATGATGCTGCTACAGGAAACTCCCCTATTGTCCTCACCCAAGGAACAGGCTCAGACCTGTCAGCAGGCTATGGATCTCAGCACTTTATTGACACTTCATGAACTTTATGAAATGTGGAAAGTCAATCTGCTAATCATTAATACCCACTTATCATTAATAATTCCCGATCCTCCTTTTGTGTTTGTTTATTTATTTTGTGGTGGCATCTTTTTACCATCTGCTGCATAATTGGATTTGGGGAATTCGGTGCTGCCCAAGAACAGACATTTATACTTTTTATTATCACAGGGTATTGTGAAGTCAAGAGTTTTGCTGTGTAATTATGTGCAATGTGAAAAGTAATTTATTCTGTTGCATTTAGACCAGATGCCCAATTACTTCTTCTGGCGCTTCCTAGTTTCTATTGTAAGAAACAAGTAATAACAGTTTGCTATCTTATCTGCACTGCACCATCTGCAACACAGCAGACCCTGGTCATCTTTCACAGCTGATCATTTCTTTTTTACCCTTTTAATATGGGACAACTAGACAGCATATGGTGTTTGAGATGTGGGTTTCCTGTGTGTCAATATATTCATAAGTGTTACCACTCAGCCCTTTCCCAGATCATTTACACCACATGAAGCCACCAAAGCCAAGAGCCTGGTAAAGCTGCAAAATGATCTGACAGGTCTATCAACAGCAAAAGTATTCAGCACTGTCATGGTCAGTGAACACACAGCTGATGGAAGTTGATGAGCAGCTCTATCAAAGCCCACCCCGGGAAAGAAGTTTATTTGTTATTGCTCAGATAAAAGCACAAAACACTCAATGTGAGGCAGGAAAGCTAACCCTCTTCATCAAGAGAATGGGAGCACTGGGCAAACACTGCACCCCAAGCAGACACTGCTTTATAGTGACCAGCTGCCATGCAAAAGGGGGTGTCATGCCCCTCTGTAATGGGCATACAGCCTGCTGGAAACCTGCTCTGGCTCTGATGCCTGATCTTCTGCCTGTTCGTACTGGTATCTCTTCTGGGTTTGGTGTCCAGCCAGGGGCTTGGGCTTCAGGGAGGGAGAAAATTCACCTGGGACTGGCTGGAAAACTCACTGGGATGACCCTGGCTGGATATCGGGTGCCCATCAAAGCTGCCCCATCACTCCCCACCTGCACTGGGCAGGGAAGAGAAAATATAATGAAACACTCATGGATCGGGATAAGGACGGGGAGAACTCACTCACCAGTTACTGTCATGGGCAAAACAGACTCAGTTTTGGGAAATTAGTTTAATTTATTGCCAATCAAATCAAAGGAGGGTAATGAGAAATAAAACCAGATCGTAAAACCATCTTCTCACCACTCCTCCTTTCTTCCCTGGCTTAGCTTCACTCCCCAGTTCTCTCCCTCCTCCCCCTCAGCAAGTGGGACAGGGAATGGGATCGATTCATCACAGCATGTCTCTGCCACTACTTCCTCCTCAGGGGGAGGGTCCTCACACTCTTTCTGTGCTCTCACATGGGCTCCTCCATGGGCTGCAGGTGGGTCTCTGCTCCCGCGTGGATCTTTGTGGGCTGTAGGTGGGTCCCTGCTACCCGTGGACCCCACAGGCTGCAAAAGAATCCTTGTTCCAGCACTTGGAGCACCTTCTCTCATTCCTTCTGCATTGGCCTGGGGGCTGCAGGGCTATTGCTCTCACATCCCTCACTCCTCTCTCTGGCTGATGCTGTGCACAGTTTTTTCCCTTCTTAAATCCCACAGGCACTGCCACCATTACTGATGGGCTCTGCCTTGGCCAGTGGCAGGTCTGTCTTGGTGTCAGCTGGCTTTGGCTCTGCTGGACATGGGGGAAGCTTCTAGAAGCTTCTCACAAAAGCCATCCCTGTAACCCCCCCACTACCAAAACCCTGCCATGAAAACCCAATACAACTCCCTTAAGAGGGAGTTTTGGGCAAAGCAGCTTATGGTGAAAGCCTAAATTAGCCTGGGTTGTTTAGCCTAGAAACTATGAAACTGAGGGGGATGTGCTGACAGGTTCTCTTTAGATGCCTGACAGCTGCCAGGCATATATGTGGCTGCTGCAGAGACTGGAATGGCCTGTTCCACGTCTGGGGTAGAACTTCAGCCCATGTTGGCCTGGCCCACATGGAGACCAGGGCTGATCGTCCTCTCAGTGTGAGACTGGGGAATGTTGATTTAGTTTCCAGCCACTCTTCCACCTCAAGGGCTGTCTTGCTGCCATTCTCCTGACACCCTCTCCCTGGCTTTGCTTCTGACAAGGCCAGTAATTTGCCATCTGCATCACTGGCACCGGGATCTGCTCCTTGTGTTTGCTTGTGCTGACTGTGTTACTGTTCCCATAATTTGGGAGCAGAGATGGAGTTCCTGGAGAAAGGGGAGAGTATGTGCTTGCCAGCCAGCCTGGCTCTGCCACACATCTCTGCTCAGTGCAGTGCTGAGCCCACCTGCAGCGCTGTGCAGTGCTCCACAAGGCCAGGTGCAGAGCCAAAGTGGCGTGGGAAGGAGGGGAAACCTGTGTGACGCCTGTATCTCAGCAGGGACAGGGAGCATAGGACAGGGAGCTGTCAAGGACGTGGGACAGTGAGACAAGTCAGTGACTGGGCAGCCTGTGTGATGGACAGCCACATGTGTGCACCAGGCCTGGCAGTGATGTGGTGCCATGGAACCTCTCCCTCCTGCTCAGGGACTGTTCTGCATCAAAGTGGCTGGTGATGAGAGGTGGCCAGGGACATCAGAGACCATAATTTTTTCGGGTGGCATGGACCCAGCCACCCCATCTGGAGGGAGCTGTGCAGATCGGCCGTAGACCTTTGAGCCAGCCACTTGTGTCAGTGATGTGACCTGTCCCTACAGCAGGCAGGTGGGCTCTGATGCAGCACCTGGAGCCAGTGCATGTAGGCGGGAAGTGTCCTCCCTGCTTTGCCTGTACTCTGCACAGCAGCAGTTCTGAGGCAGGGGCCAGGGCCAGGGTGGTTGGAGTCTATCTTGAAAGATGGTATTTGATGTAGCATGGCAAAATGTTTTGAAGAGGAAAGAGTTCAGCAGTAAGAAGTTACGAAGTAATCCTCTAGGCTTTCAGGATTTCCCCATCTTGAACACCAATGCAAACCATCTTTGAAGGGCTGCAAGGGCAATATATAGATGTTATTTGGGCCCTTTCATTTTATAATACTGAATTTCATCTGGCATTTCATCTTCCAAGCACTCAGTATTCTAAGATGCTTCAGCACTTCTTTTTGGTTACTTTTTAATTTTTACTGCTCCACATAATCCTCAAACCTGACCTTAGTCCCTGCCCATTTACTTCCTGTGTCATGAGGGAAGCATTTTGAACAGTGTTAATGTGGATCCCTGCAGGATTCCCCCAGTGGCCTCATTCCCCTGAAAACGCCAAATGTCTCCTCCAAATGCTTCCTCTAACCCTCAACAAGGCAACCATCCTGTTTAATGCATGGCAGTCTTGCTTTTTAAAGAGGTCTAGGGCTTTGTCAAATTTTTTTGGAAATTCCGATGGCAGCTGCAGCAAAATCTAATTGAAGATATTCAGCTCTGAGGTTCTCAGCACAGGAAGTACATGGAGGTGCTGGGGTGAGACCAGAGGAGGCCATGAAGATGCCCTGAGGGCTGGAGCCCTTCTGCTCTGCAGACAGGCTGGGAGAGCTGGCGGTGTTCAGTGTGGAGAAGAGAAGGCTCTGGGAAGACCTTAGAGCCCCTCCAGTGCCTAAAGGAAGCCTACAAGAATGATGGAGATGGACTATTTAGTGGGGCCTGGTGCAGTAGGACGAGGAGCAATGGTTTAAACTGAAGGAGAGTCAATTTAGATTAGATGTAAGGAAGAAGTTTTTCACAATGCATGTGGCCAGACACACATACAGGCTGCCCAGAGAGGTGGTGAGTGTCCCATCCTTGGAAGCATTCAAGATCAGGTTGGATGGGGTTCTGAGCAACCCGATCTAGTAGAAGACAATCCTGGTCATGGCAGGGCCTTGGCCTAGTTGACATTTAAAGGTCCCTTCCAACTCAGAGCATTCTATGATTCTATGTGTGGAAAAGTCTTCTTTCGAGGTTTACCTCTTTACCAAGTCCACAAAAACGGCACCACAAGTACCACCCGTCCTGGCCCGGGGCAGCACCTGGGCTGTGGCCCACTGGGAGCAGGGCCAGCCAACGGCAGATGAGGGACCAGCCCATGCTGCAGTGGCACAGAGGGCCAAGAGCTTCCTTGGCCATGAGGAAGAACTGGAAAAAAAGCTGACAGCACTGGCTGTGATTTTCCTAACCTTTAATTTGGCTGTCTTCCCAGGCAGTCACTGGGACCATGTCTCTGGTTATGGTCATTCTATGGTTCAATGCAGGCTGTGTTTGAATAACTACCTGGCTTTTGCTACCTGCTTCCAAAGAAAGACAGAGGCTTGCTTCTGAAATGCAACTGCACTTTTTAAAAACAAAACCCTCTGATTTAGAAGACCTTTGAGCCTAATTCAGATGGGTTTTTGGACTTGATACAGCATGCATAAAAGAGGACACCGCACTAATTAATGTCTCAGCAGAGCTGTCCAATATAACCACCACCCCCTCCAATCTCACTCTCATTCCACTGTATTTTAATGATGAGATTGACCTACTTAATTTTGAAGGCAGCTGGCTTTCAGAGTCAAGCAACATTTCAAGAAATAATGTCATGCTTAGTGCTGGTTTCATTACCAGCATCAGAGTCACACAGCATCCCAGGATGACATTAACCCTCCACTTGCCATGAAGGTCACTGAGCAAGCACCAAGGACCAGACTGCTCCAGGAGCTGGTCCCAGGCCATGGCTCTGCTCCCAAACACCTGCAGCAGCACAGGGAAACATCTGATTTATAGGTAATGTCACTCTAAGGAAAGCGAAGCAGTGGAAGAGCTTGCCTGGCACAGGTGTGGTGTCCTGACCAATAGAGATATGACAAACTAATGGGATGTACCCCAACCTGATACAGTGATAGAGCTAAGTGTACGACTGCAATTATTTCATTCTCACAGGCCACACTCAGCATCAGACCGTTCCATGCAGGCAGGAATGACAAACTGAAGTGGACATCTCTGTGTGAAGTGCATCCCGTGTCACAGTTTCCTCTCAACAGAACAGCTCCATTTTTTTTGACATTTTGGCATTATTAAAAGAGCTTAAACCTTTCTAAAGCTACTGCATTGCATAACTTGCAGGGAAGGATGGTAAGTGATCTCCTGAAAATTACTGAATTATAAATGACTTTTAGCAAATCTTGGAACAATGGGGAAACTCTTGAAGATTAAGAAAAAACAAAACAACTGAACAACTCCCAAACCAAAATATATTCTCTCTCCTCCAAAAAAAAAAATCCTCCAGGCCCCCAAAGCAAAACTCACATGTGCCAGTACTTTAAAAAAGACAAGCTGTGTGGTAAGTACAGCTTGGTCTGAAATCTCCCAGACACACCAATAATTGACATTAAGGGACATCATAAGTAAGACCCAACCAATATGGTTTCACAGAGAAGAGTTTTCTGCAAACATTATTCTTTAATTAATTACAAGTCCATGTTGGTAAAAGTAGCTGTTGACATCATAAATTTCTCTAAGGCCTTTTTCTTGGCCCCACATGTTATACAAGGATTGGTGAAATACATTAAATGCTTGATATTAAGTAATTGTAAATAAGGATTTGTCCTAGAGAATCCCAGAGTCTGCAGCTATTTAACATCTTTATAAAGAATGTTAACGAAATTAATAACAATTGCAAAGAAAATGCAGATTAAAAAAGCTGATGACAAATTAAAGCAATGAAAAATTGATTCTGTAACCAAGCTTTCTGGAAAAGTTACTGTACAAAACATAGTTATTAAGCTCTCTGCTAGAGTCATTCTGTGAAATACCCCACAGTGTTTCAGAATGTGTTCATCATGTGCTGTCCGGCCTTAAATCCTGTTGAGTTTCTAGAAACAAAAGAAATGGGTCCTCAGAGGCATTAGCAAAACAACTGAAAAATGTGCTTAAGATGATAAAAGTGAATATCAACAGTGTAGTGAGGGAGTTGAGGGCAAAAAGAGATAGGTGAGAGCAGAGCAAGGTTATCATTGTATCTTACATAAAGCAGATTGTTACAGAATGCTGCAGCTGCTTCCTAGTTCATCTCTCTGGACTTAAAAACTGAAAAATGCACCAATCAATATGTAACATGTCAGCAAAGAACAATGCACAACAGAAAAAAAAAAGAGAAAAACCTGCTTTGACTGAGACTAGCAAGCCTCTTTAGCTCACACGGCAAATTATTTATGGAGTTAATTATGACTACAAATATGCAGGAAGAAATTTCTGATACCATAAAGCTATTTCAGTTACCAGGACTCAGCAGTATGGGATACAGAGGCTGAAATGAAAACAAGTTCCAATGAGAAGACATGGCATTTTTAGTACAATGAATCACTGCAACAAGTATTGAGTGACTAGCTGGTCTTTTATCACTTCTGATTCCATCAAAACAGGATCTCTTTCTACATATGCACTTGCTCAAGTAGAATTGATAACAGCAAGGAGCAGTTTGCTGGGGCAGTGGACAGCGTTCCTCCAGGGTCTGTTGCCCACTCCATGTGATGTCTTCATCCAAGCTGCTTGGTGCAATTGATTTGCTGGAGGGGATGTCACCCAGAAGAACCTGGGGAATCCATGGATGGAGAGCAGCCCAGTGGACAAGGTCCTAGGGATAACAAAATTGGACACAACCTGGCCATGTGCACTGGCAGCCCAGAAACCACCAGCATCCAGGGCTGCATCTCCAGCAGTGTGGACAGCAGGTGAGGGAGGGGATTCTGCCCCTCTGCTAAATTCCTTGCCCTCAGAGCACTGGAGCATGGCTGCCTTAGCCCCACTACAGCAGGCTGCAGGTGCTTCGGGACAGATCTCTCTCCTCACCAACAGTGGACTGGCAGCAATGCCACCACCTCATACCAGCTTGAGCCGATCCAGCAAACAATCTGCTGTGATGCTGATGGACAGGGATGGAGTGGTGGAGAATGCTTTTTTTCCACATGCCCTGTTATGTCGAGGAGTATGTTACTGAAGTAACTACAAAACCCAGGTGGTCACAAAGTATCCACAGACAGAAAATAGGACTCTACACTGAAAACCACTATGAAAAACTTTTAATTCCTGGGTTTATTGTACTGTGTGGGAAGGTAGTGAACGTTTGTTCAAAGTACAGCGCTGTGGAGTTCTGGGGAGAAACCGTGAAGACAACTGAACAGCACCAGCGCACGCAGGACAACCTCACAGGCAGGCTGGGGTGTGTTGTGCGAGAAGGGATGGCACCAAGACCACCACACACCGAACAGACAAGAAACCACATTCTTGCACTGGTGACATTTTATTTTGTTGTCTTTTGATCTTGCCCATCTCACTGCAGACTTTACGCACCCTGCACACTCCACACGTCTGCTTTCAGCACAGCACTTGCAAACACAGTAGCACTTGGTTCCAAAGGCAGTTCTTGAGACCAGCTTGGCCCTACAGTACTCCCCCAGTCCAGAACAATGTGATCATGCTGGTACTAACACACATGTACAAACCCCTGCCTGTTCCCCAGACTGGGGAACTGCAATGGCTTCCCTGTGAATTTCAGCACCAGCAACTTTGTTGGACAGTGCAAATTTTGCAATTTTCTGGTACAGTGGGTCTTTGGATAACAGAGATTCTGGAGAATCCATTCTTCGAAAAATAGGACTGCCTGTGCTGCTGCTTCCTGCTAGCTTCTATGATATCCTGCTGCATTTAGACATTGGAACAGGATGCCCGGGGAGGTTGTGGATGCCCCAACCCTGGCAGTGTTCAAAGCCAGGTTGGATAAGGCCTTGAGCAACCTGGTTTAGTGGGACGTGTCCCTGCTTGTGGCAGTGGGGGGTGAGACTAAATGATCTTTAAGGTCCGTTCCAATCCCTTAACATTCTATGATTTATGGAGCACAGGAAGATATTATTCCTTATGATCCAGAGACAATGCCAACACATGACTTAAAATAATGACCCCTCTTCTTTTAACCTTTTCTACACAGGGAAGCCACTGCTAATATACCTCATTTGCACAGAGAGGTGATACTGAAAAGAAACAGGTTATGTAAGTCAATGAAGGTGGTATCTGCTGAGCAGGGAAAAAGGATACTGTGGGAGCATTGGCATGACAAAGAACCACATGCTGGCAAGGCAGCTCCATGGAACCTGGTCCCAGCACCAGCAGGCTGCTCATGTAGGTATGGACTATCTTGCAGTATGTTTCCCAGGTGAGTACGAAAGAACTGGGCTTCAGAGGGCACACAAAGGCCATCTCAGTACATTAGTTACTGGGGGCTCTGAAAGGCCAGTGAATCTCTGAAGCGCTTGAGAGCATTCACTCCTCGCTGCACTGGAAGACTTTCTACAGATCTTTAATGTCCAGCATTACAGGAGACAGATGCCAGGGGAACAGTGGGTTCCTGACAAGGGTAATAATGACGTTCCATCCCTTCCAAGTAGAAGTGCTACTGTCTGGTGCTGAGCCTAAACACCAGTGAATGAAATAGAGCCTTGTGCAACAGGCTACAGCAAACACTGAGAAAAAAAGAGTCTGAAAAAAGAGTCTCCTTTGTGGCAGCCTTGCTGACAACAGACAGGAGAGTGACAGGGCAAACCAGAGTCTTTGCATTCTGCACAGCACTGTTTTCATGTTTAGTTTGTGTGCATTCTGTGCAAGAAAGGATTTCCCCCTTGAAGAGACCTAAACATTGTGCTAGTCAGTCCCTTATGGGAAGAACTGTAAAAAAGAACCCTGATCTCACCCATCAGAGGAAGATGACAAAACAGACACTTGCTGTACGGGAAACAACCAAACAAGCAACTAGTATGACCAAACTGAGACTGCAGCCAGAGCAGGAATCACACTGGGTACACTGTTAGTGCCACTGTCCAAAGGAACCACACCCAGAGAAGCAGCCTCTGCACCACAGCTTTGGTTTGTATTCCTCACAACTGACCAGATGCAGAAGTTTCAGTATCAAAGTCACCCGCAGAATTGAGTCACAGTCCCAAAGACATCCAGTTGCTTATATTAGTGCTGTGGGTTATGAGCCTGACAGAAGTGGGGCTTGTAACTGAAAAGCTTTAGAATTACTCCTTCTCATCTTCTAGGGATTTACTTCGGCCTCGCTTGCGGCTGGTTTTTGGAACTTCAGCTCTCTGTGCAACTTGGGGTGCCCCTTCCTCACTGCTCGCACTCTCATTGTCCACTCGCTGTGGACAACCTCTCTTACTTCTCCTCATTTTTTCAACTCCAGCAGTGGGGAGCTTCTTGGCAGCCAGGGTGCCAGCTCTCTTCTTTTTGCCCCTGGTCAAAGGACGTTTCTTCCGTTGCTTCCTTTGCTCTTCCCTTTGGCGAATTTTCATTAGCTTCTCAAAGCTTTTGGTGGTCGTTGTATTCACATCAAACCAGTCCTGCAGGTTTAGAAGGCAACAGGTTGGTACTGATGGTGGTGGAAATACCAAATAAAGCCTATCAGGGCTTACAATATAGGTGCCTTGTGGGACAAGGTTTCCCTGAAATGTGAGATCTGGAAAGGCAACTGCCTAAAAACGCTCTGTTCTTTGATATGTCTCCTCAGGTGTCACTCTGTCTCAGAGGATTCAGATTTGATTTGACATTTGCCTAATAAAGGCACAGGAAATGCTGCAGAGCTGAAGAGAGCAGCAGCAGCAGCTTGGGACAAGGCATGTGACATGACACAACACTTGCTCCCCAGACTAACATGTAAGACCAGCTAAGTTTAGGGAACCTGTTCCCAACAGTGAGCAAGGAAACAAGTAAAACAGGGCATACATCCAGCATTTTCTTCTTAAGACACTCTCCCCACCTCCAACAGCCTGGGATTTGAGGTTCCACTCTGTCTGTCTTACCTCAGCGTGCACAGAGTTGATGTGATACTTGACCCCACTCTCTGAAATGAACTCCTTCTCACACAGGAGACACTTGTATTTACCAGCCACAAAGTCTCCCTGGCATCAAAACAAACAAAAAAAAAACCCATCAAGAGTTGCTGGACCAGGAGGCTGATAAACCTATATATTTCATTTGAATCTTGCTCAGATAGCACCCAGCAATAAAAGCTAGAAACTCTCATCCATACCAGACAAAGCTTTAGCTACAGGAGCACTGACATGAGTGAGTGGTTGTGCACACAAAGCATAGGACTGCTCTCTGAGATGCCATAAGGTCTCTAGCAGTGCACCTGGAAAAACTGTTCTTGCAGCTGTGAATCTACCGGTAGAACTGCTGTGTCATTGAAAAGAATACCATTAAGGTGCTTCCTCCTGGTCTCAAGTATTGTTTGCAACGGCAGCCTCCTTAGCACATAGGGGAGCACCTAAATTGGGGGTTGGAATGAGAGGATCTTTAAGGTCCCTTCCAACCCAAACCATTCTATGAATCCATGAACTTGTGAGGATCTCAGATTAGCAGATGGCAGGACAAGAGCTTGAACGGAGTTATCAGAGGGACAGGGACAGGGGCTATTAAGAGGAAGGCTACCAACCAAGGTACATGTGCCAAGGTGAGATTTGAGTCCCGAGACACTGCCATACACAGATTCACAACCCTGAAACAGTAAAAAAAAAAAAAAAAACATGTCAACAATATGCTAGCAAGAAATCACTTCTTCCTGGACAATAAAGCATTATTATGTCTGGAGGGTAATCTCAAAAGTGCAAAAGAGAGGTAGAGGGAGGCAGATACCAATCCTACAAAGGTTCTGGTAAAAAGACCAGTAGAAGATTTAAGTTTTCATTAAGCTTAGTATTTATATTTCCACTTTCTGAGCACAATTGGACATAATAAAGAGACTCCTGCAACAGTTACACTCATGCTCTATCAACAACCTGACTAAAATGATAGTTTGCTTTCTGCCTGAAGTGCAACAGGGAAAAATTTCAAACAGAGCACACACGGGCAGGTACAAGACACTTCTCCCTCCTGCACTGCTCATGTCTCTAGTGGCACAGAGCAGGAGTACACCAAACAACATCCCTGGTCTCAGTTAAAGGGCAGCTTTACAGGCCTGTCCCATGGGGAGCTTCAGGCATCAGTTTTGGGGTACCACACTGCTCAGCCGCCAGCCCAGGTCCCAGAACAAGAGGCAGGAGCAAGACATGCTGCTGGGTTACTGGTTGGTGACACAGGACAGTTGCTCTCTAGGGACAGCTCCACATACAACATGCTGCTGCAATCCTGATACCTGAAAATGATGCTAGCCTGAATACTGGGGAGAGAGCACTGGGGGTGGGGGTAGGGTAGGGCAGGGGGAAGGCATCATCTATACACCAAACCCAGAGGGCAGCTGCCACTGACCCTTGCCTCTCCGGCAGCATGCATCACATAGAGATGTCCACCATCACCTCCACCAATGGGGCCATTTGTTCTCACCGGATCTGACTGGTGATTGCTGTAAGGTATTGTAAGAAGCTAAGCTTTCCAGGTCCTAAAGGGGTCCAAGAGAGCTGGAGAGGGACTTTGGACAAGGACCTGGAATGACAGGACAAGGGGGAATGGCTTCCCACTGCCAGAGGGCAGCGCTAGATGCGATTCTGGGAAGGAATTCTTCCCTGTCAGAGTGGTGAGGCCCTGGCAAAGGTTGCCCAGAGAAGCTGTGGCTGCCCCATCTCTGGAAATGCTCAAAGCCAGGTGCAACAGGGCTTAAAGCCGGTCTCGTGCAATGAAGAAAACTGAAGTGCTGTGCCAGACGAAGTCTCTTTACTCTTGTATTTCCACCTCTACAGCTTCCTTCTATGATTAGATTTAGATAGAAAGGCAGGGGCCTGTCATTTTTCCACTATTCAAACATCCAAATGGACCAACTGCCCACCTGGATGAGAAAACTGTACCAGCCTGACACCAAGTTACTGGCTCTCAAGTGTTCACACACGTTCCCAAAAGGATCACCCCCAGGACATTTTGACGCAAAGGACAAAAGGAGCATCCTCAGACATCCCCAAGACTAAACATGGTCTTGATTACACTAAACAACCATATTGAGATGGAGCAGGATTTGTCTCCCACAGAGAGAACAACTGCAGTTTCAAGGTTGTGAGAAGCTGTTGGCTCATTCAGACCTGAAATCTGTCCCCTCTGAAGCTTCAGAAACAGTTAAGGATTACCTGATTTGGGCAGTGGACTCTTCGGTACATCTTTATCTCAGTTTTCCATTTGCACAGCACATCTTGACTAAACGTGGGCAGTCCAGGACGAGTGTATTTCAGCTGAGACAAAGACGGAATCGAGAGCTGGAAGTAATGCTGGCTACACAGAACGCCAAGTAAGTCTCTTCCTCTTCCAGGCTGAGAGAGAAGTGCTATCTCTTCTCCTACTCTAACAGGCAAACTCCCAACAATCCATGTTTTCCTGTCTCACCGACTCTCTAGAAATACAACTGAAACTGGAAAACCCCCACCATATCAGAATCTAAAAATTCTCACTGCCTTGACTACAACAGTGCCTCTAAATGTACTTACCCCGCTGAAATCATAAAGCATCGTTTTCCCTTAGGTTTCACTCACAGCCTAAAAGATGCTCCTGGAAATTCTGAAGTCTAAAACACTGTGCAGTAACACAGCACGTATGAGAGACTGGAAGGATTGCTGGGGCCTTGCAGTATGGCAGGAGTGATCTTGAGCCTATCACCTGTGAGCAACACCATGCCCATAACTGCCCACGTTCCTTGTGCCCACTGAGAATTCCAGCAATAGGACTTTACAGTCATTACAGCTTGCCTGAAAAAAACACTTACACCACCGCAATTGCTGCTGCAGAAATACTGTAATCTAATATGAGAGAGAGCAGAACCCAATCCCTCACACAACATATTGCTTTGCATGTGCCATAAACATGGGGTAGGAGCTAGTACAAGACTCATCAGATGTGGAGGTATAAACCTGAACCCTATAAAGCCTTTTTAAGGCCTCGTACCTTCCGGTCATCTGGAATTAAGTCCTGAAGAACTTTTCTTTTGGGCCACTCTTTGGCCAGCTCTTCTCCAGCAAGCTCATGGAGATAGTAAATTGCCACCTTTGCAGATCTCCTCTGAACTCTGCCTGTGTTGTTTTGCTCCCGTTTAATTTCTTTCAGGTTCTCTGTTCTTCTCTCCTCATGGAGGAAAGTGACCTGCAATGAAGGCCCAAAAAGGTGAGCCTCCTTCACTACTTCCTATTTCAGTTACACTAAATACTGGGAATAACTGTTTTGCCAAATCCCTCATAAATATGCTGCAGCAGCTATGGTTCACTGTCACGGACACAGGACAGAAGTGCATCCCACTAGTCAGACAGATCCCCAGATCTGCTCACAGGGGCCACAGCAGTGAGGCTTAAGCAGAGAGCTTCATGCAGTTGCTAGTCTTGAAAGGTATTCCATCATTCACTGCAAAACCCTCATGGACAAAAAGCACAGCACTGCCTGTTCTGCTCCAATGGTGAGTCTTTTAAGAGCAAAGGAAAGCAGCTCATGAGTTATGTTAGCATCACTCTTTCATGGAGCAAAAGTCAGGTCATTTACTGTTGCCACGCTGATTTACTATTAAAAACTTCCTCCTAGTCACAGACAAGCAACAGCTGCTACTAGTAGGAAATCATCAAGGACAAAACAATCCAGGGGCAGGAAAATGCAAAGATTTGTGATCTGTAATTACCCACCAAAGTAGCAGACAAAAGCTTAAACATGTCTCAAGTCTGAGTGGCTGAAGTCCCATCACGGTCCCCTGATAACCACTGCAGGGTGCACTCACCGGCCCGTGCTTAGATCGGAGGTGGTAGACGAGTCCTGCCTTTGATCTGTATGCTTTTCCACAGTGATGGCACTTCATAGCCATTTTCTCCAGCTCGGAGGCAGCCTTGCCACATTTTTTAACATGATATAGGTATCCCATTATGCTGGTGAAGCTGCCTGTGCAGCCCTGTCAACACAGAAGAAAAATACATGGAAGAAAGCTGTTCTTCAGGGGATTACACAACCAATGTGTACAGGATCCACAGTTTGCTGACCAAAGTACTATCACTTTTCCTAACAGAGCAGAGGCAGGCAGGTATAAAACTTTAATGTTAGTCTATTCAGACAGACAAAATCTGCAACAAAGAATTGGCATTAAAATGACTATTAAAGGTCTCTTTTAACCCAAACTATTTTATGATTCTATACTACTCTGTCTTAAAAGCATAGCTGGGATCTTGAAACAAATCTTGCTTTGGCCGGCACCAGAGCATAATCAACAGCACTCTCACGTTTTATGTTTATGCATCTCCACTGCTGTTTAATTCACACTTTGCACAATGTAGCTTACCTCCCTTGTACACTTTAGTTTTCCCATACGCTTCAAAACCTTCCGAAGGCGGTCTCGCTCAAGCTGCTCATCCAATTCCTCTCCCTCCTTCACAACTGGCTAAAGCACAGCAGAAAGATGAATGAAAAACACGGGATGCTCAGCATTTACAGTTCTTCTCACAGGGAATTCACTACTCAACACACTGGCGCAGGAAAGCTTCTAAAATAATTAAATCTCTGCAACTTATGATTTTACAGACAGGTATTTACTATAATGATCACTTTCTATATCTGTGCTGATTTCAGCTGGGGTGACAATTGGTATGGGACTGTGTTTTGGATCTGTGCTGAGAACTGGGTTGATAGTGTAGAGAGGGTTTTGCTATTGCTGAGCAGCCCTTGCACAGCGCTAAGGGCTTTTCTTGTACTGCTCCACCAGCGAGTGGCCTGGGGGGGCACAAGCAGTTGGGAGGGGACATACCTGGGACAGCTGACCCCAAGGATATTCCCCACCATACGGTGTCATGCTCAGGATATAAAGCTGGAGGAAGAAGGAGGAAAGGGGTAGATGTTCGAAGCGATGGCGTTTGTTGTCCCAAGCCACTACTATGTGTGATGGAGCCCTGTGGTCCTGGAGGTGCCTGGACCTGCCTGCCAAAGTGGTGAATGAATTCCTTGTTTTGCTTTGCTTGTGTGCGTGGTTTTTGCTTTACCTGTTGAACTGTCTTTATCTCAACCCATGAGTTTTCTCACTTTTACTCTTTGATTCTCTCCCCCATCCTGTTGGTGGGGGAGAGAGTGAGGAGCTGCATGGGGCTTGGCTGCTGGCTGGGGTTAAACCAAAGAGGAATTATCTTTAAAAGGAGTAAACTGACAGAAAATGATGCATCTTAAACATTTACTGGTCCTACGGTTTCCACTTAGCCTGACTAAAGTGAAGCAGACTGCTTGTAACAGTTATTCAGCTGTGCTAAACTACAGCTCAAGTTCCTTATTCTCTCTCTGATGCTTATTGTGTATTATTTCCTACATTACCTAATATTACACCTAGACTGAGTAAAAAGTTAAAACTGAGTGACAGACCTAATCCTCAGGGCCAAAACATGATCCCTGATCTGCATCATTTACTAATACAGCTGTAAGTTCAGAAACTGCAGTACTGGGAATTGTGCAAAAAATTTCAGAGTGAATCATCTGAACTTTACCCAAACTTCCAAATGACTTTTTCGAAAGTTCTAATTCTTCACAACTGCAACAGGAGACATTGCCTTCTTTAAAGTAAAAGCAAAGAGGAAAAGCAGATTGTAGCATTAGTATCTTTACAGTAAAGAGAGACAAGAACTAATTGCTGCTTCTGCTTTTTTACCTCAAATCTAGTCTGCTCTGGACATAGAAAAACCTCCTGCTTTCTAGCAAATGACTGAAAATTGCAGCCTAATCTTTTTCCTTCTGATTGGGAATGCCTTTTATGCGTGACTTACTACCAGCCTAAACAGAAATTCATCCCCTCTTTCTATGATGTTGCATGCCTACCATGTCTGGTAACATTCTACTGTTTTTCAGATGCCAAGTCTCACTGGAAAAATAATAGTTAGACTAGATTTGAACAGCTACAACACTTGAAAAAAAACACTCCATGTTCTCTTTCTGTGTGTACCAGGAAAGGACCAAAGCCTGTTCTGCCTGTAGGAGTTTTAGATGTACAGCAGTTGTGTTACCTGATTGTTATGGTCTGCCATGACATGGTATTTCATCCCTGCTAAAGACTTCAGCTGCTTCCCGCAGTGATGACATGTGAACATTTCCTAGAAATAAACAAGGACATGGCGCATGTAACTGCAAACTAACCAAAGCAGTGGAAAACGTTTTGGGGGAAAGGAGCAGGAGAGCAGAACAATTTATATGGGCCTGGTAACTGTCTTCTAAGAACAGATTTTATGGAGACTAAAATTTAGTAGAACAGTGAAATAACTACACCTTTGTTCACTACCCCAAACCTCCAGCAAAAGGCTAGGCAAGAAGCACCAAGCACTATTCTTACAGATGTATAAAGGACTCTTGCTTAGAGACATGATGATGAGATGAAACTGGTTTTAAATATAGAACAAAACAGGCAGGCATTTCTATTGGTAAGCTGAAGAGGAGTAAAGAAATCACCGCTCATCTCTTGTGTTCTTACCTTCCTGCAATTTACCATATGTTTCTTCAGTCCTTCTACAGTCTTTCTCACCACAGCTCGGCATGTTGGACAGGTAACTCGGCCTTTGTCCTGAATCTCTAAAGACCATTGCTCTTCCATACTACCTGTCAAAACACAACGTTTAGAATACAAGTGCTAACACAAGATCTTTTTTTTTCCTCCTTCGATGTGCACAATGAACCCTAGAAAGAAACAGGTCACATGCTACCAAACTTGTGTCCAGCTACACTTCAATAGGTGTAGCTCATTTACAGCTTTAGGTACGTAATGTCACAAGGCACACACCACTCCTTTTTGAAGAGCATTTTACAAACACTCTTTAATCTACCATTCCCTTGTAAGGAGTATTCCTCTACATGACCAGAGGACACTTTTCCTTTGTTAATTTCTGTAGCACAATTACTTTAGCATGCTGAGTAAACTTTTCTTTTGGCAAAAGCATTTTCACAGTAAAAGCAGTCACAGACCACCAGGTCAAGTTACTCAACAGACAGGGAAAAGCACCTGTGTGGCATGGTTTCCAGTTTCTGGCATCTTTGTGAAATCCCAAGCAAAATTTTGGGATAATCCACAAGGATTATAAATTACTGAAATGGGTTCTGGGAAGAAAGTGGTTTAGCAGCCATCAGCCTTAATTCTTACTATAACAAGATCCAAAGGCTTTCCTCTTTTCCCAATAATAACAGGCCCAGGCTGTCCCTCTCCAGGATGCTGGGGGAAAAGTTTGTGAATCAAACAGCATTTGGCAGAAAACTGGGGTGTTTAATGAGTGCTGTGATCTACAAATACCAAGTCATTTCACTCACTGAATCAAGGCTAATTTTGTTTTTCTAGGACAGACTGCTTGGGTCTCTGGTTCCCAGAAAAGGTGATCTGACAGCAACAGCTACAGAGTTTTTCCTGCAAAGATATTCTGCTTAGTAAAAACTATACATATTTTTATGAGTTTAATAATGCAACTATTTTAACAGGCTTTTGTTCAGTTCAAAAAGTGATTCCCCCTTCACTATTACATTATGCAATGGCAAGAGCACATGGAACTACACTCAGGCAGTGTGCAGTCCTTTCAGTCCTGCTCTGCAGTACTGACATAGTGCCAGGACAGCAGCGAGCTCTTCCTTGTCAACAGTAAAGTGAACTAATGAATGGAAACACCCAAAACACAGCTGTTGCTCAGATTCAAATCCTAGAATCACATTTCTTTTATCTGCTTCATAAACAATTCTTAGCAACTGCCTCTTCTTACCTGTGCCATAGGTTTCTGGCTCTTTCTGAGCACAGTGGCCTTTCGTTCTAGAGTTTTGTTTTGTTCCAGCTTGCCGTTTTTTCCCTGTTATAACACAAACAAGACAAGCCAGAAGATTCAGTTCTGCTAGCTTTATTACAATAAAAAGCAGATTTTTTTGCTAGAAGGCTGCTATTTAGTCTGCTGTCTCAAAGTTATCCAGAAATGCCTTTTTTATTAAAGCACTGTCAAGATCATGTTTCCTACTCCCTTTCAAAATTTATTTATAGTGGCAGGCATTAGTCCCACCCAAATATTTGTAAGCTCTATGGTTGTTCATACACAAAGCTCAGGCGATGGGAACTCTTCACACTGAAACATCCTCTGTGCACAGTTTGGCTGAGCCCATCTGATGACAACCAAAACAGAGAGTCTCATTTCTCTACTCATTCCTGTCTTCTTTAGACTAAAAAACTCTTATGGTTTCAGTATGGGTTATGCTGGATGCTCTTATCTCCCTGTCCTCTTTAGCTGGCCCACATTTCCTGAACTGCAGTGCCTACTCCTGGAAACATCACTCCATGGGTGACCCTGCATTAGAGTAAAAGAATTACTTCGCATGTCTAATTACTTCACAAAGTCTTCATTCCCGCTCAAAGCTCTCAGTCTAACATCTGCCTTCTTAAAAACAACTATGACACTGCTGGTCCCTAGTCAGCTTTCGATCTGTTATAGATCTTGAATCCTCTTCTGAAGCACTGACTCCCAGGAGGTTGTTCTTTGTTTTGCAGCTGTGATAGTATGTCTTCCCAAATGATATAATCTTTAATTTTACACTGTTCTCTGTTCTATTTTTAAATTGTTTCTCTATTGTCAAGACCACTTTCACCTTTAGCCTTTTCTCCAATACACGTGCTGTCTACATACTTCCAAGTCCTCGGTGACAAAAACAATAGTTAGAATTGAATATAGGGACAGACCATGAACCATCATTCTGTACTTCTATTTCACCAAGCCAGTGACCTCATTGTAGAAGGCTATCAGGTTGATTTAAGCATGATTTGCCCTGTGTGAATCCACGCTGACTACTCCAAATCCCCATCTTGTCATTCATGTGTTTAGAAATGCTTTCCAGGATGATTGTCTCCATCAGCTTCCCAGGGACTGAGGTGAGGTTGACTGGCCTGTAGTTCCCCAGATCTTCCTTCTTTCTGTCCTTGAAGATACAAGGGATATTTTCTCTCTTCCAGCCTCCAGGAACCTCTGCCAGTCGCCATGACCCTTCAAAGATAATCAAGAGTGGCCTCACAATGACATCAGCCAGCTCTCAGCACTCAGTGCAACCCACCAGGCCCCACAGGACTTAGAATCATAAATTGTTTAGGTTGGAAAAGCCCTCCAAGACTTATCAAGTCCAACTGTTCCCCCAACACTGCCAAGGCCACCGCTAACCCATGTCCCCAAGTGCCACATCCACACGCCTTTCAAATCCCTCCAGAGATGGGGACTCCACCACTGCTCTGGGCAGCTGTGCCAGGGCTGGACAGTCCTTTTGGGGCAAAAAATTGCTCCCAGTATCACATCTAAACTTGGTGCAACTTGAGGCCATTTCCCCTTGTCCTGTCACTTGTTCCGTGGAAGCGGAGCCCGACTCCCACCTGGCTCCACCATCCAGGGAGTTGTAAAGAGTGAGAAGGTCTCCCCTAAGCCTCCTTTTCTCCAGGCTGAGCACCACAAGCTCCCTCAGCTGCTCCCCATATTGTGCTCCAGACCCTTCCCCAGCTGTAGCAGATCCACCNCTTCCCCAGCTCTGTTCCCTTCCCTGGACACGCTCCAGCCCCTCCAGGTCTCTCCTGTCAGGAGGGGCCCAGAGCTGCCCCCAGCACTGGAGGTGCCCCAGCAGTGCCAGCACAGGGGACAGGCACTGCCCTGGCCCTGCTGCCACCCCAGTGCTGAGACAGCCCAGGTGCCACTGACTGGCCTCTTGCCCACCTGGGCACAGCTGGGCTTGTGTTGAGACACTGTTGACCAACACTCCCAGGGCTTTTTCCAGCTGCTCTGCTCCAGCCTGGAGCGCTTAATGGGGTTACGGTGATCCAAGGGCAGGAGCTGGCACTTGGCCTTGTTGACCCTCACGCTGTTGGCCTCGGCCCATAATTCCAGCCTGTCCCAATCCCTCTGCAGAACCTTCCTGCTCTCTAGCAGATCCACATCTCACCTCACTTGATGTCATCTGCAAACTTACTGAAGGTGCACTCAATCCCCTCATCTAGATCATCAGTAAAGATATTAAACCGGACTGGCCCAATACTGGGCCTTGGGAAAGATGACTGGTGACTGGCCCCACATGGATGTCACTCCATTCCCCATGACTCTCTAGGCCCAGCCATCCAACAAATTTTCCACCCAGCAGAGTGCAACTGTCCAAGCCATGAGCATCCAGTTTCTCCAGAAGAATGATGTGGGAAATGGTGTCAGAAGGCTTTACTGAAGTCCAGGTAAATAACATCCACAGCCTTTCTCTTCTGTTAAGTGCATCACCTTGCCACAGAGGGACATCAGGTTAGTCAAGCAGTACCTGCCATTCCTAAACTCATTCCGCCTGGGCCTGATCACCACATTGTCCTGTAGATGCCACATGATGGTACCCAAGATAATCTGCTTCATGACCTTCTCTGGCACTAAGGCCAGAGCAACAGGTCTGTAGTTTCCTGGATCCTCCTTCTGACCCTTCCTGCAGATGGGTGTCACACAGGTTAACCTCCCATCCCCTCAGACCTTCCCACTTAACCAGGACTACTGGCAAATGATTTGGTAAATCCAGTTTGTTTAAGTGCTCTAGCCTTTTCCTCCTTCACTGAGTGTAGGGCTTCCTTGTTCCAGACTTTCCCTCTGTCTGGTCTCAGGCTCCTGGGATTCCTGAAGGATTCCTTTAACTGATAAAGATCAAGGCACAGAAAACATTGAGTACTTCAGCCTTTTCCATGTCATTTGTCACCAGCTCCCCTCCTCTGATGAGCAGGGCACTCACACCTTCCCTGGTCTTCCCTTTGCTGGTCATGTACTTGTAGAATCCTTTGTCGTTGCTGTTCATATCCCTTGCCAGATTCAACTCCAGGCTGGCCTTGGCTTTCCTAACCTCATCCTTGCAAGACCGGACAGCAAATGGACACTTCTGTGTCACCTGCTCCTACTTTCACCACTTGTACACCTTCTTTTGCACCTAACCACTGATTGACAAACCTTTTGAAGGAATGAAAGATCTGTGATGTCAAGCACTTCTCCCTTCGGTCCTTGAGGCAAAAGAAAAGTGTTTGGGTTTGATTTCTTCTTAACGAACCCACATTGCTGTTATCAGCTACTCAGTCTCCAGATGTTTACAAGTAATGTGTCTGGTTATTTAGTCTATAATCTTTTGGGAAATTGAAATGAAGCAGACTGGCCTATACGTCCCATAATTCCCTCCCTCCCTTTGTTGGACTTCTAAGACAGACTGAAATTAGATCACCTCCCACTGATTAAGCAGACACTAGTCAACGGTCTCCTAGAACAAAACATCCAGAATCAGAAATAGAGTTTGAAGACTCCAGAAGATGTCATTTGGGCAGAGAAGTCTGAAGTACCTGGAGGCCTGTAATTAGGAATTACAAGTTATTTGTATTACCCGAAATCTTCTGCTTCTTCTTGGGAGACTCTTTAACATCTTTGCCTTCCCTTTGCTCAGATTTCCTCTTGCCTTTCAATAGTACTTCTCCTGATAAGTAAGAACAGATATGTTTCAGTCTCAGTATTCAGTCTGGATAACAGCTTTGAGTCTACTGCTGCCTCATCTTATCCTCATATTCAATACTTAGTCAAAAAAAAAGTAGTTCTTGTGAGGCACCTGGACACCAGTGAACTGGACACAGCCTTCCAACTCAGCAACATTTAGGCACCCCACCGCCCGCAATCCCCTGATACAGCAGGTAGGGCAGAAACAGTGCCACAGCATGGCCTGGAAAAATAATCCACAGGAAGAGAGACAGAAGGTGCTAGGTTATGTCGTAAAAACCTCACCTGCACTCACACAAAAAGGAGCACAGAGAAAGCCAAATAATATCATGCCTGCCCTGAATATTTCCAAGCCTAGCAAAGTCCTATCTCCATGAATACAGATGAGCACAGAAGCACAATGGTAGGCAGAGAAAACCAATTATGGACTTGAAGAACCAGACAGCTTCACCCTGGGTCTGTCCCAAGAGCCTCACAAGGTTGAGTCAGTGGGAACTCCTCTCTGAAGCACCCTTTGGAAGGGGGAAGGGGGAAACAGCGAGAAGGGAGAGCATGGTGTTAATGCCTAGGGTTATGTAGCACATGGAATCTGAGTGGAGAGCAGTTCCGGATTACACAAGACTGGGATGTTTAGGAGTAGTATCAAAGGGAGGGAAAGGGAAAGAATTACCCAGTTTGGGGTTGATCAAGTGTGGGGAAATAGAGGTGTAAGAGGATAGCAAAGAACACCTGCTTGTAAATAGGTGACTGGTCAGTACACAGATCTTGTCATGTCCAACACCAAGCAGGGTCTGTGAGTATGAGCCTGTCTGTAAGGAGGTCTTCACCCGCCACTGGCATGGCTCTGTGAGCCTCAGGGGCCAGTACATCCATGGACCAGCAACTGAGGAGACTGGGATCCAAAGGTCAGGTACTGAGTAGACTGAGTATTTAAGGATGGAGGCTATTGGTGCTGTTTGCGTGAATGCTGATCTCCGTGGCTTCTGTTTACGTATGTTGTATGTCTGTGTTTGTTCCTACACGAATACGTACTTAGTCTTGCTACTGACTGTACCTGGGGGTGTGGAGCTACAGCAATCTCACTTCTACCAAGCTACCGAATTTGCCTCTCCCCACAACAGAATGGAATACAGATTCTGACTTAGAGGTAAGAAGAAAGTGCATTAAAGAAGATTGAAGTTTTGACTCTCTGAAGTTTTGACTCTCTCTGTTTTCCACACAAGAAGTTTGGAAAACAGCTCCTAGGCCAAATCTGAATGCTCCCACAACAACCTAAGACCCAAACCATTCCAAATCAGAAAATAATAACTGACAAATGAGAGAAAATATAAGAATTAAAAACATCCTTAAAAAAATAATAATCTACCAACCACAAAAGCTGTCTAGTCCCAAATACTGCTGAATGGTCCCCTTTGCCACATCTTTAGTGTTGATGATTATATTTTTAAAGCTCTTGAAGCGTATTTCTGATATGATTGGTGTAACTCTTATACATCTCTCTTCTACAGATAAGAACCGAGTCCAGCCACAGAATGATTATTTTAATAGACAAGTCACTCAAAAGCAACTGCATAATGTCAGAGAACTGTACCCGTATTTGTGCAGTGGCAGAAGTTCATTTCTTCTAATACGTGGGCAGCACTAGCACGCTTGTAATTTGTGGTTGAACTGCACCATGTCTTTCAGAAGCAAATTAATCTCTCACAAAAGAACCAGAGAGAAAAACAGTTTTGACTTGAACCAACAGTGATAAATACCTTTTTTTTCTGAAGGTTTGTTAACAGTGGTTTTCATTCCTCTCATTTCCAACCAGTAAGCAGGCCTGCGAATGGTCCGCTTGCTTCTGGGCTCTGCACTCCCGTTCACTGGGCCCTTCGGTGAGGCAGAAGAAATGTTGGTGACTGTGTCATCATAGTTACTGTTCACTCCTAGAACAGCAGTTTCCACCTCCTCAAGTTGCTTAGACCTGGAAAACATCAAGTTGAATTCCCATGTATATGGATGCACACTTGTATATGGATGCATATACACACAATCACAATAAACTTGACAGACAACATCCTTTTCATCTTCCCAAGTATTCTAAAAATTAATTTAGAATTAATTCTTAGAGTCTCCTGAGTTTTGGGAACTGTTACGTGCCAGCAAGATAAAACATCCTCAGTGCTGGTTTTCAGTACATCTTTTTGATACTGACATTAGTGAGCTCTCAAGAGGAACAGAAAAAATATTCCTCCTACCTCAAACTTTCAACTTTAGAAGCAGGCACAAGTGAATCTCAATTAAAAAATATACATTTATCCTTGGAATATAAGAATATTTCTGCAGCCCATCACTACAAAAGAGACATTTTTCATCCCACAAAGGGCAAGATCTCCTTCAGTCTCTATTCCCAGAGTCAGGGCTGGCTCTACACAATTAAAGATTTAATGCTAGTAAGAATTTTAACTAGCAAGGCTTTCAGCAATGAAGCCAACCTTCCAGTATATCCTACAAATCACACTACATTAAGACTACTTTAGACTAATAAGCAGCACTGAATTTTTTTCCTAGAGATCAGAGGGAACTTTGCTTCACTGTTCCAAAGTATTTCTCTCAGGCCTTGAAATGCCTGGACATCTACATTCCTGTACATGACAGAAAACTGAATGAGGTGTTAAAAAACCACAGAATATCTATTCTCTGGGCAAATATCATTTATGTGAAGAGGAAAGAAAGGGAACAGAAACATTTTGCAATGTATCCCATTGCTACTACAATTACCAACTGAAATAACTAGATCACTTGAGTGATGACTCTGATGGCCATTCTATTAACACTCTGAGCTGTGGAGCTCACCTTTTAACACATCAATCCAGGAATTAATAAGGGGGGACACTGATGGCACCAGGGAGGTCATTACATACTGTGTTTCAGGAGGTACTGCAGAAGCATGGAGACAGGAATTCTCAAATTATAGTCTTTAAGTTGCAATCACACCGAAAATACATAGATTTCAAGCACCAATTGGTCTTGGACTTAAAATATTTATCTTCACAATGTTAAAATCCTTAAAAAAAATAAATGGAAGCTAATACACACTGAAATGTCAGAAAAGCACTTTTCCTACAAACCAGTAAGTGAAGTCAACTGAGATTCTCAACATACTACTTAAAATTTTTGCAGCTCTTAAAATTCAGAATACTATATAAAGACTAGATATGGTTTTCCACTAGAATTCTCTCAGCTTTATTCTTGCCCTCAATCAAACTAGACAAAAAACCATTCACATACTTTTTATTTCCCAAGGACTTCTTGAGCTTCTGCTGTCCGTGATGTCCGGTCCTGGTGTCCTAACAAGGCAGAACAATTCATGTTAGCAGCATCATTTGTTTTCTTTTAGCATGTTTCACTATGCAGCCAAGCACAATCACCTCCACTTTGAGGATGTGCATCCACCATCCTTTGAAAAAAAAACCACTGTTTTCTGCAAGTGGAAGTGCTTAACCTTTCTGACTCCAGCTGAATTGGAACTGGAGTCTAAACAGGAATGAGTCCCTCCACATTCCCCATATGAAAGCCAATCTTTCCCCTTGCAATGGGACGTGATGGAGTGTTCTTTGTCTCCAGTACATTCACCCATACATATTTTCTGCCTATACTTTACCACACGATGACAAATATTTTAGATACTAATTTACTCATTTTTACATAGTACTTATTTTTCCTTAATGAAGTAATTCTTGAATTTACCCTGCCAAGAATGTTGTCACTAGTCTCATTCATACCCTCTTTTCATTTTTTATCTCACTTTGTCATATTCCATCAGCTGCTCAGATGTTCACGTTATCCACATCACAGAATCCTTTTTCTTATTTAACAGATGTTTTGTCACTTATCACTTGCTATGCTCCTATTAAGACACGTAATTTAACAAATCTATCTAAATGTACATTTCCAAGTCGGTATGAACAACTCATTTGCTGTATGGTGCTCCCAGCACGTGGACAATCACTTACCACCCCCTTATTCCAAATACTAATCATGACTCGACGCCATTCTTTGTTAGAAAACTCAGGACAAAAAATAGTAGTTATGCCGACTAGAAAATAAAAATCATTGCCCAGTGGAAGTATATATAATAGCAAAACTGTAACTTAGGGAACAAAGGTAGTATTTTGCCATGTACAGGAACTGGCTAAGAAACTGGAAGACCAAAAAAAACCTCCAAAAAACCCAACACCAACCAACCAACAAAAGCCCCCAAAAACAAAAAACCAAAAAATCCAGCGAAACAAAACAAACAAAAAAACACACGCACAAAAAAAGGAAACAGAAGAAAAACGAAACTATGGCTAAATTACCTGTCTTCTTTATAGAAAAATGTGATGCACACTATCAACAGTGAGAGACACCCCAACAACTAGTTCAGTAGCAGGCAGTGATAGCAATACATGAGAATGATTAAACTGTGCCTATGGAGTGTCAGGCTCTCCTTGGGCCTCCAGCCCCAGAGTTTCCTCATGGAAATGTCAGGGAAGCAGCAGGAGAGAAATTCACAACTGCTTGATCAATGACTTCACAATCAAATCTTGTCTCCTTTGGAAACAAAAGTAAATTGGATGTTTGTGTTTGTATTATTTACACCCAAACAGTGGTGTCAACAGCATTATCTGGGAAATCCCCACATGAGAAATGTGGAGAAACCTCACTGAGCAGCAGTCAGAAAAAATCAGGGCTACGAGGTTTCAGTGATAAAAATGAATAAACAGGCAGGCAGAGTCTGCTGCAATTTGCTGGCTTAATCTACCATTAGAAGAACAGAAATGACTGACAAACATGGCATGTGTTTCAAGATTCATGGGGGTTTTATAACTAAAAAATTTTGCATAAGAGGGAGGATTAGTATGGAGAACTTTGGTGGCAGTTAAGGATCTGCAATAAAAAAGGAAAGTGCAAATAATCTGTCAGGCTTTCCTTTCTGAGAAGTTAATAACAGCAGTTATGAAGGAAACACCTACAGAAACTGGTGTTTAAGTTCTGCATATTTTTTAATTAATACAGTTTACTTCCTACCTAAAGAACAGAGACCTAACGTATGCAGGAATGCCCAACGGCTGGCCATAAGGAAAACAGAAAAGTCACCTTCCTTGCACAGGTGAGAAAAAGTGAAACAGCGGCCTAGAGCCTGAAAAGACGGAGAGTGGTGAATTCTGTTTGCCCATGGACTGTGGGCCATTCTGGTGAGCTGGAACACGGCTGCTGCTGGAGACGGGCTGCTCTACAGCATCCAGCAGGGCAAGACGATGCGTAAGCACAGCAGACAAACTCCCCGAGGTGAGGAGGCTGATACGGCAACTGGAGGTGATGAAGGTACCAGTAGGGACACCGGGCATCCTGCGGACCCCGACTGTCCCCGCGAGGTGCGGGAGGGCTAAGCATCCTTTGGGGAACTCCCTGTTCCAGTCCCACGTTCCCGTTCCTACCCGCACACTCCATGAACTACGTCCTCCAGTAAACGAAGGCCTTTCGGACAAAGCGCACCGCCGCTGCCAGCAGCGCCCTGCTCCGGGTTCCTGCCCAGTTCCGAGCCGATCAAAACAGGGCCCGGCCCGAGGCCTCGGGGGATGGCCTGGCCTTCGGACGGAGAGGGGCCGCTGCCGCCGCTGCTTCCCGGGAGCCTGGAGCGCGTCCCGCTCGCCCCCCGTTCAGGGCCGCTCACAGCGCCGGGCCGGGCCCCGCCAGCGGTCCCGGGGAAGCCGGGTCGCTCCCGCTATCCCGCCGTCGGAGCCCATCTCGCTATGACCCGCGGACCAGCCAGGCTCCCCGGGGCAGCCGCCGGCGGCACCAGTGGAAAGACAGCGGACACTCACCGAGCCGCCGCCGCCCCGCATGGTGCCGGTGCCGCCGCCACGTCAGCGCTAC
>VZTD01001521.1:1813-22254 GCA_013397725.1 Rhagologus leucostigma | reverse complement strand
GGACAAGTGGGCTCTGGGAAGATGGCAGCGGCGGCGGGAGCCGCGGCTGCGGCCCCGGTGTGTGTGCTAGTGCTGGGCATGGCTGGCTCCGGAAAAACCACCTTCGTGCAGGTGAGGAGGACCACGGCCTCGGGAGGCCGCGGGAGTCGCGAGGGGCCACGGGGAGTCGCCGGCTGCTCCCGGGGCTACCCCCTGCCCAGCGGGGCCTGACACCTCCCCGTGTCTCCGCAGCGCCTGGCCGCCCACCTGCACGGGCAGCGCTGCCCTCCGTACGTGATCAACCTGGACCCTGCCGTGCACAACCTGCCTTTCCCCGCCAACATCGGTGAGCGCTGCGCCCTGCGGGACGGGTGGGCCCGGGCCAGAGGAGCAGCCTGGAGTCCGCCAGGAGAGAGCAAGTACATAGGGCCATAAATAGAGACAGAACCGCTTCCCGGAGAGTGCTTTTCATATGTTCCACGGAAGCGGATACGCGAGCTGTTCAGCTGGGCTGCTTGTGTTCCCTTAAGAGAGTCCAAGTTCTAATACAAGAAGGATTTGGAGACTTTTTTTTAAAATTGTGGCTCTTTTCTCCAAACAGTCGTCAATATGGGTATTTTTAGAACTAAAAGCATTCTTCCAATGCGTTTTTATATTTTTTCTATCATCTGGTGTGATTGGAGGTGTTTGGGTTCTGCAGGCTTTTTTTTGGTCAGTGATGAAAGTATTAGCAGATTTGATCTGGTTCCCTACATCCGCATATGCTACCAACAAACAGCATTAAAGCACTTTAAAAGACACGAATTTTAGAGAAAATATTTTAGCAATAGAACAGATCTTATGTTTAGCTGTTCTAAAGAGCATACTGATTCCTAGTTTTGTGACAGTCCTGTCTCTTACACTCTGTGAAGTATGCCAGCCAGCCTCTCCAAAGGATAAGAAAGACAGTGTGGGTACGCAAGTCATTTCCCTGATGTCAGAGGAATGATTGAAGTATCTATTCCAGTGCTGGATCTCTAGTAATGCAGATAGATAGATATGCTTTGTTTGCTGATGGTGACCAGTTGGGGGTTGGAAAACTGCTTATATGTCTTTCTCCCCTAGATATCAGGGACACTGTAAAGTACAAAGAAGTTATGAAACAGTATCCTTTTTTTGTCTAAATAATGGTATTTGAAATTTCAAGTTTTTGAAAAGAATCTGTCATGTGCACACTGAGGAAGGGGCAGGAGGTGGGAGGATTGCAGTAATGCAGAGTGTTGCATGAAGATCAAGAGGTTTTGACTGTGTCATGTTTCTTGCATGTGATGTTAGGAATGTGTGTTCTACAAGATTTGATACTTCTTAGGTAATTTTCTCCTGTGCTAGAAATGATTCTGCCTAACAGTAAGTTTTTACAAGGAATAGGGACTCTGCCCATGTAGATTTTTTTTCTTTTTTTTCCAGTTGTTCTTGCAAAGAACTTGTATCTTCTGTTTTTGGGGGTTTTTTTTTGTGGAAGCCAGCAGCCTTTTCCCCATGTTTTAACTAGTCTAATTTTATTTGTCGTAAACAAGTATGGAAATTCCCACTTGCCTGTAGTAGATGGAGAAAACTATTTCTCCATTTGACCATAATCAAAGCACTGTTGTCTCTCTGAATCTCAGAGACATTGGAGTGTTTGCTCTTGCTCACAGTGTTGGTGGTTGTAGTGCAGTAACATTACATTAAGGTGGCTGCACTTCCAGAGGTCCTTGGTCTCTTATGTAATAGCTTGTGCAGATGGAGGCGATACACAGTCTTTGGTTTTGTCTTGCAAGTATGACTCTTGAATTCAATATTTTAGACAAGAATAAGGGTGGTGGGGGATAGGATTCTTGATTTTGCCTGTTGTTTGATTTGGAGTTACCAGCAGAACATCCTAAATATAAGTTTCAAATTAATACATAAGTGCATTATTTGCTTCACTGCGTCTGGTAGCCATTACTGGAGTTTCTATGTCTTGTTAATAAGGGCCTAAGGAGGATGTCTGGCCTTCTGTTTGGATATTGAGAGTAGTGATAGAGAAGACAGTATGTTATGAGTCAATGCTGGTTCTTGTGCAGTTAAAGCAAAAATGGCAAGGAGAAGCCACATAGTCCCTCTTCCTTCTGTCAATTGCACATGTTTGGGTAAGAGAGTATTTGTTAGCCTGCTGAATAACTTAGAAGACGGAATCGTGTGTGAGGGCTATTGTCTCTTGATCGCAAGGTAACCAGTGTGCATCTGTTGTGAGAGCTGACAAAGAAGACCTCTGGGGTCTGCATAACCATCTGCTTTCCTAAATGAAGCATCAGATATGGGCTGGGCCCAAATGGCGGAATAGTGACCTCTCTCAATCTCTTTGCTACAAGATTTGACCAGGTACAAGGTTGTTTCTATGTGCTGTTCCTATGATGCTGTGCTGGGAGACTGGGGGGTTTTATGTATGTCGAGTCTCAGACATACGTAACTGTATTTAGTTAGCCTTCTAATATTTCTGGGGAGTTATTCTCCCTACAGAACCATGTATTTTACAGTGCTGTCAGAGCACACTAGCTTTCATATGAGAGATTTCAGTTTTTCAGCTTTTTTTAAAGTAAAATTAAGAAGCCATGTGTATGGAACATTCTTCAGTCTTTGTATAGGACTGTTGTTGCACCACGTTTACTATAAAATCTTTCATGTGAATGCTCTGGTTTTGAAGTAGGGAAGCTCACTTCTGGAAAACCGTTAAATTTTCCCGGGGTTATTTGATAATTGACAGACCTCCTAAATCATAACACTAAATCAGCTCTTGGGTGGAGACTGATGTCAGATATTAAGACAATTTCTTGGTGAAAAGGCAGGGAACAACTGCCTTTAGCCAGGTACTAATTTCTTTAGCCAGGTACTAGAACACACACAAAATCAAGGTTATCTTTGACCTATGCAGGATCTGAGCATTTTTCACCCCTCCTTAGTAGGGCATTTTCATACTCTGAAAGGCGTAAAGACTTTAACCTTTTGATATACACCTGCAGGTGTGCAAGTTAATGTAGTTTCTGCTATGAAATGAAGATGAAAGTTTCCTGTTGTGAGCCTAAATACAAAATATACTTCTGCCTTTTCAATCAGGTGATGAAGTTTATTGAAAAAAGACAAAATGCATCCAAGTGAGTACATTCTACTGAGTTGTGCTTTTCTGGGATCATTGTCGGAAAATCGCAGAATTCTGAAAAGCTTCTCTGAATGTTTTCTACTTGGTTTTTTCAGCCTTGGTATAAATTTTACGTGGAAAAGCGCATAGAACAGATAAACTAGATTTTCTTTGGATACATCAAAAAAAAGCCTGCTTATTACAGTTCTGCTTTTCTTGTCTGCCATTAGACTATCATTTTCTCTCACACACTGTTCAAATAGGCAGCAATTAATGCTTTTTTGCACTAGTAACTGTCTGTCAAATTGATGCCTTCAACTCCTGAGAGTACATGCTTCTTAGTTACAAAATTCACACAGGAGATTTTTGGGCATGTCCATAGATCTCATTAGTGTTTGGGAGAAACTTTTCTCATTTGTTAAAGAATAACCATGTCGTTTACCATTGTATGCTGGTGATAATCTAGTCAGAACAGGACCTTGTGCCTAACTAATTTTGCCTTATTGTTGTTTGGGGGTAACTTCTTACCAGGTATGTTATTATTGACACACCAGGGCAAATTGAGGTATTTACTTGGTCAGCATCAGGAACCATCATAACCGAGGCCTTGGTAAGTGCTTCTGACATGACTGGACAGTAAAGTTGTGTGAATGACCTGGCTGTTGAGCAGTGAGCTTCTAATTAAACTGTCTTTTACTTTGTGTTCCCAGGCTTCCTCTTTTCCTTCGGTTGTTGTCTATGTGATGGACACCTCTCGCAGTACTAACCCTATCACTTTTATGTCCAACATGCTGTATGCCTGCAGGTAAGAAAAGCTGGAAATGCAGCCCATCTGCTCCAATTGCTGTGTCTCTTTGATAGTTATTTTGGAGGGGAATCATGGAATGGTTTGGGTTTAAAGGGACCTTTAAAGGCCATCTAGTCCATGCTCTCTTCCATGGGCAGGGACACCTTCCACTAGACCAGGTTGCTCCAAGCCCCATCCAACCTGGCCTTGAACACTTCCAGGGATGGGGCAACCACAGCTTCCCTGTGCAGTGTACTCCAATATCTTTCCACTGTCATTATGAAAAATTTAGTCAGCATGTCCCTTTCAGGTTAAAACCATTATCCCTTGTCCTGTCACAACACTTAGTAAAAAGTCACTCTCTCTTTTTCTTATAAACCTCTTTGTATACTGAAAAGCTGCAATAAAGCTTCCCTGAAGCCTTCTCCAGGCTGAACAATCCCAACTCTCTAGTCTGTCTCCATAAGAGAGTCCTTCCAGTCCTCTGATGGTTTACATAGCCTCCTGTGGGCCCACTTTATAGGTCCATGTCTTTCTTGTACCGTGGTTTCCAGAGCTGGATGCAGTGCTCCAGGTGGGATGAGAACAGAGTAAAAAGGGAGAATCACCTTCCTCACCCTGCTGCTCATGCTGCTTTTGGTGCAGTCCAGGGTTTGGTTAGTTTTGCGCTTGGATGTCTCATATCAACTTAATCTTCTGGCTTGGTTATTCTCTTAGTAATTTTCTCATTGAAAAACTAGAATAATTTAGGTGTCAATGGACATCCGGAGGTCATTGGCTCAAAACTCCCTCTGAAAACATTAAATAGTCCATGAGACCTTGGTGTGATGAATGCTGGTTACAATAGATTTAACATTGCATATTGCTTATAAACCCATTTATCTATGACATATCAAGATAGTCTAGTTTAAGCTCCTTCGTGTAAACACGTAGTTTCTTACTCTATTTTTTAATGTTATTGATACTTTAAGAGATTCTTCAAGACTTGTTTTGAGTTCAGCATGGCAAGGAGTTATTGATTTATTGTATTCTTTCTCATACATGAATTTATCTGTTTTCTTTCGTGTTAAATCAGGGACCAAATATCTATGGAATGATCAGCATAGCTAGAGCTGTTATCATTCATGGTTAATGTTGGTAAAAGGTTTTCAAAAACCTTTGCAATCCTTGTACCAAGGTCAGGAGCTGTATCACTGTAATAGTGTGCAAAATGTGTCTTACTGCATGCTGCGTTTTCTGACATCAGTTTGAGCAAAAGGTGATAGCACATATACAGTGAAATGTATGTGTGAGCTCTTGTGTCGAGGTAGTTTTCCTTTATAGATGTTCTGTGTTATTTGAATTCATTGCTCAGTTCACAATCTCTCAGAACCCGAGGTCTGAGTCAAATGCAAAATGCAAAGGGAGTTAAAAACTGGAGTCTGAGAGTCATAGAAAATGGTAACCAAAATCAACTGGGTGTGTCAGACATTTTCTGTCTCACAGATATGTGCATACATCTTGGGGAGGCATATTTTGTTCAACGATTGTAAGCAGGACCTGGGTGAAAATTACATTCTGATTGGTGCAGAGGAAAATAATTATCTTTTGATGTCAAATATATTCAGTTTTGCACAAGTCTTGTCTGCCTTATGCTTAATTTGCTTTCTATTCTAGTGAGTTTTAAATTAATGTTAAACTTTTGTTTTGTGTCTCTCTGCCCAGTATCCTGTACAAGACAAAGCTACCTTTCATCGTAGTTATGAACAAAGTAAGTTAAAGCTCTGATTTCCATTTCCTAGTGGGACATTGTTCTGCTTAGCTTCTTTGCTGTGATGTCTTTGTTTTACCACAACAATAGATTTTTCTGGAAAAGAGAGATGGAGGGGGCTGCAGGCTGACAACCAAATCTGAAAGGGGTCTTTAATCTGGTATCCAAATGCAAGAATGTTCAAGGATGGGCAGTTGCACCCAAACCCTCACGTCAGAGAGGATACTAACACTTTGAAACATGTTTTGGACCTTAAGCCTGGGCTATAGGGAAACTTAACTCTGTAGTGTAAGGGGGAGGTCATTATGGAATCTGCTCTTACACACCCTATTTCTGCAGAACATTTGTCTTCAATATTGTTTCTGCTCAGCAGCAGGCTGACTCACAGTGGGAATGGTGTAACACCTGCGTATTTTGAGGAAGGAATCCCACATATTGTACCAGGCAACACTTGGCAAAAGATGTTTGATCCAGTATTTGCTGGGAGGCAGATACTACTCTAAAGATACACATCCACTGTCGTGTAATGCACTTGCAGCCTTAAAGGAATGCTTTTGAGCTTAACAGCTGTCTCTTTAAACATAATCATTTCAGATATTAAAAGAATCCCATTAGATTTTTGGTGTGAGTGCTGTTCCCCATAGACATCATTTGTATTTGATCCCCAACACAGCAAGCTCTGTGTGCACGCATACATTTCCCATAGGCCATGCCTTGACTGTGACATTTTTCCTCACGCCAGCCAAGTAGTTTTAGTGTCTGCCAATTCCGTCCATCTGCCCAGTGACCCAAACCATGCATATCTTTGATACCCGCTTGCTTACTGAGCAAGGTTTTGTACATTGTTTTCTTTCTAACTCTAGACAGTAATTTTAGAATAAACTCCTAAGCTTCTTTTTTTCCATAGAAAAAGGCACGAGGTAGGAAAATCGTTCTCTCTTAAGAAAATACACCTTTTGAGAGACTAAAAGAAGTGAGACTTGATCAGTAAATGTAAGGAGGGGTAGGCCCGAGGCTTAGGATTCATGACTTCAAACCTCATTTTAATTTCATGTTTGCCTTTGCTAAAGAGTAAGGGCAACAGCATTTTAAGAATTTTTAACAAAATGTAATTAAATTTAATTTTTATGAATTGACTCTTGATAAAATGGAAGAATCCTGGGCAACTGATACATGTGCAGTGACAAACAGATTTTAGAATTTTACGATTTGCAGAGGGGAAAAAACCAATCTGTAGAAGTGATTTAATTTTATTTATAGAATTCTAAGTACAGGCTTTGGCCCTTGGTGGATTCAGTTCTGTCTCAAATCTCTTGAGTAATGCTAGGCAATACTTCATCTTTCTCCTTCCCATTGGTGCAGGGAAATGAAGTATATCACAGTTTTAGGCACCTCATATTGTGCTAAGAGTGGATATGCATGTGGTAAGATGTTTGTGGAACTCTTTAGGCTGTTTGCATATGCATCCGTGTAAAATTGTGGAACCATCTCACCTGTTTGTGTCCATTGTCTTGCACTGAGTTTGGGTTATAACTTCTTTGGGTCAGAACACAGCTCATGTTTGTAGAGACCCCATGGTCTGCTACCCAGCATGGAAGTGGCACTTGCTCCCCCAGCCCCCAAGCAATCAGGAAAGCTTAGGATTTCGGTGAGGACTGTTCTTGTCTGGCCTCAATCATATGGTCTACTATTTACACCGTAAACTTTATTGTACAGTGTGCAATTTTTGAACACTCCTTTCCAGTAAATCATAGAAGGCTTTAGACCTGCCTTCCTTTCCTTAAACAGTTGTTGGCCTTCTTAAGTCTGGGTGGTTGGTTGTCTTCTTTTCAAGTATTCATGTAGTTGGTTTGATAAAAACAGAACTTGTGAAACTTCAGACCAGGGCTGAGTATTTTGAAAAGATGAACATTTTGAAACATGGATTTTTTTATTTTATTTGTGCACTCAACAGCCTACAGCTAAGATTATTACTTCTGAATATTTTCCCTTCTCCTTCCAGACTGACATAATTGACCACAGTTTCGCCGTGGAATGGATGCAGGACTTCGAGACTTTTCAGGATGCCCTGAATCAAGAGACCTCCTATGTCAGTAACCTGACTCGTTCTATGAGTTTAGTGTTAGATGAATTTTACAGTTCACTGAAGGTATGAATCTTCTTTTTGTTTATTACCTCTCATAAAAGCCTGGAGAAGAGAAAGCTCAAGAATAATGTTTTTGATGTCGAGTGGGAGTAGAGTGTAAGGAAGGCAAAAGGCAGACTGTTCACTGGTGCTCAGGGAAAGGAAAAGAGGCAATAGACACAAAGTGAAATGCAGGAAACTATGTTTAAACAGAAGAGGAAAAAAATTACTTAATTTTTACTGATTGAGCACTGGAACAGATGGTCCAGAGAAATTGTGAAGTCTCCATCCTTGGGGACAAATAAAGTTGTGTGTGTAGTTAGTTCTGCTTGTTGAGCAGAGAAGTTGGACTAGATGATTTCCAGAGGCATCATCCAACCCCAACCATTCTGTCCTTCTGTAAAAGGTCTTTGCACTGCCCTTTTGAACTGTAATGTGTTGATGAGCCATGTTGGGGATTTGCTAATTTGAACACAGTAACTTTAGTAACTTGTCACGCTGAGTGGCAGCCTGAATAATTTAATACTGAATTGTGATTAACCCTGGGAAGAAAGCTAAGTAAGGCTTAGCTGGTAAGAGGCAACATTCTTCCTGTCTGAGGTAATTTTCCTTGTTCAGGAAGTGTCTAGTACAGTTGTGCAATTTAGTACACGGGAAGAACGGAAAGAATCTCAAACCCAAACAAACACCCTCTCCTCCCCACCCCCCATATTTTCTTGGGCAAGAAGAAGTTGGGGGGTTTTTTCCCACTTAACCAGGTTTTGAGAGAACAAAGTAATCCAGTTCCTCAGGAAACCCTATGCATTGGAGGCAGTTACTGATCCCATAGTCTGTGCTAAAGGTTTCAGTTAATTGTGTTTGTCATCAGCTTTTACTAAAGTAAAAGCAAGCCTTCTTGGCTTTATGGTTATTAAAAGAAAGACAATGAAAATAAGTAATTCCATTCAGATAGATAATGATAATGTAGCCAGAACAAAAATATTGTAAGTGTTCTATGTGGGACAATATACAGAATTTCAAAAGGGAACGTAGTGGTGCCGTATACAGAATTAAAGTACTTCCTGTTCCTTATTTGTTAATTAGGTCATACTTCTCTGCATATCAGAGCTATTAGAACACTGGACTGGAGAGCAGGTCATACGACGATTATAGCATAGACTGCAGCTTGTTCTTAACTGTGGGGAAAGTATAAATATTAATATATGTCACCGTATTTTAATGCTTATAATCCTTTGGAGAGCTGTCTCATGTTTGCTGTATTAACGATCAAGTGCAAGGCTGTATTGCAAAGAGTCTTCCATTTGAAAGTCAGTAGTTGAGACCGTCTTGCTTTTGAAAAAGAGGAAGAATTTTCGTTAGGAGATGGTTGATTCTGGCTGGTAATAGTCCTAGTGAAATGTATTTTTAGGTAATTGATTTAATACAAGCAAAACAAATGGCCAGAAGTGTAATGGTAGACAAGTTCAAATTAGGAAGGAGGTGTGAATGTATTGTCGTAGTAACTGATTAAATTCTCCACCTCTTGCTGTTCTGAGGTTGGACTGGGGACTTTTTAAAATGTGCTGTGGCTAAATACAAAGTATTAGACATAATTTCAGGGCCAGAAGGTCAGTTCTTGTCTATTTTGCTCTCTTAATTCTAGTACACTGATGCATACTAGCTACTTAAAACCCTAGGTGCAGATTGGGTTATTAACAGTAAACAAGTAAGCAACAGAAAGACCTGACTTTCTCTTGAAATGCTCAACTTGTTAAAAAAACCCAAACAAACCCCCTTCCCCAAAGAAACACTCCCCAAAATACTGCAACAACTCACCAAACAGAAAACCAGCAACAACCGAAAAACAGAGGTAACAAACATGAACAGCAAGTGGAGAAAGAGTTGGAAAGCAGAATGGATAGCAGCAGAAGTGTTACTGCACATTCCTATGCCACTGTGCTGATTAAATGGCTATCATTAGATTAGTAATTATTTGTTGTTTTTAGGTTTGTTAGAAACTGGTTCAGTTAACTCTCCAGTTCTGGTGTGTGGTTTCTTTTGCAGGTGGTTGGTGTTTCTGCGGTGCTCGGCACAGGACTGGATGAGTTTTTTATCCAGCTTTCTAAAGCTGTGGATGAATATGAGAGGTAAGGGGGGATAGTTAACCCAGTGAACTCTTCTTGAAGGTATTGATTTGTAAGTCCTTTGATTTGAAGGACTCTACACTTTCTTAGCCAAGGTAGTTTAGGGTTTCTAATAAACTTCAAGCATCAGCATAAAAAGTGGCAGTGAAAAGGAACTATTCAGAGGTGAATTGTTGTGTTAGCTGTTCAGAGAAAAAGCAAAAGCTATCTGTGCCATCAAATATGTGAAGGAATTTTTTTTTTCTAATTCCATACAGTGATCAAGGTTTGAAGTGTTGCTGCTTCAATGAAGTATGTTCACTTACTTTGCATCCATTGGTTTCAGAATCCAAATCTGGGTAAAAAGTACTCCTAGTCCTTCTGAAATGTCTCTCAAACATGAAAGCCTAGAGAAAACTTTTTTGGGGATAGAAGGAAGCCTCTGAGATGATCCTTACTTAATATAAATCATGTGTTGATTCAGACTGAATGCACTCTGTCTTTTCAGAGAATATCGTCCAGAATACGAGCGCCTGAGAAAAACACTGGTGAGTGGTTTTAGCTATCGTACGCCTGGATAGTGTACCTGGAGGTCACTTTTATGCACACAATTGCCTTTAAGTTGAGAGGGTCTAACATTTCATTTACTAGTCATACTTAGTGTGGGAAAACTCCTGTCCTGAAGGAGCCTGCTGTCCGCCTTTTTTTCCTAGATGTGGTGGAGCATATCTTTGCAAGAATAAAGATGTTTTATGAAACACATATTGTTTGCTGCTTTAGTGCTAATATTTGAGCTAATTGTGAGAAAATGATTGGAAAATAATTTTGTATCTTCCATTCAGAAGGATAGAGAGTTCTTGAAAATAAATTCTCGAGTGATTTGTTGAGGCTATCCCTATATCTTCCTGTACCAGTGAAGCGTAATGGTTTGACTTAGAGAGTAACAGAGACTGATTTGCAGTGCCAAAATCAGCAGCTCTTCTCACTTGAGTCCTAGCTGTCTGAAGGACAGTTCTCTGCAGACACAGCTGCACTGAGTTTGGCTTCCTGATGCTTCTGAAAATGTTCTAGAAGTCCACCATACTGGAGGTTGCTGTCCCGTGTTTGGTCAAAAGTTCTCTGTAACCTTAGTTGTAATACAAGACCTGCTTAGTGACTTTTGTGCTCTGGCTGGGGGACAGACTGCTGGGTTTGGGTGAGGTTACTTTTCTTCTGATGTTTTAAATGTTCTCAGAATCCACATGTAAGTCTTTATCTACAGGAGGAAGCTCAAGAGAAACAAAAGAGAGAGCAGCTGGAACACTTGTGGAAGGACATGGGCAGTGTGTGTGTGCAGGGCAGCACACTGGCAGGTACCTCACCAGGAAGACTTAAGTTCACTGCAGAAGTTTTCTGAAGAGTTCTGAAGAGTTTGCATTGAGAAGTGCTTCTCTGTTCCCACAGCAAAAGTGTGAAAGCAGCTGCATGTTAGAGGAGTGGGGCTTTAGTTCCTGTGGGATTGGCCACACTTATCTCTTCCTGTGTCAGTCACAGGCATGGAAGAAACCCTGCTGTGTAGCTAAAGCAGCAGAAATACTAAAAATAATTAAATACTTTAGAAAAGGTGAAACAGATTAGAATATGGGAAAGCTGTGCTGTTGGCTGCACTGTTCCTTATGTGAAGTATGTGCTGATGAAGTCTGTGCTGTGTCTTTGGGATCCACAAGCAGTTTTCTGTCCTTTCAGAGCAGGTGTTAATTGCTGTGTTTATGTGCAGACAGAACTTGTCAGTGTTCACAATACCTTACCTTTAGCAAGCTGGTTTGTGTACAACCATTTCTTTTCCCTTCAAGGACCTGATGATGCTTCTGCAATGGGTCCCTCTGAGCTAATCCTAACACGAGGAACTCTCAATGAAGAGGAAGAAGAGAGAGAGAGTGATACTGATGACATTGACCATGAAGGTAAGGGAATGAGGCCTGAAAGCTCCCCATCTAGTTAGGAAATCCCCTCTGTATTTCGTTTCCTGGATGGACTGTAAAGAGAGCCCAGAAAACAAGCAAACATTCAGTCACCTAAATACATGTGTCAGAATCCGTAGCAGAAGCCCAGCTGCAATGTTTGGTCCAGGGGTATCACTCTCCAACCTTTGTGAAAGTTCAATTGTAAATTTTCCATTTAAGTAATTAATAGGTCTGTAACACACAGAAATCAGAGAACTTGTTAGGCTTGGGGCACGCGGTGACCTCTGAACCTGACTGATGCACAGCTGTTTCATCATATTTCTGACCTTACAGTTTCTGCCCCTGGATCTCTCTCCTTTTGATGTGACTATGGTCTTGGAGCGATCTTCTAAGTTCTTAGAGGGTCTTTCTTCTCTTGCATAGCTCACAGACTTAATCTTCATTCTTCTCCTGTTCCGTTGATGTTTAGGATCACTTATTTCCTCTGCCCTGTAATGTAGGTGAAGATCCAACAGACGTTCTATGTTGTTCTGACTATCCTGACTCTAGCTTTTGTCAGTAACAAAAGTAGAATAGTGCTGAACTGTTTTTTCTTGCCGCAGTGACTGAGGAGAGTCATGAAGAACCAGCCTTCAGAAACTTCATGCAAGACATGCGGATGAAATGCCAGAGAAAAAGCAACCTGAATGAATGAGACCTTCACAAACAGACGGTTTGGAAGCAACAGCATAAAGAAACTTGCATGGAACCATGCATGAAGACTTCTATTTATGAACAGCTTCCTCTGATAGATTTTTATTTCTCTTTCTGCAGTAACTGTTGGTCATGTGAGTTAAAGATCTTGTAGCCAACTGGCTGCACGTTTGGACATCTGTCACTGTGGCTTCCTGAAGCTGAAGGAATCAGATAGCAGTTTCATTTCCTCCAGATTCTTCAGATCTGTCTGTTGAGAACTTAGATTTTGAGCTCTGACAGCATTAGTGTCTAGAGCACTAACTGGTCACCAGAAACCTGTTCCATTCGTGTGTGCAGTCAGGTGTGTGCTGCAGTCAGGGCACAAGTGATGCTGCATTGAACTTCATCAGTCTACTTACTGTTTGATGGTTTGGTTCTCATTAAATATATTTTATGTACTAACAAATGTGTGATAATAATAGAAGGAGATTTCATTTGACGCACTGTTCTAAGGTGAGACTTCTTCCCCCGTGCTTGCAGCCCATCTGTATGGATGCACAGCAAATGCATCTTAATTACATTATGCAGGCATGGTACAGATGCCTCCCAGGAAAATCCCAAGTAAAGAAAGTTCCCAGGAGGGAAAGTAATAAAAAGACTTTAAGCTCGATTTGGCTCAGTACAGAAATACACGTGGTTATACACTGACCACATATATCCCTAGGTTACTTAAAGCAAAGGCATTTTCATAGATGAGTGCCTACCTGGAATATAGACAAGTGCTTGGAGACTGGCTAATACTTATTTCCCTGGTAGGCACCACAGGCACAGATGTTCACTTGCGGTTTAGCAGTCTGGACCCTGGAATCCTTGGGGTTTTTAGATCCACACAAAGCGGTGGCCTCACTGGATAGGTCTCCGAGTGGAAATCTGGCACAGGGTCTGCTAGCACCAATCCCAAATCCCTAGTGTGGAATACCACTCTCCTTTAATTTATAAATCACCCTTCAACTTTACTTCAAGTTCACCAAGTTCTGAACTGTGGCCACCAAGATTTTACAGCACCGTGGCCGTGGTGGAATCCTGGCAAACACGAAGCATATGGTCCTGTGGTAATGTTCGCAAGGAACCACACTGACCTAATCTGTGACTACAGCCCAAAGGCTCCAGCTGTGCTCAGTGTGTTCTCAGGTTCCTCTGCCTGCTGCCTTGGGAAGTATCCCTAAGGTGCAACAAAGAAAGGAGCTTCTTATGGACACAGTGTCTTGGGATTCAGGGGGAAAAGAACGAGTTTTCAGTCTTTAGCACCTCGCACTCCATCAGCATTGAAAGCAAACGGCTGCAGCCTCGGGAAGACATGGAGAGTTAGATTTTACAGATCCTGGTCTCACCTTGGCCTTGCCACAGGTACAGTCTGACAGGGAGAGGGAAGGAAACAGGTCAGGATGGACAGCCTGCTCCCAGAAAATCGTCATAATCCGTAAAGCATTAAATAGAGCTGTAAGAACTTCCCAAAATGTTCAGTCCCGTGTGGACTGAGGGCTCAGAGTGGCACTAAGTTGAAGCACAGGCTGGACCCGCCATGAACAGACTATGTAAACGTAAGAAGTAAGAGCTACTCATCCAACTCTAAACATTCCAAAATCAGGCTCCTGGGATATGATCATCTCTGGGTTTTTTTAATAATGTCAATTCTAACTTTTCTTCCCAGGTTTTTGTCTTTCCCTTGGATTCTTTTAACTGTTGGTTTCAGTTGGTTATTTTGGTATTGTAGAGACAGTTCTAGGTTTTCTGTCCTTTATTTCATTTCTCAAATTACCGTTTTCTTTTATCGTCTGTTACCTTCACTGCTGTGCAGATTTTAAACATAGTGCCAGTGCATTACGAGTAATGCTTTCTCCTTTTTTATTTTTCAGTGATCTCCATTTTTCATCTATTTTCTCCTGCATTTTTTCCCACTCATACCAGTTATCTACTGGCCAAAGATTGTCAGTTTCAGTATGAAAACTCTGCCTTCATGGGTAATCTGCTAAGCCTTTGGTCTGTTTCTCTAAATTGTTTGCCATCCTGTCTTCGACTATGCCAAAAATGTCATGGAACGAGTGGGAGCTTCAGGCAAGCCCTGCCTTAGCCTCAGATTTTTGGCGACAGCTTAAATTTAAGAAAGCACTCTGGCCCGCAAGCTCTAAGGATGGCAGATCAGGTCAGTTTATAAAATGAGTTATTTATTGGACAGGAGATAGCAGACAGAAGGTCTTAATCTAAGTTACTACACAGTATAAACACAAAAGAACTACTAGTAGATTACATGAAAGCGCATGATATCAAGGTACTTATTTTAAAGCTAGCAAAAGAAAGACTACTGATGAGGAGTCACATGGAACTTACCACCACAATGACAATAGCATACACAGCATCCTTTCACTCAACCTGCAGAGGAGTAACCACAAAGCAGGCATCCCTGCTCTGGAGAGGAACTCCACACATTTGCAGGGAATGTGCAGAAGACTTCTGCTTTGTGAAAGTTTGGTGTAGCTTTTATAGTTCATAGAGTGAGGTGTCTGTCAGTCAGAAGTCCAGCTTATCTTTCCAGATCTCACTTCTGCAGTAAGGCATTCATTGTCAGTCTGGAGTGTCGATCCCATGGCACCAAAATAACTTGCTACAAGACAGCTTGTCCTGTTTGAGTTATTTTACCAGTTAACGAGCAACAGATAAGCTCTTCTGGGGGCGAGATGCCCTGCTACTGGTGTGTCTACGTGGTGGAGAGCTCTCCCTGAGCAATCCGTGCAGTACAGGGCTGTGGCACTGGCCACGACTGGCAGCACATGCCTGAGAAAGGGCAGTCAGGCTCGGCAGCATTCCCAGGCTTGGCTAACACCTCCAGGGGAGTGTGGCAGTGCTTGCAGAGGTGGGATGCTGCTCCAGGTAGGATGGCAGCTCCTCCCCACCTGTCAGTCAGCACCATCAGGATTTTTAATACCCCTGCCTTGACCTTTCATTATATTCACATTACTTGCCACATAAGAAAACCCAGAAAACCCCAAGAAATTCCTGCGTGATAGAAGGTCAGATTTAGTGTGGTGTTACAAAATTCCTGTTTGGGCAGCACAGATACCTGTCCATAGGTTCCTACACACCTCATGCCACCACCACCACCACCACCACCAGTCCTTAGTGATCTCCAGTTCCCCGGAAAAGTTGCGCCAGTCCCAATCTGTGCCAGCAACAGCTGCAGCCTGGCTGAGCAGAAGGCATTGGGCTGGACAGGCAAGAACTCTCACCTGGCTGCTTGCACTTGGAGTGAGATCCAGCTGCAAATTGATCTCTGGATATAGCCTCCAAAATGTTCTATAATCAGACCTTTAAAATGGCTCCAAAGGGCAACAGCTCCAGTGCCAGCACTGTACCTGCACAAGTCCTTGTCCCAGCCCTGGCTCACTGACAAACACACGATAAGTCAATGGTCATACAGGCCTTGCTTGCAGAATTCCTAACCAAACCCTTGCCTTTCCTGCCCACAGCTGAGGGAAATTTGACATAATATTAATGAATAACCTTTGCTGAGAGCAGTCACCACCCCAGTCCTTCAGGCTTTGCAAGATTTTGTAGTGAATGGACCCAAATTCAAATCCTAAATCTAAATTTCTAACACGTTTAGTTAGAAAGATGCTGGACAGTAAATCATACAGATTTAAAAGTCTGCACAAGGATCACCGCATAACTAACCATGAAGTTGTTTTAGCTGTCAGGGACCTAAATTGCACTTTCCAAGGTTTCAGACTCTGATTCAGTTGCCACCTCTGCAATGTATCCTTCATACATCCTTTTCCCCATGAGAAATTGAAGAGCTACTCCCAGTTTGGTTTTTAGAATCAGCTCCTAAATATCAATGTAATAAAACATTTCTGATTCTGGCAAATAGCCTGAAGAAGAATGATTGAGAATGGAAAGGATTGTATGCAAACAGCTATTGTGGATGGGGTTGGAATTATGGGAATAAAGATCACTATATATGAAATTCAAAGGAAATTGTTCATTTGTTCTTAGGTTTGGAATGAAAGGTGCTCTTCAGAGAGAAATATTCACCTGTTAAAATTCTGTGGGACAAAGGAAAAGAGGGAGGAAGCAGCTGGGGAATGAACAGGTGCATTTTTGGTGGATACGGGGAAAGACATGGGAAGGGGCTCTCAGGTAAAAGACACCTCACGGGTACCACCAGGAAAAGCCCCAACTGCCCATTTTTCCAAGCTCTGACGTTCCAGAGGAGTAAACAGTGGTTAGCATATTCATTTCTATATTCCTTGGATGCCCAGTTCTTTGTTGGGAAGAGATAATATTTGGAAACTAACAAATCCAGGGATGTAATTCCTTATAGTAAAGCCTTGGGGGCCCAGGTTTTGATATTCTTCCAGCACCCAAACACAACAGAGGGAATCCTGGAGGAGCTGGAAAATGCTGTCGCTCTGTCGGAGGAATTCCTGGGAAATGGAAAGCAGTGGAAGCAGTAAGAACAGAGTTGAAACCAGACTCCAGCCAGGTAAGGCAGACACCAAATCCTTTGGAATTAGAACTGGGCAGGGGTGAGAAGAATTAATTATTAAATTTGTACCCCGTGGATTCCTGAGCAGGATCCGAGCAGGGAAGGCTGCAGGGATATGCCACGAGAAGATCCAGACCGGGGGCTGTTCGCAGATGGGAGCAGCGAGCCTTGGAATTGCGTGAAGGGAAGAAAGAGGGATCCTTTGAGCACAAGGATCAGTTGTCGGATGTGGAGATGTTATTAGACAGTTCCTCGGCAGTGTTTAGCTCCCCAGCCAAGTCAATCTCCTGCCTTGGGAAGCTCAGAAATCTGGGAAGAGCCCAACTGTTGTAGGGAATGTTGCACAGAACAAGACATTGTGATACTGAATGTTAATTTGGGATGTTGTGCGCTGTGGGTTTTGGGGGACACTTTTTTGTTTTGAATGGTTCACACTGGAAAGTTTCGTCTATGGGTGGCTCTGATCTGCTGGGTTTTGTGCTGCTCGTCCCACTACAAGCTCTGAGCAAAGGAGGGAGCTGGCAGCTCTCTCACTGAGCTAGCATCCTTGGCCTGAGCAGTCATGGAAGCAGCAGGCAGGTTTCTTGCCTGCTGAACCACTTCTTGTCACGTTAAGGCTGACATCCAGTGCTAAAGAAAATTCCTCCCTTTTCATGTGCCAGCAGTGCTGACAGCAGAGGGAAGGACTGGGGCAGAGTACTAAGAAACTCCGAATGTCAGGTGTGACATAAAAGAAAGCTCAGAGTGCAAAAAGGGAAATTAACGTGTGCCCAAATTGCCTCAAGGCAGTTTTCCTGTCTGTTCTCATGCAATTGTCTTCTGAAAGTTAGACCATTTTATTCGTTGTGCTGTGCAAAACACTTCTCACAATGCCAGGAAACAGATGATACTAAAAGTTGAAGGAATTTGGACGTGTAAAAACAAGCTGTTCTTTCTTCTCCAGTGAGAGGTGTTTGATGTTAGGAAATACAGAAAAGCAAGGAAAAGGTTATAGTTGAGTTGGTCTCTCTTTATTTATTACCCCCTTTTTTTTTGCAACAGAGAAGTAATAAATCTTGTCTGACAGAGAAGAGACAGAGAAGAAATAAATGGATGTAATACATCGATAAATCTTAATAACAAAAGAGGCTTAATGGAGCAGTTAACTCTGCTATGAGGGGATTACTGTAGAACTCGGAGGAAGTACACACTGCAGAACCATAAAATGCCACCTGCGGGAGCTGAAGTCAAATTGGGCTTTTTGTCATTTCCTTATGTTGTTTTTCTTATTTTTAATCTCAAGGGCCAACACTGTCATTCTTCCCCGTGGTCTTGGCCTTCCGGGCACAGCACTGGGTGGATCCTTCTGTCTCTGCTGGAGGTGCAGCTTCACGGACCAGGGGAGGATTCACTGCTGGGGAAGCGGAGGCCAAAGCTGCCGTGTGGGGACTGGCAGAGGGACTAGCCTGATTTAAACAACTGAACGCAGCAAAGTCACAGAGTGACTCTGCTGCTCTCTGAGCTCCTGCCAGGATTGTGGACACAGGTGGAAAGTAAGGGAAAGTGACCCAGATCGAGGTATGTTTCTGTGAAATTGTGTTTGTTAGGGAAAAAACATAAGGATGAGAAATCTTGGGCTGAATGCTTTTTTTCCATGAAATACCAAAAGCAATGTTGGGAAACTTACTGATTCTATTGCTAATGGCTATACACTCCTGCACTTATCCTATTACTTTTCCTTTCAAATACTGGAAATTCACAGACTATTCAAATGGAATTGTCTCCTGTCCGTGGTGTTTTCTTGGTTGTTTTTCTAAACAAAATACTTGGTCAGTTATAGTTAAAAACTCTTAAAATGCATTTGTTCATGCCCAATGAAAATGCTTTATGACAGCCAAGGAACACAGCCAGGAGCAGGTGATGCATTAATTCTTGTGTGGAGATCAACTTATTATCCATAGTGTGGAAACTTCTCTGCCCCTTCAGAGCACAGGACTGAGTTTGGGTTGATTTGACCCGAGGCAGCCCAGGCTTTCCCTGCCTGTGGGCCAGGTTCAGGGCTGGCTCTGTGTCCCGGGTGCCCATACGCACCCTGATGTGCTGTGCGCGCTGCAGGAATCAGCAGGAAAGGTTCCTGGTTTTCTCACGCTCCTCTTGCTCAATCTCAAAGTCACAGTAGAATTTCCAAAGAACCGCCAACAGAGAATCTCTCATCGTGTTCATTCAGAGCACACTGAGATACTGGGAGGGGAAGAGAACAGATAAAGGTAAAATTTCCCTGAGAAAAAGTTTGGAGATCAGGGTGTTCACTGGGCTGAGCAGCACCAAACCCGGTGCACATCATCCACTCAGCTTTCACCTCATGTTTTAGCAGGGGGTTTATGGCCCTGCCGAGAGACAGATGTTAATTAATGAGTCCCAGGCCAAGCCGTGACAGTAACCGATTCTGTTCGAGCTGGTGGCTTACTGGCACATTCATTAGCCACAGTTCCTAATAAGCCCTGGGGTTTCTTCCTGTTTTTCTTTCAGCCTTACATACAACTTTCCACCCCTTTTCTTCTCTCTGTCTGGTGTGTCTCTTGTGTTCCTTTCTTGTCCTGTGTGCTCCCCATCCCATTCCCTTTCACTACTTCACTCTCTCATTCTTGTTTTCCTTTTAAGAAATAAATACTCAATATTTATTTAACAAATACTGCTCAATCCCTCTCCCTGTTCTGTCCTACTTTTTGTCTCTCTCTGTCTCCCTCCCTGCCCGTATCTTTCTCTTTTCTTCTTTCTTCCTTCCTCTCCTTTTTCCTTTGTCCTGCAGCCAGGCTGTATTTCTTTGTCCCTCTCACTGTCCTTTTGCCTGTACCTGTCTGCATCTGCTGCTCAGCCCTTCTCCTTCACGGTACCCCTTCTCTTGATAACCCTCTGTCCTGCTGCCCATCTCTCTCTTTGTCCATCCGTCAGCTATGCCTTGCCCGTCTTCCCCCCACGCCCCCGTGCCGTGGTCATTTCCTCTCTCGGTCCTTGTTTCCCTCTTTGTCTCTGTATCCCTCTGTCCTTCCTGAGTGTTTGTCCACTCCGTCTTTTTCTCTGTCCTTCTCCATGCCTCGCTCCCGTTCCTTTCGATTCTCTGTGGCTCTGTCGTGCTCCCTGTGCCGTTGTTTCTCACCTTGGGGTCCTTGTGTCCCGTCCCCTGTCCCTATTCTTTTTTAATCTCTCTCTGTCGTGCTGTCCATCCCAGGTGTTTTTTTTTTTTTCAATTTCATCCTGCACCCTGTTCTTCCTTTTCTTCCTGTGTCCTCTCTGTTCCCGCTCCCTCTTTCTGCCTCTCCGGGTCTTTCCCTGGTGCTCCCATCGCAGCGCTCGATGGGTCCGTGAGCGCAGATTGGGATCCCGGAGCTCCAGCCTCCCGGGGGCAGCAGCGGCGTGAGTAG
>VZTD01001511.1:37583-76541 GCA_013397725.1 Rhagologus leucostigma | reverse complement strand
TGTTGCATCGGCTGAACCAGCAGCTGTCGCGGCCGGGGGGCCAAAGAGCCCAGGTACAGAGGGGGCCTGCTGGTGGACAGGCTCCAAAGTGTAAGACTCCCCCTTACCTCAGTGAGAAAGGCCCCCTCCATTGATCTTGTGACCCTATGGAGATTTGGTCGGTCTGACTGGCCAGCAGCCAGACCCTCTTGTATCCCTGAAGAAGATGTAGTCCAGCTCCCACTCCACCCTCTCCTTATCCCCATTGGTTCTTGTATTACCCTACCTCCCTCCTGTACCCCTTTATGAGTGTATACGGACTGGAAACCCTCCCCTTCTCGTCCGGGACAGCACCGAGGTAACAATAAAGTCCTCTGGCGGGGGCCATCTCTTACTCATTTACTTCTAGTGTCACCTGAGCTAGCTAGCTCAGTGTGAGCATGGCTGTGTGTATCCGTCGCACGGGTGAGAGAGCTGACTTGTGAGGTGCCAAGAAGCACCGCCAGGGGTTCCTTAGCTAAAGGTTCCCCTTGGAACAAGCAGCAGCTTCTCCATCGACACCCACATGGCGATATAAACTCTACACTTAAATAATCTGAACTTTCTCACCCAATTTTTGTCTCTCTCTGTTAATGCAAAATAACATTTCCTATGCTTAAAAACATGCTTGAATCTTAGGTGTGTCCTACACAATGGTTAAACACCTGTGAGGAGATTTCGTCTCTTAATGACCTCGAAGAGTCAGCATGCTCATCAGATCTGCCTACTGAGATGTGCTTTTTCCTTCTGTGTTGTCACTGCTCTGTGGCTCTGAGCTGCAGGGGAGACTGCTATAAGAAGTCACAAGTACTTGCCTCAGGTTATGTACCTGCACCCTGCCTCAGGTTATGTACCTGCACCCTGCCTGGCCCAGAACTGGACATCAAGACCAAGAAATGCTGGTACAGTTCATGTGCTTGGTGTAATTATGTGTTTGGCTGACAAGTGGGAAGTTTTGCTACTTCCTCAGACAGTAATTTCTTCAGTCTCCATGTCTTAAAGCCTTAACTAATGATCCCTAAGATGGACTTCTCCTCAGCCTCACTAACTAATTAAACAATTCAAAACAAAGAGTTCTTCAGGCTGCAAAATATTGCTGAGACGGCCTTTAGTGCAAACATTAGCATTTCCACAGAATCCATAACCATTAGGAAACAGAAGTATGATGCCCCAGACAGTCCTGTCTTCACAATTTCAATATGCTCTGCTATACATGTTAGCACATTTTTATACAGCCCCTCTCCTCAGTGCCCAGGTCTCTGTCCCCCGCAAACATCTTGTGTTGCTGCTTGCGTCTGTTCTTTTCTCTGTGTCAAATTCTGTGTTGAGGGGTGTGGGGCAAACAGCAATAGCATCAGCGGTGTCTGGCTTCTCTGCTGCAGTTTTACTGCAACTTGTTCTCAAGTGTGCCATGCTTGAGTTTTTGAAAGGGATATTTATTATTCCGCTTGCCAGCAGGAAGAGAAAGGTAATTCTTTGAATAAGAATACTGTGTGCTTCTCTCTCTGACTATGCATTGAAAAATGGCTGAAAAGCAACAGGAGGAGGAAGGTGGGGAAATGGTAACTTGAACAGAATACTGCTATTCAGGAGGGCAGAAAAACTCCGAGGGGAAGAAACATATTTGTAGGGAGATTGTCCAATAGAGCATGTTGCATATCGTTTTCCTAGACTCTGCTAAATATCTGACAACAGTAAGAACATGGTTGAAGTTACTAATGGTACACAGTATTTTGACAGTGGTATAGGGAAGGATCAATTCAAATTTTTCAGATGGACTAAATACAAAGAAGAGTTAACACAAATACTCTGGGTTTTACCCTCCCTAGAGCTGAGAAAAGCTGTTCTGTAATTTTGCCAGTTGGTGCCAGACAACACTTAAGAATAATCTTGAGTGATTTAGATGAGTTTGGAGCAGGTAAGACCAAAGTTTGAATGATTGGTGTGGATAGAGAAACTTTGAAAGAATGAGCTGACTTGCAAAACATTTAAGCGGGGGATCTGTCACCATTTGCTTTGCTCAAACTGGAATCTGGAAAACTAGCTCCATACAGCATTCTTGCGGAACACAACAAATTCAAAGCAACTTTCAAGGAAAAGTGGTCACTTAAAGCATAAAAATAAGAAGTTGGAGCTCTGGCTGTGAACATTTTCCTATCAGTTTCTGTTTTAACACAACTTGATTGTGATTTTTAAAAAAAAATTATCTTAAAGCTGCAGAGCTGAAATCATAAGCTTGAAACAAAAGGTCACTTTTTATTTACATGCACTTTACAAGCACACTGTTATAGGATGTAATGGGTCTTTGGATGTTAACTTTTTATTTAGGCTTAGCTTTGATGTAGCCATATGCAAAACATTGCAAATGCAGTTGGGCAAACAGCAAGGGCGAGTGAAAAATGGCCGCAAGCCTGAGCTAGGCTCTCAGGCTTATAAAATGCTGTTTCAATGAACAGTAACTGTTGTAGGTTGTCTCTGTATTGAGAGGTCTCTAGACAAATTATGCACAAAATTAGTGTACCCCAATGTGCTACCATTTCTATAGCTCTGTGATCATAACTACTTTTCATGAAAAAGAGATGGTTTTTTTTTGCTTTAACTTCTTTTGAGGAATGACAGTGAGTTAAGGTGAATTTTCAGTACTCTGTCACCATCTTTCCTTCACTGCAAGTCTACATGAAATGCTAAGCAATGATTGGACTGTTTAGTGCCACAAAGTGATCATAACTAAGAAAAGGATGGTTATACTTTGCGAGACTCAAAGGTTCACATAATTGTGCATTCAGTGTCAGACATTAGTGGGTATTTATGAAGGAATATAAGAACCAAGGATAAATCTTGACCTGCCCATCCCACAAAAAGTCAATTCGGACTTCACAGAATTCACAACTTTATTTTGACTAGACATCTCTTTTTAAAAGAAAAAAAAAATTATTGTCAAAGTGCGATACTAAGTATTATGCTCAGGGCAGCTCTGCTTTATGTTCAGATCGCAAAGGCTGTTGTACTGCCAAAGTCAACTCCATGACGGGGGTCAGATTTTTAATGATGTAAATCCTAGTGTTTCCACTGGCTGGAGAAAACCATGTTGATCTGTTTGGGTCAAGAATGTAGCCTGTAACTTTTATGTCTTTAAAGCTTATCTAAGTTTACTGTTACCCCTTGGTGGATTTTTGTTGCAATATTTTCATAATTACATAGATCCCTGGGGTAAGCTCCCATCTGATAAACCTTTTTACACGGTTTTGAACTCTGTATTCTCCTGTAGCCTTTTTCATGGGACAGTAAAGTCCATACTTACCAATAAACAATTAAGGGGACAAAACCAGTCTAAATACATTATTCTTTCATATTGTTCTTTGAACTCTGTCTCAACTTCTTGACCCTTTACTCATAGCAAAGATTGTGTGAGTTCAGTGAAACCTATTTGCTGCCTTGCAGTCTGTACCCCCATCTGGGCAATGTGATGGAGAGAGTTTTAAGTCTTCCACACTGCCAGAGAACTTCATCATGGGGTCATGGGGTGTCCCTTCTCCCCATCCACAAACTGTCAAATAGAACTCATTTTCCTTCGACAGAGAGCTCAGCAAAATAGGGGGCCATCAAAATTAGCTGTAGAAGAGGCTTACTGAAAACCATCTTTTCTGCTCTTTGCAGATGGAGGACGGTACTATACCGATTTTTTTCCCATGCTTTGTCTAGGCAGTTTCAGAAAGACTCAATCAATAGGGCTCAGCTGTTTCCCTTGAGAGACTGTTCCGCAGCCTAATGGCTAACATTTAGCCATTTTGCTAAATGTTTCCAGATAGCCATCTCTTCCTCTGCCCCATACGCAGTTTCATCCCATCACTTCTAGTTAGTTATACTTCCATGAGCCAACTGATACAAAATCTTTCTTATTCACATGAAAAATCCTTTTTTCTTTGGGAGGAAGAAACAAAGGCTTGACTCAAGATGAAGCTTCTCCATTTCCAGTGTTTAGGTAAATCTCTTTCTTGTCCCCCTCTTTCTAGCAAGAATTGAGAAGTGTTAATATCTGGAGGTGCTTAACACACACACACACACATACAATCATTCAACTGTATATTTTAAGTACTAAACCCTATCGTAGGATCTTTAGTGAACGCCCCAAATATCTGAGATGATGGAGGGAAACCTGGGGGGCTTTTTTTATTGTTTTCTTTGCTTTTTATTTTCCCCTCAAGAAATTTTTAAAATTTTTCTGTATTGTCTTGGGGTGACAAACAACTTTTGATACAGTACTGATATCTGTCTCATTCAAAGTGAGATTTTATTCTTCTTCCACGAGACTGACATCAGTATATCTGGAAAGGAATGGAAATGGCCAAGATACTTTTCAGAGTGTGATTCAGAAGGGTTTAGGTCTATTTAGTAGTGCTGAGTGTGGCCTTTTTGGTCTCTGCACTCAGTCCCAGCTGGGATATGCAGGTAACACTACTGTTGTCTCACCTTCTTGGAGCATCTGGCTCCAGCTTGACCCTCCTATAGGGTAGTCTCTAGGATTAGGAAGTTTAGCAGACTCCAGGTGGTAGAAAGAAAGGATTTGGGTATCTTTGAGGTGCTGTACCAGCTGTGCAGTGGCTTTGTGAGAATTATTGTGAGAATAAATCAAGTAAATGGAGTAGATTTATTGATAAGGTTTTAGGTGTAACTCTCTGCAAGTAGGTGCTATGCTTTGACTAAACAGTGCTAAGGAATTGCTTTCACTTTTTTTGCTCTGAATGACCTCTGCTTTTTTAGTGTTACTTGAACATACCAACTCTGACTTTATTAAAACTGTACTGACAATAGTATTGAGGTCTTCTATTTTTCTCTAATTTTTTCTGCTTTCTTCTTTCTGTGCTTCTCCCTTATAACATGAGAGTCAGTAGAAATGGTCCCCTGGAAGAAGACTATGTTCCAGAAGATATGCTTGCTATACTTAATCATCCTTGGAGCTTTTATTTTGCTAAAGGACTAAAGTGACAGCCTTTAGAGAATAATTATATGAAACACCATGTGTGAGCAAAGTGTGAAATGTCTTCAAGACCAACCAAAGCCATAGATATTTTTATTAAATATTAATGCCATGCATTTATGAAGGGTTTGCCAAGCAGATGTTAAGCTGGTCTTCATGGTAATTTAATTGAGCAAGGAACATTTCCTGCCATTTCTATCAATCTCAGGCTTTACATGACATTTTACACTAAAAATAAAAATGTAGAGAAAGAGAAAGAAAAATAATTAATAATCAGTTTCTATTAATGAATATCTTAATATTTCCCTTCAGAGGATTTAATGTTTCTCCTGAATGTTTTTCTTGGAGGCCAATATGAATCTGAGCTAACCCGGACTGTGTGCAAATTCTTCCACAGGGCCTCCATCTGGACTCTGGCCCACTTCTGCTAATGCAATTTTTATTTTTCTATTTGTAGAAAGATGATGATGACACTGAAAGCAAACCTTAAGTTATTCTGAAGATACTGATATAGAGCTCTGAAAATATCTGTGCATAGAGTCCTTCTTTCCTCCTTGGAGCCTCACATGATGATCAAATGTCACAGCAGGGTCTTTTTGTACAGAAAATATAGATTGATTAACCTTACTGACATTATGCCTCTGCAAAGTGTAACATCTTAACAGGATTTGGCACCATAAAGCATTTGATTATATACAACACACCAAGCAAAAATAAATAAGAAAAATAATAAAACAAAAAAGGAACTGAACTGTCTGTGGGTCAGGTGCAACATAATGAGCCTATTCATGAAATATCACTGAAGGCCCCCTCCTCACAAGTATGACATTATTTACATGGAAAAAGTGTGGTCACACTTTTACCTTGTAAATGTTGTTTTAAATTTATGAAACTGTTTTTCCCTTCAAGATATAAGTAGACTTGTCTCAGTTCCATTCCCCAGAGACAACACCCACCTCATGGGTGGGTAATCACTGTGGTTGACATGACCAATTCTAGCTCCAGCTGAAGAAGGAAAAAATAGATCATAATAAATCAGAGCATGGTAAGGCTGAGATGAAATGAAAAATAATCAGCTTGTTTTGTGGGTTTGACCTGCCTGCCTATAACGGCATAAGCTTCCCATCATCTCTGGGAACTTCTGTAGGCACTGCTGAAATAGGTTATGTCTGTGTTAGAGCCCCAGAACTTTACCTGCTCCACTCACTACTCTGCTCCTGCTCTGGAGGAGGTATGGCCCATTCTTTTGGTTCATTGAATGCATCTGAGAGGGTCCTGCTTGAGGCAAAGAAGGTACATTTAAAGTCTGGGTACTCTACTGGGATATTGAAGATTTGATCCAGCAAAGGATCATCATGCTCATTCCTGACTTCCAGTTAAATCCTGACAAACCCAGCCTGCAGGGTAGAGCAAGGAAAACTCCTTGTTGAGGGAACAGGAGCTGGTACAGGGGCAGAAAACTTGCCTGCTTTTACCTCCTAAATACAAGGAATTGATTATAAGTTCAAGGGTAAAGCACTAAACAGAGCCCCTTCCTTTGGCTTCTAGAATTGTTGCCACTGATTTGTGTGGATGTGTGCTTGGTTGCCAACAAGGAGGGAAAATGGAGAGGATTTTGCAGACTACTTCTATGCTATTATTCTGTACCAACAATGTGGGAATGCAGTAAAGGTTGACTTTTTAAATGAAGTCTGTACCAAACCTAGATGTGTACAGAAGACTGTATGTTATGTATGCCACACAGAAATATGAAGTTTCCCATATTTTCTGTAGAATAAACTTAAAATGTCAAAGTCATTTGCTACATGTGCTCAGAGATACAGTACTGGTTTCTTCCCAGTTCTCTGTATAGGAGAAAATTTATTTTACATGCTCTGAAAGGTGTTAAGTTTTCAATGAATTGTCCTTCTAGATTGGTTTGAGATCAATATCTGGTTGACAGGCTGAGGATGAAAAAGCTATTTATCAGTGTTGGAAGCTGGCCTGATCAAACCATTGCTTTATATTATTTTGAAAGAAGGAGAAGGCTTAATACTTACTTGAAGTTGCTTGTTGACCACTCATGTAATTTTTCACCCACTCAGCAGAGTGCTGAGCAGTCTGAGCTACAAACATGAAAATTATAATCAAATGCTGCCTAATATCTGGTGTTCTGCTACGTAGTGATTGACAGAATTATTTTCCAAACTCTGCAATGGGCTTCAAGTTTCTCCATTGTGCCTGACATCTTTCCAGCTTCTTCCACATTTATTTGATACCATTTAGTCATATTCATTGCAGGAAATGTTGTCCAAGAGGCTGTAACACAATGGGAATGTTTTGTATTTCATAGGAGTCTGTATGCCAGAAAAACCAGAAAGCCCAGGAAGCGGCAGGCAGAGCTGCTGTGTGTTGCAAATATCTAGTGACCTTTTTGAAGGCCAAAGATTTATCCTGTACTTTGAATTTCTGGTTTTGGAAGTAATCAGCAGTTTTCCCAGCAGGCTTTCTGCCCAAGATGCTGGCTTTAAGTCATGTGGCTAATGCTGACTCAGCATCCTTGATTCAGTGCTGCTGCTGTAGCTTAAATGGTTTTAACACCTCCCAAACTGCCAGAAAGTGGTTCATCACTATCTCTTGTAAACTCCTCATTTTGCATGCACCTAGAACTGGAGGTTCTGCTGGCTCTGAAATCTGAGCTCTTACTTTTATTAGCACAGTTGTGCTAGTAGCAAAGGTAGAACTCCACACTTTACATTTCACACAGCTTGTCACTTTTAAATTTTTCTTACCTCGGTGAAAATAGCTTTGAGTATGCGACACTTTCTGGGGTTTGATACAAAGACTGGAGGATTTGGGGTCCTTGAGCGGGAGATAAAAATGTGGGGGAAAGAAGGTCAAACATCAAAGGTTTCTCCGCCTTTTCATTTTCTGAACTTGTAACTAACTCCTGGAGGTTTTTCAGGAAATATAAGCCATCTGCATGAGGAGGAGCTCTCACTGTAGAAAAAGAAGTTCAGGCCCTGTGTCCAGCCATCCCTGTATGACTTCTCAGAAGAATGAGAACTAGTATCAATTGGTGTTTTTTCGAAACATATGGTGCATTTCACTGTTCAGAGTTTATGCTCCACATATGATGGGCACACAGCTCCCATTAACTTTAATGAGAATTGCATGCACAAGGGGAGCATATAGGCCACATCTTGAATCTCTGGATTTTTACTACTTTGTGTTACAAGCTGTGATAAGTTAATATGTATCTGTACTGCCTACTTCAGTATGCCAGCTCCAGTGGATTTTGCCATATTTGATTGTTATCTATACTCTACATATTGCTTAGGAGGATGTCTTGTGGGCAAGACAAGCCAAGATGAGCCAGACAAGCCAAGACAAGCCAAGACAAGCCAGAGGCTCATATCTGACTCAGAAAATGAAATGGGGTGTTGAAAGGTACTTGGAGGACATGGTGTGCAGCCCAAAACACTGTGTGCCCTCTAGACAGCGGAGGGGACAAGTCTGTATCTGGTATTCCTTGCTCAGGTTCATGACTCTAGTGCTTTGTTTCTGAGCAAAGTGTATTGCAAAGATATTTCTTTTCAGCTAACTCAAGAAGAGTTAAACCCTATGCCGAGGTATCTGATGGGGGTATTGCTCACTGGAACACATGCTTACATTATTGGGGATTTGACAGCATGCTTCTTGATAATAGGTGGACTGTAGATACAGCATCTCAAAATAAGGATCCTAAACAATAAGTGTTTGTGCCAGGGAGATCAAGCTGACAGTGCCTGAACTGGTGGGGTTAAGAGGCCAGAGCAGGTGTGGGGAATCCAGAGCCCAGGACTAAGAGTGCAGGATGGTGTCTGATTGCAATAGATAGCTGAGCCAGGTCTGTAGAAACACAGCCAAGCCTTTGCAAACAAAACAAGCTACTTAAGGGTGCAGAATGCATGTAAACCAATTGTAAGTATATATTACATGTTCCATCTTTCGTACTAATTTCACAAAGAATATATTTATTCCAGGCTCTGGTGCAAGCAGTAATGCCTCATTCATACCATCTCTGGACATCGGCAGCTCAGTCCCAAGGCAGGATACAAAAGCCTAAAGAGGATTTGCATGTTTGCAATCAGCTGCCTATGCTGCAGCAAGGCTTTTATCTGTAAGGGCTGAATTTTCTTTGAATATTGGAGTGGTAAAATACTAATTTCAGCAGTTTAAGGGCAGGGATTGTTCCACTGTACTCAGCACTGGTGAGGCTGCACCTCAAGTCCTGTGTTTGGTTTTGGGCTTTTCACTTCGAAAAGGACATTGAGGTGCTGCAGTGAGTCTAGAAAAGAACAAAGGACCTGGTGAAGGATCTGCAAAACAAGTCCTAAGACGACCAGCTGAGTAAAATGGGGTTGTTTAGCCTGGAGAAAAGGAGGCTCAGGGGGGACATCACTGCTCTCTACAACTCCCTGACAGGAGGTTGTATTGAGGTAGGGATTGGTCTCTTCTGCCATGTCTCAAGTGAAAGGATAAGAGGAAATTGCCTTAAATTATACCAGGGGAGGGTCAGATTAGATATTAGAAGAGATGTGTTCACTGAAAGAGTGCTTTGGCATTGGAATAAGTTGCCTAGAGAGGTGGTGGAGTCACTGTCTCTGGAAGTGTTCAAGAGGTGTCTGTATATGGCACTTGGGGATACAGTCTAGGGGTGATTACGGTGTTGCTGGGTTGATAGTTGAACTTGACGATCTTGAAGGTCTCATCTAACCTTGACAATTTTGTGATTCCGTGAAAAACAGGAAAATGTAGAGCCATTAATACAATTGATAAAACACATTCAAAAGGAGCATCAGGCAAAATCTAGAATCTACCCTTTATTTTGATAAGAAAATAAGAGGGAAGATCACTCTTTAAAAATCAGCAATGCAACTACTTCAGTGCAAGCTGCTTGTCTCTTTTGTTATCTTGACTACTGATAGACAAGACTCTGTGTACATTTGGACAGAGAGGTGCTGTAGGATGTATTCCTTTCCAAGCTGCTGGCAAGTTTATTTATTTATTGTTGTAGGTTTACAAATTTGTTCTGGTAAAGGATGACAGTGTTTTTTGTTGATGGTTTTTCTTCCCCTTCATGAGCAGAAATGTGACTTAAAATCTCCTATGTTGTTCAACTATTGAATTTTAAACTGGAAAAATGTGGTGGTGTATTTCTACATTCCTGTTCTTACTAAATTACTTGCCCTCTCCAGGTGGCTCTCTCTTCCCTGCCCCTAACCCTAACCACTCCCTCGGGTTTCTCCCATTTGTTCTGTTACCCCAACTCCGCCCATGTACCACCCCTATGCCCTGAGACCATTGGTCCATGTGCTCTCCATGCCCCCTTCGCCCTAGATAAAGTGAGGCTGCATGCCATGTGGCTCTTGGCTCTCTTGCTCTGTGTTGCTGTCGGCCTTGGGGCACCCGCTTCTGCCTGGGGGAACCTTGCCGTGTGCTGGCTCTCTACCTTTGGGAGCCAGCACATGTGCTGGATCTAGGCTTCTGGGAGCCACCATGAAATAAAGATCTGCTGCAGCAGTCCCTATGCAGAGAGCCTTCTCGTCTCCTTTACTGTCACCATGTTGTGGGGCATGCAGCTAGCTGGAGCATGCGAGGGGCAGCCTGGAAAGGCACGGGAAGCGGGAACGGCTGCTCTCCCCGAACAAGCCTCTCTGCGCTCTCCAAGAAGGCTGTGGCATGCCATGCCGTCGCAGGGAAACCACCAACCGCAACAGAAAAATAGAAGGATAGAAGGTTAGTCATATGGATGCATAGCTGACTAAGAAGGAGGGGTTTTCCAGCTATGGGCTAAGATTGTGGTCTTTCACAATGGAAAAACTGAGATTAGGATAAGACTGGAGGAATAAAAAAGAATCAGGAAAAGGTAAAGAGGATGATATGGTAGTCTGGGAAATGACGATTTCAACATATTTGGTACAATGGCCATGAATGTTCCTCCTCAGTTGTTGAGGGATTTTGCAGCAGTCTGATTTAGGAATGGGGTGTATGTGACCTTTGCACTGACAGGGTCATATCCACTTTATACTTGCAGACCTCAAGGAACTCTAGTTATGAAAATAATTTGCATATTTACTTTTCTTTTGCTGGAGTCCCTTCTGAAAAAAAAAATTCTTGGCCACTGCAGTGGCGAGGAAAGAAAGAAATGGCATGTTTTCTTGTCCTGACATGACTGCATGTTGTAACCTTCATTGTTCAGTTTAAATATTCCAATATCATCAGAAACTTTACTCTGAATGAACCACTTAACTCTGGTATGATGAGAGAATATGATTGCCCTTAAAGTTACGGAAAGAGATGTCTGTCTTTAGTGCCAAATGTCCTCATTTGAAGGCTGCTCTGTCCTGCTATGTTTGAATTTTCCGAAGGTCTCGATTTCATCCTCTGGATAAAGATCAGAACTTTCAAAACTTGGGTGTCTCAGCCTCTGTTCTGCACTGCCATATTTCTGTCAGTGTTCAATAACTGTTCGTCTTGAAAGCTGTTACTCTGGGAAAAATGGATCCTGTTAAGGCTGAACAGGGGGAAGAGGACATTTGAAAGACTGACCTGACTTCTGATGACACTCATCCTTATTACAGTGTACTGCTGCAAGGGGACGTGTGAGGCTAAGGTGTCCACAGGTAGCACAGTCCTGAGCTGAGTGATTAAGCCCTGGTAAGAGACTAGAGAGCTTACTGGATCAGTCAAAACCAACCAACCAAAAAACCCCTACCACCTTTGGACCTCAGTTGTGTTTCAACTGGGAGAATAAAATGTGCTCTTCATAAGAAACTATTTTTTTCCTCTTTTTGCTGTGATGCAATTTTCAAGGGGGACTTTGATATTCAATTAATTTTGCATTTAAATGGTGGAAGCTAGACATCACCATGAGATAGGTAGGTTCAAAGATGCTCCCAGATATAATACTGGATTTTCTTTTTTTAATTTGTTCTTGGGACTAACTGAAAATGTTAAAACTGCAGCATTTTTCAATCAAATATAACTGGTATTACTCAGCCTCGTACAATCAAAACTCAGAGTTGGGCTGCTCGAAAATGCAAGAGGAACTTTTGAATACTAGGTTGTGCTTCCAGAACACATTTTCTTCCAGTGTTCAGACTTGTGCCTGTGATGCTGTCAGCTGGAAACACATCTTCTAAAATGGCAGGTGAAGTTGTAATGTAACCACCTCATTTTGGTGATCTAAAGCTTCAAGAAAAATGCCGAGTATTGAAAGCTTCCTTCTGATAAGAATACTGATAACCCTACAAATCCAGATTTTCTTTTTTTCCCCATCAGTCCTGTCCAGGGAAGTTTTTACCTGAGAAAATAATCATGCTTTGCCCAAAATTGTGTCTTCTTTTAAGAGGAATGAAGTAGCATTGCTTCCATTTGCCTGAAAACCAGTGTGTTCTTAGGGAGACTGTCCTCTAAAATCAGGAATGGCAAAATCTTGATAGCTGAGTGACCTTTGTAGTCTGTGTGATGCCACATAAATGCAGAGATTTTCAGTCTTCTAAGTACTGTATTTTTTTTGCAGCCACATGTCTGACTAAATCAAATATTAAAAGAACAAACTAACCACAGCCTGCTTATTTTCTCAAATAAATGCATCCAGATCAAGGTAACATCAAGAGTTTTGTCCTCTGTCAGGAAGGGATGCAGCAGGAGAGATATGAGTATTCTGGGACGTCATAGCCACTTCTTGTCTGTTAATTTGGCCAACATCAGTAGTTGCCAGTGCTTGCTCCATACAAGGGTAACAATACTGTGCTGGCACCTGATGTCTTCTAAAGCAATATTCTCCTTTTTTTTTTTTTTTTTTTAAGAAAATAGGTGTCTCATTCGAGTAGTCAAACTATAGTTAAGCCCCAAGATTAATTTCTGTTCCTCACCTCGTGCTGCCCTAAAAGGTGACTTTGAGGCAGATTCTCAAGTTCTGTAAGCGCATTTCTCTCTCCGGTTACACCACCTTGGCTCTCAAGTCCCTGTGCTTTCCAAATACTGTGAAATATGTTGACTTGTTGAAAAAATTTCTTTGTATTGTGGTTTTCAATACTCTGTAATAGCCAAAACAACAACTTTCCTTTTTTTTTCCTAGAACTTCTCAGCTGCATCGTTTTGACATTATTTATTGAAGGCAGATACATTAACAGTTAATACTGGGTTTAATTCTGCTCCCCCCTCACAGTAAATGTTGATTCCAGCTCTTCTGATTTTGATGAAGACTTGCTTTGCTGGCAGCCTGTGGCTGGTACAACTACAAAGCTGATTTTGGGAACCTTAGAGGTTTATTTAGATTCCTTGAATGTTTTGGCTTGATGGTATCATGGGTATTTTGAAACTTTTGAAGCCTTTTCAATTCCTAACAGCATCAGGCAGGCAGACATAGAAACACACAGGGGCTAGGAAGCCAGTGCCATCTTTGCTTTGTTCATCAGGCTTGTAAGTGTCTTGCGGAGGAGAGGTGGGGGGGGCCAAGCACAAAAAGGAGTAATAATAGCAACTGATAGATGGGGACCACGTTCTTCACCTCACTGGGGGAGGATGGAGTAGCAAAGATGATGCTTTGTGTGCATGCCTTAGTGCAGTTTGCATTGGTGGAAAGAGTAGTGCAGCTGTAAATTTGGACCCTGTGTATAAATGCTGATTCCTGTGCTTTGGTGATCAGTTATGAGCATGAAAACTAGTTCCTAGGGCTCAGCCTGCTTGTCACCTTCAGGAAGTTTACTGCTTTCCTCTGTGCTGTTTGGATTGGTACCCCAAAGAAACGTGCTGCTTTAACATTGATTTCTTTTTTTGGTTTGGGTATTCTCAGGGTGGCAGAAGGGGGAAGAGAAATATATGTGGAGGAATGCTGGGAGTATGTGGAGGCAGCAGTCTCAGGCAAAATGTTTTCAGTGTGTTACACCTGTGTGTTTGGTACTAGAAAATCACATAGAGCTGCTGCTTGAGCTGAGGAGAGGTAGCATCTTTGCATAACATCTTTTTTTTTTATACCTTATGTTATAAAAGTGATCCTCTATGGAATGAGTGAGAAGAAATAGCCCAAAATACTTTTGATCCATTTTAAGAATTTGTGTGTAGCTCCTAAAAATCATCCAGTGATTTCTTGTTAATGCAGTGAATCATATTAAATGCCTAAGACCAAGTTGATGCGTGTCATTTCTCTTACAGCACCGTGCTTCTCCATTCTCCCTTCTTCTCTCTATCCTTCTACCTTTCTGGACTTCATAGCGTTTTCAGCAAAGCTATAATGAGGTTGATACTCAAAGAGTTAATTAACTATCTTTCAGCCTTGAGACCTACTTGCCTTTCTTGGTGCATCCAAGTATGTAGGAGCAAAAACTGTGTCCAAGAAATGTGGCAGAATACAGCTTTTTCTTCTTTACCTGGAAGGATGGTGGACAGTGTTTCATGCAGCCATTAGACTTCCTCCATTCCTTATGAGAGTGTTTTGCAGTGTGCAAGAAGAATGAAACCCCTACACAACTTAAATTTTCATTAATTGAAATTAACGAAGTCTAATGATTAGACAAAGGCTACTCCTTTAATCTTTAGCTATTCTCCAGAATTCTGGCAGAAGAATAAAGCTGATTAACTAATTCTGTACAAACTACCTTCTCTTCAGTTAAATGCCATAGGAATTTCCCAGATGGGAGCTAACAGACAAAACAAGTAATCCCTGTGCTCTGCACTGTCTATTTGAATTGGTAAGCAGAAGTGAATACTCCTGTCTTTAAACACATGATGCTTTTCTGATGGGCACTGCAGGCTGCATCTAAGAACCATCTATGTAGTAATGCCTGGAAAAACTGTGAAATAAGGGCTCCTGCTCTAACCTCGAGGTCTCTGTACAGGTGAAGCTGCCCCTGATGTGCTGAAAGGAGCCTTTTCTGTTTTTTTTCTTTTAGGTATTGTGAACATTGGAAATGCTGCTTTTGAGAGTGTCTTGGTAACAGAGCTGAATGGTTGTAGAAAGCGTCCCAACAGAACAAAAAATCGTTAATAAGCAACAACAAATTTTCTCTGAACTGATATATATAATAAAGGCAAAGAACTTGTTTTAAGGCATGCAGAAAGGCTACTAAAATCAGAATTGATTTTCCCCTGCAAGAATGATTAGAAACAGAATATGTTATTGCTACAATTCATAGTAGTTAGGCTTGTCTTCAGTAGTTAAACCAGAACTGTATGGGGACATGGCAGGCCTGAGAAGAGAAGCAGTGGTTGTTGCATTGAAATCCAAACTACTCTTCTCCTTGGCCCTTCCCCCCAAACTCCGTGTCTCTTCAGACTTTAGCAAGGACCCTGTGTCAATTAGCTCCAGTGACCACTGGATGTAGCTGTCGCTTCACAGAAATATGGCCAAGTAGACACCTTTCTGCCTGTTTCAAGATGAAGTGGCAGAGGTTACTTTTTGCATGTCATTTCTGACACTGCTGGCTCTTTCTTGTCCTTCCTTCCTTCCTTCCTTTGATATGTTTTGCTGCTATTCCTTTTCTTTATGGATGTTCTCCTGCTTGTCAGCAATGGAGAGGACATGAGAGTACCAAGAATACTCCCAAGAGCACAAAAGTTACCTGCACATACATGCACTCACCTCTAGAGTAAAAATAGAGATGGTCCAAACTCTCCATCCTAAAGTTATAGAAAAACAAATTTATCAAATGCAGGCAGTGGCCAGAAGATCTGGCAATGCAACTATACTTGGCCCTTTTTGTTTGACAAAACTGCCAAGACAGGTTAGGTATCACAGCTGTTATTCAGCTGTATAGAATCAAAAGCTCCTTCAGTTCTCCATTGTCAAACATGAGTCCCGTATTTCAGAGGTAGTATGGAAGAGTAGTTAAGCTACAAACAGACTTTTTAGAAGGGCAGGTATTCATAGGTGAAGGGGAATGGCTGTAAGCTGAAGGAGGGCAGGTTTAGATTAGATATTAGGTAGAAATTCTTTACTGTGAGTTTGGTGAAGCACTGGCACAGGTTGCTTATAGAAATATTGTGGATGCCCCATTCCTGGAAGTGTTCAAGGTGGGGTTAGATGGGGCTTGGAGCAAGTGGGTCTGTTGGAAGGTATCCCTACCCATGGCACACGGTGTGAAACTAGGTGATCTTTAAGGTCCGTTCTACCCCAAAGCATTCTATGATTCTATTATTCTGTAGGTATTCTCTGGAGAGGCAAGAAATCTAAGGGAACTGGAAAAAGACTGAATCATAAAGGAGAAAATCACTACGACATACTTAAAAAGAAGGTGAAAACTAATGACCTATAAAGGGAACAACATGAAATTTCGCATCTGTATTTAAAAATACAAAACCTGGGTGTTTCTGAGCCATCTAAAGTTACTGTGTTGTTCCCTTGCAATTGTTGTTCACAAAACCATGAGTCAAGTTCCAATAGTAGTAGGCTGGAAGTGTTCAGACCTCTACACTTACGTGTACTAGTGGTTTACAAATACTTCAAAGCTTTCCACTTATTTGGTAGGAAGGAAAAGTAATTTAAAAAACCCAAAACGCCAAGGCAAAAAAACCAACCACTATCCAACCCCTCTTATTCAGGAAATATGCAGGAACACTGACTCACTGTTGCAGTGGATACATCTGATATGTTTAGCTTGAATTTGGTCACATCACCTTGGAGCTTGTGCTGGTTTATGGGTTTGGTCAGAGTTGCTAGAATTTTTGTTTCCACACACTGTTAAATGCTGTCGAGTAGGTTTGAATACTCCAGCTTTTATAATTTGTTCTTATGCCCTTTGTTATAGCTCTGGTTGAATTTGCAGGTAGGGACAAATACTCTTGTCTTTGTGAAGGTAATCTTCTGAGACCAGCATCATTTTTCTTACTGTCTTACTGCAGACGTGCTGGGGCCTCAGTTCTGAACTTGGACAGCAGTGTCACAGCCCAGCATGGTTCACAACCTGCTTGCCTCCTGCCTGCTGCAGGATCAAGGCTCAACTGGACTTCCAGGTCAGGATATGTAGAATAAATTTCTTGCACCTGTGCTGCTAGATTTTTCTACCTGGTAAGAATTTACAAGGCTGCCCATGAAGATACTGAAGCTTTACTTCTTAATTCTACCTAGCTCACTGGTATTAGTACAGCAAGGTGTACCATTGAACCTTAGCAAATGGGGCTGGAAAGGACAATAAGCTATCTAGCCTAGTCTCTTTCCCCAAGGCAGGATCAACTAGACCTAACCCTCCTTGACAGATATGTGGCAAACCTGTTCTTAAAAACCTCCCATCACAGAAATGGGACACCGTTCCTCAGGCTATCTTTGCCAAGGCAAAACTCTTCTTATGCTAGAAGGGCTTTCCTAAGGACAAGCCTGGATCTCCCTTCCTGTAACTTAACCCATTGATTTCTTGTCTTATCCTCAGAGGAGACAGAAAAGAATTTTCTTCTTTGTAGCAGGCTATGGCATACTTCAGGACAGCCATTGCCTCTCCTTGTTATCTACTGTGGCCTATGCATTCCAGATTTTTTTAATGTCTCCCCCATCCCCCTGGTCTTCTCCCTCCCACCCTAGACCAAGTTTTCTGGATCTCTGATTGCTCTTGATGCCCTCCTGTGGGCTCTCTCAGGCTGGTATATTGTGGAATAGCCTTTTTTTTTTTTCCCTTTGTGCTGGAATGCCCACAGTTGTCTCTCAGCCAAGGCACATTTGACTTTTAGGAACTAAACCATAATTTTGGTTTAGAAGGCTTTAGGGAGACAATGCATAAATAGTATCTTGCTAGCACTGTGTACTCACTGGATGGGGAAAATGTTGGAGAGTTGCCTGGCTGGTTTTAGACAAACAGGATTGCTGGGGTGTTTGCTTCCAGGGTAGACAACAGGAGAAGAGGGGAGCTATACGAGTAGTGTATTGTGCCCACATGTGAACTTAGGCCCTCCGGTGCTAAACATGCAAGAGGAATCTCCAAAGCAGTGCAGTGTTTGAGCCAGAGTGCAAGTATAAAATTCCTGGCATCCTGGCAGCTGAACTCTTCATTCAGATTGTTTGCATTAGCAAGAGCAAACACCAAAAACATCCAAGAAACAAAACTAAAAGAGCTCCAACACAGGGGCTCTCTAAGCTTCTTCTTTCCCATTCAGGTTTATTTTCATATGACTGTTAGTGGGACTATGAGAAGGATCTTGCCTTCCCCCCACTACTTTCCCTCCCCTTTACCATGGTGCATTTTAAATCAAGCTGTCTGTAGCTCTACGGCAAATCTGCACATTTCTGGTTTTGCTCTTTCAGAGGATAATTTCTCCTGTTTAATGAGATCTGAAAATGAAGTCAGGCATGAGTTGGAGAAAGGTCACAGCGTGTGCTCAAAGGTATATTAACTACTGTTGGAGCTGGCATTCACTGACTTCCATGAGGACAAAATTAAGAAGCAAACAGTAAATACTTCCACTAGCACTTTATTACAAGCAGGACCATTTACAATGAATAAGAATTTGAGAAGCTTCAAGGATGAAATGGGGATGCTCACAAATAAAAAGAAAAATCTTACTACGTAGGCTTAGAATGTGATTCCAGTCAAGGTTAATGGGGAAACAGTTAATGAGGGGTACAGAATCAAAAGGCTGCCTTGATGCCATATTGTGTCTTACACATGTAATTAATGCTACTGACTATTGCTAAATGGCTCTACCTGAGTACATTTTCTTTAGCAGGAACTTTAAATCCCCCACACTGTATACAGGAGAACTCTCCTGATGCTTTACGACTCCCACCAATGCTGAACAGGCTAAATCAGAATCCATTTCTTCCACTCATTTCCAGGATGGTAATTTGCATCCATCACCACCATGATACATCCATCATTCAGGGCCCAGTGGTGTAATGGCAGGTTTGGCATCAGCTTTACAAGGGGCAGGATCAGTCCTTGAATGCATGTAGTGAGAGAAGAATCACATTTTTCCATTTAAGCAGTGTTTCCACAGCAGGAAATGCTGTGGAAAAAAGAGAGCTCCCTCTTGGTGAGATTTTTCTCTGTTGTCATCTTCCTCTTGCAATTTTTAAATCTTTTTTTTTTTTTTTGGGAAAGTTGCTTTTCTACAAGTTCCAGACAAATATTGCTGCTCAGTGGCCAGCACACTGAAAAAAGAAAAGCAGAGGAAGGTAGAGGTGACCCACTAGGCATCCTGTGCCCAGGCAAAGCATAAGGATGCAAAACCCACACAGCCAGCTATAACCAGCTCCCTCCATTCACATCTGCTCCTGGAAGTTGAACTGTGCTCAGTGCCTGGCATGGGAAGAGGAAGAGCAAGATGAGATTATTTTGAAGGAAAGAGAGGGACTGCATAGAGTTTACACTTACTGTCTGGTTCTATTGTTTGAAAATATTTTGTTTTCTTTTCCTTGCACAGAGGCTTTAAAATAGGGCATTTGTAAACACTGTTCTTTCTACCCAGTGCTCATTGTATTGACAGGAATTGCTTCAGCTGAACAGTTTCATCAATGTGCTCAAGCCTGTTTGTAGGTGGCATCCGGAGGACAGATTCCACTCTCATGTAAGACATAGGCCTATTCCATTTCTGTCTTTAAACCATCTCCCAGGTGCATTCAGGCATTGCTTTTCATCCCAATCCCATCTTCCCCCGCCTTTGTTCTCTTGTTGTGAATAAAATGGTTTGAAAAACCCGTGCCAAATCCTCAATTTCTTTTGGGTGAGGACTAACAGATTTACAGGATTAACGTCTAGCTTCCACATGTTCTCAGAGGAGGGCCAGTTCCTCCAGTGCCACATAACCACATAGCACTGAAGGCTGCAGAATTGCACCTATTTATCTTTGTGTAAGAGAGCATTTCATCAGCCTCTAATTGGACCCAAAACAGAATGGGGTCAGATTGGGTTGTGCTGCTGAGTCTAAACAGCCTTACCAAGAAGAGGTAAATGTCTCATAAACAGGTCACAATTTATATCCTTTCTGAATTCCTTGCGATTTGGGATTTATGGCCTTCCTGGAAATCTTGGGCTCTGAGTTAGAGGAACAAAAAAGATGCAAGATTGGTGCATGATTCCAGCACATGTACCTTCCCCTGCTTTTAAGTTTTTGTTTTAACTTATGATCATTGTGGTGGACTGACACTGGCTCGGTGCCTACCAAGTCCTCCTCATTCAGCAGGGTGGGGAGGGAGAAAGTAAGGTGGAAAGAAACCCTTGTGGATCAAAATAAGTGCAGTTTAGAAAAACAAAAGCAGAGGCCATGTGTGGAAACAAAGGAAAACAGAAGCTTTATTCTCTACTTTCCATCAGCTGGTGATGTCCATCCGCTTCCCAGGAAGGAGTGGTTTCTCAGAAAGGCAAATGTCCTAGTAATGAAGTTCTCCCCCCCTTCTTTTTCAGAGTGTCATATGGTATGGAATATCCCTTTGGTCAGTTTGGGTCAGCTGCCCAAGCTATGTCCCCTCTCAAGGTCTTGTCCACTCCCAGACAACTGGTGATAGTCAGGAATGTTGGAGACACAGCCTTGATGCTGTGGAGAGCACTGCATCAGTAGCCAAAAACTCTGATGTATTATCAACACCTTTTTAGCTGCAAAACCCCACACTTTGAGGGCTGCTATGGGAAAAATTAACTCCATCTCACCAGACTCAATAGCAATCATCCACTTCAATGAGTGCCAATCTGCATCCCTACAAAACTACACCAAGCCAGTACCTTTCTATGTGCCATCCTAGTAAGTTTGACCCCAGACAAGCTCCCCGCTGGATTCTTCTGCTTTTGGGATCTTCAGCACAATTTCTGCTGTCTGCAAAGCAGCAACACAATTGGAATCTGCTGCAAACACTGTAGATTTGTCCTCTGGATGTGAGGGGGAAAACCCTACTTTCTTTGAGTGGCCTATTCTTGTCCAGCTCTCCAACAGTTTTGAAGATCGGAGTTCAGTTTGTAAATTCCTCCTGTTGCATTCAGAAGAGGCTCTTAGAGTGATTGAATGAATCACTCTATTATTTATATAATTATTAATTATATATAATTAATTATTAATTATACTGACAGTGAACTTTCTCTCTTCTCTCCCTTTTCTCGTTTCTAAATGCTGAACTTTGAAAATCCTAGATTAAGTTTGTATTACCTCAACTGCATCATTGCTTTCTGGGAGCGTTCTTGCATTTTGCAGGAAAATAAGTGGCTTTTTGATTTGGAGAAATGGGAGAGAAATAGAAGTTCGTTTAATTCCTTTTGTAATGTGGTTTATTGTTGTTTGTTTGTTTGAGGTTTTTGTGAACATATGCTTTACTCATCTACTAATTGTATGATGCTGGTGGGAGAAGAGGCAGATAAGATGATGATTACGATGAATAAATTTAGATATGTTTGGAAACATCATATGAAATGAAATTTGATTATGCTAATCCTCTTGCCCAGCTTTTGACTGTAAATTTTTAAATGGAAGAGACCTGATTATTGCCTGTTGTAGCCTAACCTTAGTAGCCTTTTCTAGTGCTTTTCCTGACAGATTTTAAAGCTTATCTCTTTTCAGTAGTATTTAGAAGCTGTTTCAACTGTATGAGCTAAAGTCCTCAGAGGATTTAATAAGTCAATGGAGCATAAGATTTGGCCTCCTCTCTTCTAAATGCTGATAATAACAATCCTATTCTGGCTAAACTTGCATGAGGTTAAGGTTAATGCAAAAGTACATTAATAAATAAAAAGCAACACCACTCCTACCCCCTTCCTCCTGTCCCCCAACTTGTTTGGCAAGTGCAGGAGAGTGCCTGGTTTGTGAGCAGGAATGCTTAGGAACATGTTTGTAGGCTAATGTGAAAACCTTTTTAATCCTGGTGATTTTAACTTACTTAAATTCCTTTGAAGGTCCCCCTCCTTGACGGGGATTGAGGTTCTATTGCCATGATGCATTTTTATACTGCATTCCGCAGGAGTTAGCACTTGCCATGGAGACCTGCACTTTGTCTTTTAAGCAGATAAAAAGAGAGGTCAGTCAGATGTAATTCCCCACCTCCTCGTATAAACAATTTAACCGCTGCAGCAACATACTTGTTTGGAATTACTCCCTCAGATTCAATTCCCTTTTCCTGCTCCACTTGTAAAAATGGTTAGTGTCCTCTATAAAGTGCTGCTCAGCCAGGTCCAAGGCTTGCTGTGGAGTTGTAGAATAAATGTTAATCTAATACAGGTTACTGGGTCAAATGCAATCACAGGCTTGTGGGAAAAGCTTAATACTGTTCTGCTTCTTCTAACACAGTAAACCTGGATATTATATGATAGGTTAAATACCATTGAACCATGGCAAGAATTTTCTTGAAAGTAGGATTTAGTACAAAGGAAACTACACTGGAAGAGTGACCTAGGATTGACTTTGCTCTCTGAGAGCATTCTAAGAAGCTGAGGTATGCTGTGAAAATTATCTCCCTGAAAACATTAGGTACAAAAGACCCTGGGTCGACTACAGCAAGGATGATTCAGCTAATAAAAGGCTGCACAGGTTTTTACACTGCTGCCTTCTGTTCATGGGAAAGAGCATTTTGCCTTTTTTCGCCTGTGCAGTGATTGTGAAGCCAGCATGATGTGACTAGCTTCAACCTCTGATATCTGAGATTGTGTAAATACACACTTAAAAATATATAACTTTTAACACTCACATGTGAGTGCTGACAGTTGCTTATTTCCCACAGGCTGGCTTGTGTTATCCCTTGCTGTCATGTACCTCTCTGTCCCGCAGTGATGTAGTTTGGCACAATATTTCACCTTCTTTAGTGCAGGTTTTGTTTGTACTCAGTATTGCTGAGGTCAGAGACTCAGTGAAGTCATTAAGGGAAGGCTTGAGGACCCAATCCTGCACAGAGATTTGGCTCACTGTGTGCTAAATTGTATCAGCCCGGGCCAGTCTCTTTCCACAGCATATGCTGTCTTCCTCTCCTTGTTTATGTAGTTATTTATAGTCCTGATATTTGATTACAGAATGAGGGAGAATGGGCACAAAGATGAGGGGTATTGTGGACTTCATTTTATAGTTGTTTTATACTCCTTTAACCAACCAAAGTGATAAGTCCTGTTAGTGAGAGAACTCTGGATGAAACACAGGGAGAGAGGACACCTCAGAGTGCTGGGGCTGGGAGACCAGTTGAGTTCAAATATCCCTTCTATCAGTCTGAGCTGGAAACAGAGATGAGGCATTTACACTGGGGTGAAAGGTGGCGTATGAACGTACAACTTTGCTAGTCAGTAAAAAAAACACCCAAACCCCATTGCATCATAGCACCAGAGTGTCAAAATGCCCCAGTAACGACAGAGCAGTGTCAAACTTCATTTTACGTGTGGGTTGTGAAAGGCAGGGTCAACACGGCCTGTGGCGGAGGCAGGAACTAGCCAAGTTTTTTGAGATTGGTTGGCTGGTTTTGTTTGGTTGTAGTTTTGTTGTGAAGCTTTATACTGAAGACAAACTTGCTGCATGAGATTTTGTATTGAGTGCTGTGTACAGCAAGCACTGCATACCTTAGCATGTCTCAAACATTGTTTTTCGCATTTTAATTCAGAAATGCCACCTAGGTCTCTTCAGGCTTTGCACACAAGGTGAATTCAAGGTGTGAAAAGAGTCTCTAAATGGGTTGTGGAGTCAAGAACTCACCTCTGCTTTGGAACAAAATACAGGTCAACTGTAGTCATGCACAGTCATTGGGGTATGCTGGCCCTGTTTGGCAGCCAGTCAGATGTTTCCAGTTATTGCCCCACTCCCCTCCGTTTTCCAGAACCAGTACAGCTTGGACTGCTGAAATGCCATGACTGCATGGCAGTCAACTTTTCCTGCCATGATCTGAGCAAGAACTGAAGGATAGTCCTCATGTGTTAGAGATTGACAGGACTGAGCTCGCAGAGACCAGGAAAAGAAGAGGCACTGCTCATGTGGCTGTTCTGCTGGGAAATGAGGGGGAAAGATCTTGAGGAGGTTGAGATTCACGAGACCTTTGGAGCATTTCAAGCAGAGGGTTTGCTCTTTGATGAAGAGGTGTCAGAGCTTTTACACAAATGTGCCTTTAATTCTTTTTTTAACACTGAGTAGAAAAAGTGCGGATTGTATCTTATCTGGGGAAGCATAGCAGTCTGCTGAAACCCGTGTTGAACAAGAGAAAATGTTTTGTTTGTGCTATTTTCTTTGTATTAGCCATGAGACCTTGTTAACCTCTGGTCCCTGAGCTCTCTCGTTCCTGGGCTCTCTCCTTCATTTCATCTTCCATATCATCTTTTGCCAATATTTTGTTACATCAATCTGCTTCTGAACAGCCCGGCCCTCTGCTTTCTCTCTCCTCCTCCAGAGTTAGTTGTGGGGTAAGAAAAAACCTTTTTTTTCTTTTCCTTCCTGTTCCATTCTTCACTGAAATGTATTTTTTCTTTTTCCTCTTGTGTATTCTACATCTGACCATGTTTCTGTCTTCTGCCTATTCCTCATGTCCCTTACACAGGTTTCAACACCTTTCTCATTTCTCTGAGCCTCACTCACCCTGACAAATCTGATGTGTCTACCAGGTGTCCCTCCTCTGTGCTCCCAAGGGCTACCCAGGACACACCTGCCTCCATGCAGCTGGAAAGCCGAGAGGAGGAGGATGTCTGAAGTCACTACTCAGTCACTCCTTCCTCCCCACTCTCCTCTTCAGGGCCAACTTTATAACCTGATTTTATTAATTGGCCAGTCAATGAAGAAATATCAGCTGATTTAGAGGGTTCAGAGAGGAAGTCCTGATCCTGCTGAAGGCTAAACTATTACTGAATTTCACATCTACTTTCTTGCTTCTTGGTATTGTGGGGTGCTGCTGTGCACTTTCAAATAAATGTGTTTATGACTCGTTCGTCTTAGGAAGAAAAGAGGTACGAATGTCTCAAGAGTTACCAGATACTCTGTAAGGCTTTTGTGTTGTGCTTTTTAAAAGTCCTATTTGCCTCCCCAACCCTTTTTGTCCCCAACTGCTCAGTAACCCAGACCTCGGTACACATTAAAGTATTGCAGTTTAAACTGGAAATGCTGGCTGGTTTGTAAGTGAAAAGGAAGCATCTGGTTGTTATTCTACCTCCTCAAAAAAACCCAAAAAAATAAAATAAAAAAAGTGTGTGGCAGTTTTGATCCATTGTTTCTAGCTGGTGGATCAGTTCTGTCCAATCAGATTTTTTCATGTTTTACCACAGGACATGCTCATGGCACAGCAAGAGCTTTGTGTCTTGGTAAAGGCTCAGTACCAAAGTGTGTACAAGGGCTGTGTCCTTTGTTGAGTCCCGAAGCTGATGTGTGAAAGGCAGAAAGAAGGCTTGCAGGGTGTTTTTTTTCCCTTTAAGGAATAATTAAAAAAACCCTGTGACATTTTAGAAGGCGATTTGCTAAGCTCTGCATGTTCTGTGTACTTTAGTGTGTGAACAAATTAGATTATGAAAGGTAATGTATTAGTGATTTGACAGTAATGTGGAATTTTGGAAGCATTAATCGCTAAAGCATGTTTCATAATTTCAGCTAAATGATCTCAGTTGAAATGCAAGAAAGGCAATTGAAAAATTCCTTGAGATTGCAGTGAAACCTGCAGATTACTTTGATTTACTGCAAAATACTACAAGGCAGTAGGAAACGTTCACAGCTGCTGTGTTTATAGTTACAGTAGAGAAGTGTGATGAAATGGTAAATTCATATATGTATTTGTACTGTCAAATGTAAGCCTCATTCTTCATCTTCATGTTACATATTAAAAAAACAACAAAACCAAACTGCAGGTTACAACATAGTATTTTCATTTATTATTTGTATTAGCAAAATGTTTAGATACCCAGACTGAGACCAAGGCTTTCATATTTTCATGCAAACACTAGCTTGCTGAAAGCTAGGGCAGCAGCTGTTTTCTTCAAAGTTTTACCCTCTCTCAGTGCTGTAACAGTCTGCCTGCAATGGCAGCTTGTGCAAATCTTCATGTCTTTTCTTCCTTGTGGGACTTGATGAGCCAGGAGAGTTGACATGGTGAGAAAATGGACATAGGTTTCAGAGCTAATGCACCACCAAAATAGTTCGAACTGATACCTTTCTGCAGCTCCCAGTGGACTCCACACCTTTCCTGGTGGTCCATCCTGGCTGTCCATCCTGGCTGCAAAGTCAGTCATGGGTGTTCTTAAGCTACATGTTTCTTTTTGCAATTGAGGGAACAAAGCCCTTTATTTTATTTGAAGATAAAGCTAAGAATTTTTAGGTCTCACTTCTTAGTTACTGTGCAGAAAGACATCTGCTTACTGAGTCATCACCAGGCTGTAGTGTTCACCTTTCTTTCAGCTGACGAAATCCACTGTGCATGGATTAAATATCTCTTAAAGCCAGTTCTACTGGTTACTGACTCCACTGTCAGGTAGGAATTGATGCTTCCACAGTTGGGTTTTTTCCAAGTAATCTTTCTGCTGAGTAATCCTGTTGACCTTGAGGACACTTTATTCCTCTCTCTTCTGCCTAATGTCTAATCTATGAAGTGAAGTTTATTTGGGAGAGTAAAGCTGAAAGGATTGGGCTCTTTTCCAATGGCAGCAATATTGGCCGTGAAGTATTAAGATGATACCTGATTCCTTTTTCATCAGAAACCGTGGAGTGCTGCTGTTTAATGCATATTAAGTAGTGGAGAATCATAAAAAAGAAATTTCTAAATTGAACTTTCTTTATTTGGTGTAAGGAAAAGCAAGGCTAGTCCTCATAAAGCCAGAATTCTTTTCAAATCAAGAAAATATGGCACATCATGTGAAAACTACAATGTGTCACTTCTTCCTCACTGAGAGCTCTCTTCATGGCCTGTATCTCCCAAGTCAATCACAAAAATCCAATAAATTAATGGACAACTTCTGTTTATAAAGAAATTTCAGCAGAAGCAGTATGGACTCTAATTCACAACAATGCTGCAAAACTGATAAGTTCTTTGTGTCAGTCCTTTAAAAGGACTCAATGGGCTCTTTACATCTGCCCAAAAGAGCTTTTCAAGCCTATCCATGAAATTACGATTGTCCCAGTGACTTCCATGAATGTCTCTCTGTATCATCCATCCTTTTGACTAGTGCTGCTGAGTCTTCAAGAAGTGGCAGAATTTCTCATTCCCCTTTTTAAACTGGATGATGCTTAAAAGAAAAAGGATGTCTGCGTTTGAGCTAAAGTACAGATTGAGTCTGCATGGGTACAAAGAGAGAGAGCAGAGATTTGTCTTTCAGAGTAACATTTTCAACCCTTTTCATATGTTTCATTCATTATTATACTTGATTGGTTTTATGGAGCCCAAGGAAGTACCTGGTGCTTTTTGGAGCATGTAGGCAAGGCATCTTCCTTGCCTTGAAGAGTTATTTTCCCACTGAGTGTATCCATACTGGGTAGTGGAAAGCAGCTCAGACTCCCGAGCTAACAGATCCCTCCAAGGCAAAAGCAGTGTTGCTGTGAAGGACTGTGGTGGTTTTTTTGCTGAGACATATGGCCAAGTCCTGGCCAGGTGCCACACAAGTGCCGCCCCGCTGCTTCTGAGCCACAAGTGAGGAGCTCCAGTAACTCTACATGGGGTTGATGCCATCATTCATTTGGCAGCCATGTGGGCAGCTGGCCCTGTTCTTTCTTCCTAGGTGCAGACATCCTGACATCAGTGATGCTTCTGTCCAGATACAAAGATTTCCTGGAACAGAAGAGGCAGCCCCCTTCCTGCAGTGGAAACAAACCCCTCACTTGTTCCTACTGCTGTTGAGACTTGTTTATTTTTTTCTTCATTTAAGCATTGCTGTTTGTAAGATGAAAAGTGTACTTCTAGGAAAATGCTTAAAAAGTATCTGAAGTATATATATAAATGTGAAGTATTTTTCATATTAGTAATCAGTTTTTAACAGAGCAATAAGATTAATTTTTTTGAGATGTCATTTTGAAATGAAAATATAGAAAGTATTTTCGTTTTTGTGAAGAATAACAGCTGTGGAGAGACAGGCATCATAAAGATGAATTCTAAAAAAAGAAACCAAACACCAATTCTAACTCCCCCACCTAACTGGAATAACAGCATCCTGTCTTTTCCCACATACATGTTGAGTTTACCTGTTAGTCCTCTGCTGTTTTCTTGCTGCACTCAATCCAGAATCAGATTGAAGGCTTCTCTTCTGATACCCATATCCCATGGAGTTTAAGTATCTCAGAGATCACTATAACATGACCCTACATGTCAGATATGTATAATAATACAGCAGAATTCGTCAAGCAGTATTATTCAGCTTGTGAATATGATCAGAAACTTTTGCACACATTGAAAATAGGATCAAGGTTATTTGTCAAGGCAGTTTATGCAGTTTACCTACATAAAATTAAAAGAACAATCAGGTTTTCAAACAGCTGTAATGTAAAAATATTTTGAAAAAAAAGTGAAGGCAATATAATGTTTAATGAAAAGTTGGCATTGTAAACAAGTAACAAGCAATATAAGAAATTAAAACTGAAGTAAACCTTAGTTCTGCTGCAGAAAAAAAATTATGTTGAAAACCTGGAAATGAGTTTGCCAAAAGCATGTGCATAAAGAGAAAATGCATGTGACAATTTTCTTTATTATGCAGCCTAAGGAGGGTAAGGAAAGGGTGAGTAATGATAACAAAACCATCGTGTAGTGTTATTCAAATCTTACAGTGTTATTTGATTTAATGATGGAAGGTGTTAGAAAGATGAAAGCATTTTCACCTGTATCTTAGCAGCTTTTCTGCACCAGAAAATGTAGCGTGGATGTGGGATTCAGCCCTTCCCATAGAAAGTTTGGCTTTTGTCTGGAAGTGTCAGGTCAGGACATGAAAGACTATCTCATAAGATTTTGGGAGCTGTGGAAAGATCTTCAGAGCAAATGAAATTATATCTTATTTATAAATGAACTGGTTGTGGCTAAGCTCTTAAGTACAACTTGAGATTCAATTCAACCCAAAGACCTCAACATCGTAACCTCTCATTTTCCCCTTTGATTTAAGGGGATGCACCATAGCCTGCACCCAGCTCTCCTTGCTGCAGCCTGCAAAAGCTTTCCTGAAAACTGGCCAGAGCAGGACACTACCTAAAAATGTTTCTTCTTTTCATGAGAAGCCTCCAAAGTGTGGTTCTACCAAAAGGATTTTTGTGTGTAACCTAATGCATCTGCCTCCTATCTGCTTCTGTAAATGGTGAAGAGATATTGGCAGCCCTCTGTGAGAGAAACCAAATACTCCAGCAGTTCCCAAGTGCATAGGTACAGCAGCAAAATCTGGCTTTTTATATCCAGGCTGCAGTTAGAGGGCACAATCTTCAATGTTTTGCTATTCTTTATTTCTTTGTACTTTGTTGAAAAGACTGGCATTTGATACTTTGTGCTCAAATCATTTCTTGCTATATCTGAAGCGCGCTCAGAACTGTAGATGATCAGCTGGAGTGAGCCTGCACGTGCCTCCAGGTTAATCAGATTTGTGCTGAATTGCAACAAAGAATTCTGCATGATGTTTTCAGGATGCCACCTTATGTGGACAGTTCAAAGAGCACAAACAGTAATGTGTCAAAGAGTGAAGCACAAGGTTAGATCATATTTACAGTTAAGAGAAGAATTTTTTTTGTCAAACCTGTAAAAGGTGATGTCATGATTTGGTGGGAGGGTAAAGACTGTGTGATATGCTGTGACACTGTCCTGAGTCTTTTGGGTTCTACCTTTTTTTTTCACCACATGCCCTTTCACCAAGAAATGTAAATGTTTTTATTTATTTCTCAGAAAAGCAATTCAGCAGCTTGTTCAGTGGTTTGTAATGTGTCAGGCAGAATGCAAAGTCTAAACTACATCAAGGGAGAATTTAAGAGTTTATACACACCTACTCATGAGCAAACTTCTGAGATTTTTTAGCTTTGTTTTCCAAAACAAAAGTTACTGATTTAGGAGAAAACGGCATGGCAAGATCCACTAATTGGATGTGTGAAATAGACAAATTTAGGCTAAGGAAGAGATGCACATGTTTAGTAATAAACATAAATCATCAGTGGAAGTATTTCCCAAGAGATGTGATAGATTGAATATTTAAATGAAGACTTTCTGAATTGTAGAAATACCTGAGGTGGATTCTTTGCTCTAGATTAGAGAGAAGGTCAAATTATTATCTAGGAGATAAATGGTCCTTCCTGGCTTAATAATTCATTTATTTATTAAATGTAAACAAAATACGAACAGATTTACATCCTCATTTACTCTAGTACTTGAGGGGAGAAAAAGCAAGCCAGCACCACAACACGTGTATTCTCTCTTGGCATAGGAAAGAGCAGGGTTGTCCTTGCCTCTCAGACAGCAGGATTTTGTGGGTATGTGCAAAGACCTGGCTGAAGGAGGAGCCTTTATTAGAGGTCTGATTAATAAAAAAGATTATTACTGAGTGGTTTTTAGGGAATCTGATTTAGAGAAGGAATGATGTCTGTTACTTTAACTGTGGCTTATTGGCAATGCAGATAATTAAAGATTTTAAAAAATGTTGAAAATATGTATTTCATATAGATATATCTCTTTCTGTCTATCTGTCTGTCTCTCAAAAACAAATTTGTGATAATCTTGGCTACTTCAAACTATAGGTTGTTTAATAGGTGGTCCTTAAATGAGACTGGTTATGGGATATGTAATGAAATTCTGAGATGCACCTGAATTTACTAGCCACATTTAAAAATGTGGACACCACCTTTTAGCAAAATCATAGCATCAAGCAAATGCTTTTATGTCATCCTGATGGGGATAACATCCCAGGAATCCAGTCTGTGATCTTTTTGATGTAGGGAGAGTACGGGGTCTGCTGAGGCTGCTAAAAACCCATAAATAGCATTGGGATCTGAAACATATTTCCAGGCAAAACTTGTTCTGCCTTCCAGTAAGCAGTAATTTTCAATGACCAGATTTGTGTTAGAGCACTGTGTATGAGATCCGGGTGTTGACAAATTCAATGTTAAATGGTCATCTCGTTCTGGCTTGGTTTGAAATGAAGTGAAGAGCAGTGCATCAGCTCGTCCAAATAAGGTACCTCAGAAAATGAAAAAACACTGCTGAGAGAAGCTTTTAAGGCAAGTTCTTTAACTCTCCAGCACTTAATTTTATGAAAGTGTTGTGTAGCTGCAAACCATTCAGTTTTTGATTCGATTTTATTTAGATTTTGATTCAATGTGGGTGCTGATTTTGGTTGCCTAATTTGCCGCATTAAGATATCCATGTTCTGTTCAGTCTTACCTTCATACAGTCTCAGTGAGGGCTGCTGCACTTAAAATAATGTATGAGGACAGAAATGAGCTCATTCCTAAATGACAATAAAATATTGTCATACATAATATAATATAATATAACATAACATAACATAACATAACATGACATAACATGACATAACATAACATAACATAACATAACATAACATAACATAACATAACATAACATAACATAACATGTGATACTTTTTAAAAATAATAAATTCTCTTTTTCCTCAGAGAGGAAAGGAATGGAGAAGACTTTTGCCTTCTTTCTTCTTATCTCCTGAAAATTCCATTAAGTTATGACAGGATATATTATGGCTTCTCTTTAAATTTGGAGAAATAATTTTTTTAATATGCATTAATTATCTTTCTTGCCTAAGAACTGGGTACTTGAGGGCCTGATCCAACATCCATTGCTGTAAATTAAAAGCCTTCTCCAGCTGTAAATTAAAAGCCTTCTCCAACTGTAAATACTGGATTGCTGTTTGCCTGGTTTTGACAAGATTTTCCCATCAATCGAGTGAATTCAGACATTGTTTCACAGTCATGCTCAGCAAATAAGTTTCTTCTTTTTTGCTCTCAATATGTCAATTTTGAGTATCTCCCTTCTAAAAGGAATTTTGGGATTTTAATTTATTCACAGAACAAATGTTCTTCTCTTAGATCTTCACTTTTCATAAGTCTATAACAGAAATAGTAACAAAACCACCTGAAACATCCGTTCATATACCTAGAAACAGTTTATGGGGACACTGAAAGACATTGATGTTATCTTTTTAATATTGTAAGGAATAATCCTATTAAAGAAGAAACAAGGAAAACTGTTATGCCCACAAGGCAGAATTATCCAAAGTTGATTGGAGAAGCTCAGGTTACTCTACAAAGCCGAAGCTGTGTGCTGGCCTATCTTTCCATCAGGGCTTTGTGAATGAACAATCATTTGTGGATTCTGCTCATCTCTCTTTGCGAACTTTGTTCAGTGGAATTAAATACGACTTTGACAAATCAGGAGTGCCCCTTAGCCCCACTGTCCCTGCCACAGCACAGTCTGCCAATTGTGCTTGGTTTTCTGAAGTTGGGCTGCATCAGAGCTGTCAATGGCAGGCCTTCCACAAAGCTACACTTTTTAATAAGGGAATCTGTCAGCACTGGCTTCGCCAATCTTGCAACCTTCTCTTAATCCACAGTGTAAAGTGCCTTCCCCTTGCCTTCCCTCTGTTGTGACTTGGACTCTGAAATAAATATCCCCTTTGTTTACAATATGCCTGCAACAAAATTAACCTTTGGGATTAATTGCAACACAAAGTGGGCTGTGTTTCATCTTTCCTTATAGTACAGGTTTGGGATTAAGTAAAACTCAGCCACCTGCCTAACCAATGTCTGTTACTTTTGTTGCTGAATCCCTGGTTTTGCTCATAGTTTCTTAAAAGACGGTACTGGTTACTGAGCTCTTTGTATTTTCAGAAAAGTTGATGAAAATTTCAAGTAGTGGCCTTTGGGACCAATATATCTGCAGTTGGCTTGGTGAGGAGGGAGAGTGGGACTAAGCAATATGTTCCAGCTCTGCATAAAATCTGTTAGTAACTGGTTTGTGGTTCAGCACAGGAAACCAGCACTGCTGGACTGGGTGCTACCTCTGATTTATACTGCTCAGTTATATCAAGAGAATTGGTCTGGCAAAGGGTTTTCTGCTCTGTACCTCACCTTATTTATTTTTGTTTCCCTCCTTGTAAAGAGTATTTGTTAAATCTGTCATATTGGTAGGACTGGAAATTAGCAGCATATTCTGTCAAGGAATTGAAAATCACAAGTTCTTTACTCTGACCTGTCATTTCTTGTGTGCCCATCCTGCCTGCGTTGATGCAGAGGAGCTCGTGGTTTTAAAGGGGTTAGGAAGTTGCCTTACAGTCCTTGTCTGAACCTGTTTGCTGAGATGGGTTCTTGCTGCATGTGAAATTTCAGCATCTGCTTACTGGGTCTGTAGAGACTGGCCTGAGACAGGTCCTTCAGTTCTGTATGGGCAACCAACCCCCCAGCCTTATTAGCAAAACAAACTTTTATGCATTGCCATTGACTCATGATATTTCCACAAACTGTCATGGGGGACTATGATGTCCCTCGATCACTTACTAGAGGTCAAAAGATGAACTTGTTGCTTTCTTCAGAAAACATCATCACTGAATCCTGTCACTGCCACTGAGAATAAAACTGCTCCATATAGCTGTCATTTTAGCTTTGAAGGAAAATCAAGCTTATTCCGTGTATATCTGTGCATGTGCCTCACCCCTATTTCATATAACGGTATGGTGTTGTCCATTCTTAATCCTGTGTGAAAAAAGAGTTTTAAATTCAAAGATAAATAAGTTTCCCCAGTGTTGGGGAAAAAAAAGAAACTTGATAGGGAAGAGTCACACTAATAGAGCATTTACTGGATGCATGGTTTCAGTGGCATGGTTTCAGTGTGTGTTCACAAGTTATTTAACACCAAAGAATCCACACAGGAAGGAATCTCATAATACTCTGCTGCCAGAAAGCCTTCAGACTCTTGTGCTGTCTTAGACATAGAAGTCAATCAACCACAAGAACCAAATAAAAAAGAAACCAGACTTCATTAATTTCAATCCCCATGGCACTATTTTTTTCATTTATGGTTGTTCCGGAAGCAGAGATGGCTTTCCAGTGATGCATGTGCTCCAGGCCTTCATCACCTCAGGGTTAGCACTGAGTTCTTGGGGCTGCTCTTGCGAAGGACTTCAGTGAATACAGCCTGCAGCAACCTTTCTCTTGAAGGTCACCTACCGTTAGCCCATAAGTCTTGAGCTTTGTGCTCTGTTCTGGCTACCTGTTTATTTCAGAATATAATTCAAAATGTTGGTTATGATCTTATGAAGCCCTTAAAGGCTTGGGACAAGGTTAGCTAAGAAAATTGCTTCTCCCTCCTACCCCCACTTCATGCCCTATCATGGGAGTTATGAACTGTTGGGTTCCTGTGGTTATTCCCCATAACATAACAATGACTCTGCAATGACTCTGCAGGGGAAGCAGAATGTGTGCCTCTGAAACATGCTTCCAGCAGCCTGAAAAATCCAGGTTTACTGAATGCAATATGAGGCAAACAACTTCCATTAAAATTTGGAAATTTCCTTGGATTTTTTTCTGCGGAAGGATCCAGGGACTCTGTTCTCTGGTGATGTACAACATCACCTCTGGTATTTGCTGGTTTTGCCGTATTGCTGCTGAGTGCCCCACAGTTTTGATGTATGATTTTTCAAAAACATAATTTATAAAAGCTCCAGTGTTAATACTTGTTGTTTTGCAATGAAACATGGCAGATGAGATCATGCTCTATGGCTGCTCATGCTGCAGCTAGGGAAACCTGGAGCAGTGAAGCCTGAGAACTGAGCTCCAGAGACAGCTGGAGTGATATGGGAAAGGTCAGTGGAAAGTGCCGGGGGATTGATGAGCTCCTCGGTGAGGTGCTAGAGGCCGAGAAAGGCATGATAAAAAATTAAAGCAGTGAGGCAGTGAGAGGAGGTAAGAAGTGGGTGCAGTGCCTTCCTCCATCGTTCCCTTGAGGACCTCGTTAAGAGAAATTTCACTGCAAGTCTAAAAAGGCAGGAAATACCTTTTTTTTTTGGATGGTGCAAATGTTTCCTCCGATGTTAAACCTTCAAGGTCCTTTATGTCAGCTCTTGTACACCTCAAAAAAAGTGCATAAAGTACTGGTACGAAGTGCATTAAAGATGCAATACTTGCTAGATTTTGCATTTTGGAGGTTTTTACATATCTTTACCTCCTCACAGCTGATCTTCCTGCATCAGTAGTCGCCTTCTGTGGCTGTTTCACTGTTAAAGCTCTTTGTACCACACCTGTTTGATTTGCTTGTGTTGGGCTGCTATTAGAAAGGAAATGAATAACAATATTTTAAATTTTATAAAAGAAAATGTTATATCCATCCTACTCCCCTTGTGTGCAATCTGATCTTAAAGGTCTTGCAGAAATTTATGTTATAGATACAGACTTTAAATCATTGTGTGGTCTTCACTTGCACGCCACATGTTTTGTAATACCTGGAGCTAGCAAGGCGAAGTCAGCAACAGCCTTTCAGTGTGCAGCCAGCCCGGGAATGCAGCCAGCTACTGTTTGCAACAACTTTCGAGGTTTTAAAGTATTTGTTTTTCTTCTTCATTAGGACAGAGGCAATGGCTCTTGAGCATTTCACAGAAGGGAATTTTGTGGAAGAAGTCAGGTTTATGATTTTATTTCCTTCCCAGTGACAGAACAGTCCAGCCTAGGCCTCAGAGATCATCCTTTTGAAAAATTTGCTGAAATAGATATCACTGTGAAATGTTCCCACAAAATCAGCATATTTTGATCAAAATAAATATTTTGATAACAATTGTTCCAGGCAGTTCCCCTCTTAAATGTCTTAACTGTTGTAATTCAAGTCGGTTTTCCACGGCAGCAAGCTGCCTGTGATGCGAGCTCTGCTCCTGCAGCCTTTTCCTTCCTTCAGAGCAACATCAAGAGCAATCTCTTATTACACTTACAGGGGAAGAATTTATTGTTCCCTTATTTCATCAAATTATATAAATGAAATAATGGTGATAATTCTAGCTCATCAATAGCAATACATTTACTCATTATTTATGCCAGACTGAAGACATGTAATTAAACTATACAAAGGACCTTGAAGTGATGTTAGCATTTTAATACAGAGAAGTAGAAATATTCATGAAAGGTCAAATCATGATTTGTAATTTTACTGAGGTCACTGCAGAGCTTGTGACCATGTGTGATATTACCTTCACTTAAGGATATAGTAATGAGCCACACTTAAGTTCAGCTAAAACCAAGTGGGATGCTGGCAGTCAAACCTGCAAGCCCTTGCAAAGAGTCTATTAACAACTAAAATTGAATCAGTGCTTAAGCAAAAACTGCAGAGTTACTCCTGCTTTTCTAAATACTCTGCTGATGGAGCTTTGATCCACCTTTGATATTCATTAGATCAGTTTCAGATCACCATGAGCATTGAAGTCGCATCAAATTAGAAGTTCTGTGTGATATTTTAGAGAGAAACTGGTGTGAAACTTGGCTATGTTGACCAAAGATTTACTTGGAGATATGGGCTTTGTTGTGTTGAGAAATGCAAAGTAGAAACTCAAAGGCTGCAAAGTCCTTGTAGATAAAGGAAGGTGTTCACATCAAGTTTCACGTGACCGTCATGTTGAATCTGGACTTGGCTCTGGCATAGGCTTTTTGGCTCCAGAGTTTTTCAAATCAGGAATGTTAATGTCCCTCAATAAATAACTGGCTGTTTAGCCCAGTGAGCTGAAACTTTGTCTGGGAGAAGACATTGAAATCATAAACCTGCCAAGCTAAATTTGAAAACATAAACCTACTGAGCTAAATTGTTCCCGCACTAAGGTAATGCACTGCATAAGGTGATTTTGGGGGCTTATGCCAAAACTTGGCAACAAGTGGGCTTTGTGCTTAGTACTAGCTGTGCATCAGCTAGGTGATGTATTTGCAAAGGCCAGCTCCAGCTGTGCTCCCCGTTGAAATAAGTGAAAATAATGGCACTGACGATATTAAAAAAAACCAAACCACACCCAGAAAAAACGTTGAGATTGGGTTTTGTTATATATGTCATTGTATTGGCCTAAGTTTATACGCAGGTTATGTGCAGCAATAAGGATCTTTTTATACTGTAGACGTACTCTGTGGGGATTAAGCCTTCTTAATTTACATGATATGAGGGAAAGGTAATGTTAAGTGCCTTTCATGATGAGACCTTCAGATCATACTGACTAGGAGCTCCAGAGGAAATTTGGCTCAGGTGCTGTCCCTGCAAGTGACTTTACGCAGTATTGTCCTGGCAGTGATAACAGTTTGGATTATATTTAACCCAAATACTGTTGGTTTTATTTGCATGGTTATTTTTAACCTGCTGAATTCTCTGGCCAGCTCTGTAACAACCATGTGGAAATATGTTATCTCAGACAAGTGCTGCTGCAAAAATCACTGAATGGCAGGGCACTGCTTCAAACACCAAAAGAAATGCAGTGTGCAATGTGCACCTAACCAAACAGAATGGTTGTGTGTTTAGAGATACAGCTCTTTCAGCTTCCCAAACCTGCTGGCTTGTCCCTGCTCTCTGCTGTCCCTCTCCACTAACTGACACCTTGCGCTGAATTGTCTCAGGAAACTGATACAGCCTTTAAAAACATAATTTTGTAAACTGGAGAATTTCTCATGAGTCTACAGCATAAGGGAAAGTGGGTTTATACCTGCCATAGCTTGGAGGTGAGGAGGCTCTAGTTGTTGTGCTCTGTCCTTTGTACAGTGCTTCGTGTGCCCTTGGGGTACAATTCTCAATCTACAGTTGCTTCTTCTTTTATTTCCTTCCATCTTGTGTTTCTGCAGTTCAGACAAACTATTGAAAATGAGTCTTCTCTCCCTAAAACATGACGTAGTCCCCAGCAATAAGCAACACCCAAGATTGTGTAAAACTGAGAACTTTGGCTCTGCAGAAGGAAAGAAGAAAAGCATTTCTTTGCAAAAGCAACGTCCATCTCACAGTCAGGTGTCTGTGCTGCAACTGATTCGTGTGCTAAATCTTTTCCTTGCTCAGATGGTTTACTCTGGGGGAAAAAAATGCCTCTCTGAGCCAAGGACCAGGCAGCGGGGCATGGGGCAAGAGCAGAAGCGATGAGTGCTGCCTCACTGAAAGGATGATGATTAGGGTTGTGTTTATGGGAAAAGTTGGGGAAATTCTCAGACCTGATCTCTCTGCCTTTGAACTTTTGATTATTCTTCAGTGAGGAAAAGAAATGTCCTACTGGTCTATATGTTTCATTTGGGTTTTTTTTTTTTGTAGCTGCCATTTATGATATACTAAATATGCTACTCTGGTCATTCTGAGAGTTGTGGCAATATACTGCCCAAAGATGAGGTCTCATCTGCTGTTTTACAGTCTGTGCTTTTGATTTCCCAGATTAGGAATACTGCAAATTAAATGTGATGCCTATTCAGTGTCATCTGGTACAGTTTTCTTGCTCTTTCTGTGCCACTGAGCTTCTACCCCATCTGTAAGTGCAGGTTAAGAAGCAGGGAGAATTGTGGTACTTGGCAGAAATACTGATGACAGAACAGTGCATTTCTTTATTCACAATTCCTTATGAATTACTGATTGATTTTGAATAGCTTTGCATGTTGAATTTTAAAAAAATGTCTCACCATATGGGCAACATGAGTTGAACTGCTGTGTTGCAGAAAACCCTAGTGAACATATCAGGGAAAGTAGAAGCATGTGGTCTTTGAAGATTCTTTTTGAGGGGGGACAGAAATTTAATCTGAATGTATTGTAATTAATATTTTCCTTGTTCACCTCTGTAGTTCTGCGGCCTCAGAACAAATATGTGATACTGAATTTCTGGCCAGGCACCACTGTTCAGATGTGATCTGAGATGGCATATCTGCAGATACCTGCACTTCTGACTTCCCTACAGCTGCTCATCAGGTCAGGATACACCATATGCCATGGCAGAATTGTCTCATCTCTTTGCTGGAGATGCTAAGTCAATCACATAGTTTTTGCTACAACTTTTGACTGATGACAGAGCTGTCTCGGAGAGAATGGACCATTCCTGGTACCAGAGTTGACATATTTAGAGTATGTTCCAATATCTCTGTGTATCACCATACTATGCCATAACCCCCACAAACCCTATCCCCCCCCC
>VZTD01001511.1:0-37567 GCA_013397725.1 Rhagologus leucostigma | reverse complement strand
CCCCCCCCGCCACTGGATTTGCAACATCTGGCTGTGCAGTTGCCACTTTAAGTTTTCTCCAGATGCGAAAAGTGGCAGCAGTCCAAGAAAGATCCAGTTTACTTTAACCCACTCATGAAATTCTTTTGTACTCTACTTTTCAATAATCACAGTGCATCTTTCAGCTGTTTGTGAGTTTTAGCTTCAAAACACTCCTGTGAAGTACAAGCTCTGTGTGCTAAATGGAGAATCAAGGCATGGGCCAGAACAACATGAAACCTGCTGTAGACACAAACATGTCTGAACTCTCTTTGTTTGTGGTGCTGGTTAGCTGGCAGGTGTCTGTGCTTTGCTGTACAGCCAAGCTCTAAGAACACAGAATATAATATCATGACTCAAGTCCCAGTGCCCAGGCAGGGCTCCTCTGCCAGACCATACTGCTTGAAAAACTTACGGCAAACCTATTTTCCTTAAAATTTCATTAAGAAGCTGTTCTCCTTCACCCGGAATTAATTCAGCTGTAATTTCTACAGCTTCCATTGCAGTTGTGTTTGTGTTCTCAAACATCTGTGGAACATGGCTCAGGATTTCCCACCTTCCCAGTGCTCCTGGATGGAGCTTTCTGTCTCCAGATGGGCTACAAGGGGTCATGGGTGTGGTAACTCATCCTTCTGAATTGCCTCAGTGACAGCAAGAACTACTGATGACAGCCTGATTTAAAGTTGTCTGTAATATAGTGAGCATAACCATAAGTAGAGGAGAATTAGCCAATTAGTGCTGCTTAGGGATTGCTTTGTGAGGTTACTCTAAATGAATTGTCTGGGAGCTCGATTAACTTCAGATGCCACCAAGGGACAAGTGGTTAATTGTAATGAGTTTTTGTGTTATGTCACTCCCTAACAATAAGATTGTTCTTAGGAAAAGGGCACAATACATGTCAGGAGAAGGTGTCCATTATAAATAGAGGTTGGAATAAACTCAGGCTCTGGTAGTTTATTGTTAGAGGTAGCCTAGAGAGATAACAGGAGAAATTTCAGTATATTTAACAGATGCTTATCAATCACCACCGTGGAAAGTGTTACGAAAACTTTTAAAGAAGGGAGGGTGTCCTCTCTCTACACCCCCCCACCTCTGAAGGCTCAGTGTGTGTGTACATAAACCCGAAACATATAAGTGTCCCAGTTGACATGCTGTGTTGTGACAAGTCATCTCAGATTGTGTCAATCATATTGCCTTATTCTATATTAAGTGACATACTATAATGTGATTGATACAACATGAAATGACACATCATTGTACAAAATATCATCTGGAAAATTTAGGAAACTACTGAGGAGCAGAAGCTGACTGTGGCCTTTCAAGTTTTGAGGCAGGAAAACTAAAGAAGTAAAAGGAACTCCTTGGAATCAGACCTGCTGCTGCCATTGAGAATAAGGTCAAGTGTGCTCTACTACCTGAATCTTTTCATGGGTAATTAATGGGTCAGTTTTTAAAAATGCTCTTGTTCCTTGGGGACTGACATGTATCTGTGGGTCTGAATTGAATTTCTCTGAACCACTTGGCACATCATTAATCGTTAGTGTATCTGCACCAGGGCTGCAAGCTAAATGCAACCAGTTTCATTTCAGGGAAAAAAAAAGCCCTTTCAAAACAAAACCTAACCAGACTGTTCTCACTTTCTCCATCTGGATTCTGCTTTCCTCCAATGCCTTCTCTTTTTTCTTTTTCTATTTTAGTTATATAGTGACTGCAATCTCAAATACTGAGGTGTCTCTAGACCCCATCACAAAATCCAGTGGGTTCTGGAGTGTCCTATTATAGCACCCCCGAAATGCAGTGGTATCAATGAGCTCACTGGTAAGTTCCGTGGAGCAGCTTCTCCTTGGCAGCAATGGCACAGGGCTTCCTAATCTTTGGACTTGGCTTGAAGCTGTGGGTGACTGTATTTTGAGAGCATCCTCCCCCAAAGCTGTAAGGCATGGCCTCTTACTCTTGCCACCTGTAGGCACCTAAGCAAACTAAGCTTGGTTGTATGTTGATAATATTGTGTTATACTGACTGCTGGAGCAAGTAAAAATTTCCTGGAAAGAAGAATTTTTCTGAAATGAGAGCTTTAAAGTGATCAGGATCTCTTGAATTAGGTTTGCTTCAGTAGACTCTTGCTTAATGGGATTTAGAGGTTGTTTTCTTATGCTTCTGGGAAAAATGGGCCAGGGACAAAAATTTAAACCTCATTTGGTGCTACCAGCAGGTAATAAAATGTAGAATAAAGCCAAACATTTTGAACATGGAAAAAAACAATAATTGGCTATATATCTTTTTATCGTACTAGAAAATAGTATAAATGGACAATAGTCAGTTTTTCAGTAACTTTTTTATTTTAACAGCCTCTCATCCCTTTCCTTCTAGTGGTGGAGACTAAAGTTTTTCCGTGATGGAGAGATAATAGTGATAATTTGTTCTTTCCAGAGACAGGAGGGTTGTGTTGGAGATATTTTTTCTGCTTTCTGAGCCTTATTCTCCTCTGCTTTGAGGAAAGGACAGGAAAAACACACAGAGAAAGACAATGAAGTCAGGGGAGCTATTTCTCTGTTTGATGCTGACTTTTACCTACAACTTCATGCTACATGGAGACACAGATGGACTGTGGTCTTACTCCAGGCCAATTTTGATCTTCTTTGGGCCGTTTAACATTGCCTTTTCTAAAATGTGGTTTACAGCAGCCTTAGGAAGTCCTGTAAAGCTGTTCTTAAAGAAAAGAGAAAAGCAATAGAAATTAAAATTTATAAAACAAATAATAATAAAAAAAACACAAAAAAGCATACCACAAAAAACAAGAGGGAGGAGAGAACCATAAGGAAGGCCATTGCAGAGATTCTTTCACGTGCTGTTACAGATGTCCAGGGTTTAGCCAGTGTTGAGGAAAGTGCTGAAACCATCTCTCTGGGGCACAGAAAGCCCAGCAGTGTAACAGGGAAACCTCCCCAGTTCTCAGTGTAGCTATTCGAAGAAATTGCAAAAGTATTGATATTTGTTTTGCTTGTGGTTTATATTAACTGATAGAAGTAACTTGACAGATTGAAATGGGTCTTGTCAGTAAAGTAGCTTGCATCTGTCTGACCCAGGACAGATTTGGTTTGTGATCATGCAATTCAGGCGAGAAGTGAGATGTACAGAGGTCAGAGAAGCAAGGTATTTAAGTTCAGCATTGCTTTAAATGGTCATCTCTAAATCTCCTGACATGTCTCTAGCCAGCACTGAACACATAGTAAACTGGGACCTTCCATAAGCTTTTTGCAAGGAGATACAGTCTTTGGATATAGGTGTATGTACAATATTAAATCTTAGTTGAATCCGTTTGAATGCTTCTGAGGCAAGTTTATCTCATCAAGTCAGTCCAACACCAGGTACCATATAGCTGGATAGTCCTAAAAATACTTGCAAGTCCAAATAGTTTCACAATCTTCAACTGGAACATCATTGCTAACTCAATACTCAATGTTATCAGTCCCCTGTTAAAAGAAAAAAAAAAAAGAAAAAAAGAAAAAAAAACCAGTCATCTGGAGAAGGAGTGGGAAATACGCTGTATAAGCAGTCCTGTGGCTGGAATTGTTACCAGCAATTATGCAAAATGGAACCTGGGAAGACTATGTGGATAATTTGTGAGCTCAGATGCTTAAATATACAGCCAGTCTAGTAAAACAAATCCAACTGCACCAGAGAGAGTAAAAACAAAGAAAATCCTAGAGCAGGCTGCTTTTTTCCTTAACCCATACTTGAAGAGGAAGGGGATGGGGGAGGGAATAAAGAGGTGCCACATCTGTTTGAATTTGGAAGTAAGTGCAACCTTTCTTATTTTATCCAAATCTTTTCTGAATTAGCAGTTCCTGTTCTGTAAATGGCAACGTCCTCATGGTCAAAGCACAGCACAGTGTTTGCATTGATGTGTTGTGTGGTAGTGCTGAATGTGGGAAGTTATTAGTCATTCATAATAAAAGGCAAAACAGTGAGAGAAGATACAGGGCACCTTACAGAATTTGAACTGCTTAGTGCTACAGCCGATTCCTCAGCTGTTCTAAATTGGCAAACCTCAATGAGTTGTAAATTGTGCATTTTAGAAATATGGCCTTTGTTTCTTTATGTTTTGCTCATGCAAAATGTCTAGTGCTTTATAGTAGCTAGTCCTATTTGCTCAGTAATTGGATGCCCATGCAAACTAATTTAATAAATGGATATTGTCTTTTGTGATTTTTTTTCTTCTCTGCACGTCAGTGCTCTTTTTCTGAATGGAGTTCAATTATTATTATAGCATATATTACTTTGGATCATTTTACTGCTCAATCAATACACATATCTGTACAATAAATATTGACGTTCCTTTAATGTTCTACAATGTTCACTATGTCAAGATTACTTCAGTCAGAAGCCACCCATTACTGCTTGTTTCTAACATTTCCTGTCCATTCAATGTGAAAAAATTTGCTGCTCAAGCTTCTCTTCTGCCCTGGTTCCAAAAGATAAATGAAGGTAGGTGCAGTGCCCTCAGATTAATGTACTAGGCAGGATGAATCAGACTCTATTCCTCTAACTCTGGTATGTGTCATTTTGTGTCTTCTGTACTTTATTTGTCATTTCAACCATTTTTTATCTCATCTGTTAGAACTGGTAGGTAGTTGGGATCTCGAAGTATATTTCTACAGAGCACAGCACATCAGGGCTCAGATTTCACTTATAACTCACCTAACAATAACAATGTTAATACATGGGCTGCTGTGGAACAGTGAGAAACCCATGTCAGAAGATGCAGCACTCACACAGACACATGGATGAAGAGAGGTGAGAACAGCATGGTTTTGTTATTTCTCTCCTGTAATGTCTTCAAGAGTAAAGGAACTAGGGGAGAGATGTACCAGATAAACCAGTGTTAAATATTATACTACCAGCAGCATAAACTATCAGTGGTGAGAAAAATACAGCATTGTTTTTAGTAATCAGAGGCAGATTTTCCTGTTATTCTCATGCAAGTGTACGGACTTCAATGGGCGCTGGCAGTGGTATCTGGCTCGGCACGTTCAGTGAAACACATATGGCTAATCATTGAAGTCTGAAAACACTGGATCGTGATTCTGTCTGTATTGTGAAAGGCATAGCAAGAGTTACTTGAAAACTGCATTCAAGTTGAAAAAAATTGCCACTTTTGGTGTTTCCCATCTGGGACAATATTGTCTTATTTACCACCAAGTAATCATAATATCTGTCTGGCATATATACCGTGTTAACACAAACACATACATGTATCTGCATATATCTACATTCCACCTTCTCTATTGTACAGTATGGCATCAGGTCAGTAACGGCTATGAAAAATCATAATCTGTTTACACACAAACACATGGGTATTTATGTCCATGAAAGGAAAAAGTCATTCAGATTGCCTGATCTATGTTCCTGGCTCCCTCTGCAGCCTGGGCATTGAAGTAATCATGATGATGTAAGGGAGGTATCTACAGTAAGAGATTAAACATATCCCAGAGTCACCAAGTTGAAACTGGACTTGAAAAACAAGTGTGTTTAAAATTGCTAGAACATCAGTGGTACCTTGGGAATCCTGTTCCTAGGTGGCTGCTGGAGGAAATGCTGTAGTAATGCGCTGGCACTCGAAGCCAAAGGGAGATGTCTTGCTTAGTTAAGGATTTGGGCCTAGCAATCCCACTGGCACAGTTTCTCAAGTCTTTCTCATCTTCTGGCAACACTTAAGGTTCAATATCCTGGACACCTGTTGTTCCACCATTGCTTATAGTTGCTGTGTTTTTGTTGCTCCTAGCTTTGAATTGTCACAGTTTTATGTAGGCTGCATTTAGATGAAGCTAATGTCTCTGTCTGAGTGAACAGTATTTTGTACAATTATCATTCATTTTCCATATACTTTTCACATGAAAAATACTAGTGAACTAGTAATTAATTGTTACTATTGATGAAAATGATTGCTAATAAGTTTTATAGGTGTGGAAAAAAGAAGTTATTAGTAATGTCTATATCATAAAGGACTTGGCACTGGAGACAGGACACCAAATGTTATGCCACTTTTTCAGAGCAAAAAGCTCTTATTTCATTGTGTAATTTATTCATTATCAGTTATGATAATTCTAATTGAAATACTGCACTAGGGAGGGAAGCTCCCCAAAACAGTTCTAGTGAGATCTGATGAGTTCAAATGAGTGTGTGTTTGCATACCCATGTCCATTATAAAATGCCCACTCTGTTCTGTCTTAAGGCTTGGAAGAAAGACTACAAAGGTTTCTGGAGATTCCTGAGTTAACCAGGAAATACCTCTTAAAGCACCTTGTTGATCTCATCTCTTGATCTGACATTCCGCTCACAGCATCTGTCTCTGGCCTCCACTCTTGTGCTTAGTTAACTTTATAAGGCATTTTGACTGCCCCCAGCTTTTGTGATCTCTAGTTCAAAGGGTTCAGAACATTATTACAGCTTTTATTGCTGGGACATCATTACCTTTTGCCCAAGTGACAAGCTGATAGGGACCGTATCAAAGACAATGTCAGGAAGCACATTTATTCATCGTGCCACAGAGAAGCCCCAGGTTCCTTTTTTTCTCCTTTTAATTTTATGACATTCCACTCCAAGGATGATCAGATTATTCTCTGCTCCCAGAAGCCCATTTTGAACTCAGTCCTCTTGAGTTGTGGCATTACCTGATTTCTTTTTTTGTAGGCAATGCTGATCAAATACTTCCTTTTAACCAAACTTTGCTAACATTGATGCTCAGAATCAGGGAAGATATTTATGTTTTCCTAAGGCCAGTGAAATTCCATGGACTGTTTGTTCCTTCATAAAGCACAGGCTGTCTGAGTTAATATCTCTTCTGAGCACCAGAAAAAGTGCTGACCCAGCTGGGGGCACTGGGATTCAGAGCTGGGTCCTCAAGAGCAGATGGTTTAACAGGCTAGTCCATTAATCAACTCTGCTTCCCCAAGCACTATGTTGTACTTTTCTTTTTCCTTTTTTTTTTTGGCAATCAGGTGCTGGGTAAGAGAAATGTAGCTTCTTTTCTTTTTTCAAGAGATGTCATCTGATGTGCACGTGCCATTAAACTTTATATTATATTATATTTCTGTTATTTACAATTATTAGCTAAAATGCAACAGATGTTTATAAGTGGTTAAACTAAATTCTTCAGTAAATATGCTGAATGAATCCCATACATTTTCAAGTGCTTTGCATGCTTCTCAATGTAAAAAGAGAATTTGTTTCGGGTAGGCAGAATAATCCAGTCCTGGGATTTACTGGTTAGAGGTAAGAAAAAAGTCAGCTAACAAAATCTTTAACACAAGTTAGACGAGTAGAAGAGTCCCAAAGCCTCTTAATACACATAACCTAAAATGAATTACTTTCATTTCTGGTTAAGCCCCTGAATACTTGTATAAATGCTTGTAAAGAAATGAAAAAATATTGAGGGAACAGAACATTTCTATTTCTCCCTGTGAAAGATCTTTAACTGAAGGGGAATACATTCCTGCCAGGTGGCCTGTAGAAGTAGGCTTGTGTGTGATAATTCCTTTACATTCACAGCCAGTAGCTTGCAGACCCAAGGGATGAAATGATATTTTAATCTGACTTTGTTCTCTGTAATCCCTCTGCATACTAACTCTGTGTTTGAGTGCCTAGAAGTGTGCTGTTCCAGGGCAAAGCTGGGTAGTGCTGTGGAAACTTGTGTGAGGAGTCCCATGTGAAACAGTGTTAAATGGTATTTCCAAAAAAAATTATTGTTATAATTTTATTATTATAGTTTTTCAACAAAAGGGTTTAGAGTTGGTGAAAAGCACTGAATCAACTTTATTTTGGAGGCGGCGACTCCATCAGCTCCTCAGCATGCACTATTCAGCCCTGTCCTCAGCCTCCTCAGCATGCACTGTCCATGCGACTCCATCAGCTCCTCAGCATGCACTGTCTGTCCAGCCCACTCACTTCTTGAAGCAGGAATACCTTTCCAAGAATGAGAAGTCTCAAAGATGTCCACATATTTGCTCTCTCTGCAGAGACAATGTCATGTGGAATAGGAAGTGAAGGGATTCCAGCTGGCATTATCTGCTGTTATCTTTACCTGTTCAAAAGGAGCTACTCAAGATTATCCAGCAAGCATCAGTTAGCATATCTTTTAAATCATTGATAATGTCGACTGAATTGGTCTCGGTGATTGTACAACCCTATGCCACATTTATACATTTAATCCACCCCCAACAAAGCTTTTTGTAGAGACATGAGTATCACTGCTCATTTACTCCATCAAGATGCAAATCTCCCATATGTCAGATGATGCAATAAGCATGGTTGGCATTTCCCCACATTCCAAGAAGCAACAAGGGGGCAAGAGGAAGAGATGTGCAAAAGCGTGGGCATATTTATCTCCTAGTTAGGAGTAAAACTGCGCTGCAATTGAGGTAGAGAAGTAGCTTTTTCCTACAGTCTGACCACCTCAGGAGTCTTGTCGGTCTTTGTTGAATATGTGTGGGTGCTCCTAACTCAGGTACTGCAGTTGATAGTAACTCTCATGAGTGTAAATTGCACACAGAGTCCTTGTAAGAGCCAGGTACTGTACCAAGTCACCCAAGCCTTAGTGTATTAGTAGCTGGCTGCTCTTTTATAACTACCCTTAGACTGGGTAGAGCTCTCATCTGAATGAACAACTGGAGTTCATTTCTCAGAGTAACCCTGTGCCACTGGAAGTAGTTTCTCTCCAATATTTTCAGTCTCCTAGACTAAAGATGTGCAAGACTTCATATACTGCTGTTCATGACAGACTGACTACTTGGGTCACTTTTATATTCAAAATAGATGAAAAGTAGCTCAACAGTTGTCTCCAGTTTCCTCATCACTGCGAGGCTGAGCTAAGGTACTTTAGGCTTCAGGCAATAAATTATGTCAGGCCATATCATGAGCCAAACTCACCTTGAAGGGCAGGAAGTGGACACCTGACGGACTTCAGTGAAGATGTAGTCTGTGTATCAGGTGTCGTTTTTACCCAGAATATATTTGGGATTGTTTTAATCTCTCCTGTTTCATTTTGTTTCCTTTTTCCTTCCAGTCTTTCTCCTTGGTTTTGCAGAACAGAGATGAACTGTAGAAAGCTTCTAAACTCAGCAAAGAAAGCATTTAAGCAGATGAGGATTTTTGAAAGATGGTGTGGTTAGGAGGGGGTAGGAGACAAGAGTCTGGGATCAGAATGCTACTTGACGCATGAGCACTTTGCTGCTGCTGGAGTTTTAGCCTGTCATTCATTGTTTAAGTGTTCAGTGACCCAGTGTTTTGTCTGAGAATATGAATAAAATTAAGAAAATAATGTATGAGGGACTTGGGATGGAGATGAATGCCTTAGCATGTGAAGTGCAAGAGGTACACTAGGTAGTTTTAGACTTGGAAGTTCAGCTTGCAGAAGGAACACAAACCTGAGAGGTAACTGATGGAATAAATTGTGGCCCTTCTGAATGGGTGCTCTATAGAATGAGTGGATTTGCATGGGACATCTTGCCTCTTAGATCCTTGTGGGATATTTCCTTTGTTGCTATGAAAATGAGTCCAAGCCTACGTAAAATAATCTTCTCAACTGACCTGCTGAACACTAAGGATAGCTGGCATGTATAAGCTCTTCCTTGGAGGCTGCTTAGTAAGGGTTCTTGTGTGAGTGCCAGAAATGTGATCCAGCTGACAGGGGGTGAGAATCTTAACCTGTACATCAGGAGAAAAAAATATTCAAGAAAACTATTTGCATAAAATATTTCTTTAAAAACATTATTTGGTCTTGAAGGGTAAAGGAGGCTTCTCCATTGACTCAGATGGCAACAGTCTCTCTCAGTCTTTAGAGAGCTTGAAGCCTTTGCCGAGAATGTCCTGAAATACCATTCCCACTACATTATGGTGTGGGATTTGCAGCACTGTGATGCGATGGTGGAGACTGCTTCCTCTCACTGGCCCCTGGAAGCCAAGACTGTGAAGAAACTAGGCAGAAATCTCAATTTGGGTCAAATGATCTGTGTAATTTTAATATTTACAATAGATTGTAGAAAACCATATACTAATGACTTTATATTTCCTTAACTTGGAGACAGCCAAAGAGTATTTGTATTTGAAATATGGCATGAAATATTCCCAATAGCTGTCCTAAATAAACAAAAGTGTTTGCATTATCTTTTCACCTGTAGCAGATTAAAGTGCTCCTTAGACATTGGTTGTGAGTGAAACAAAGATCGATCTCTATAATTCTACAAACCATTGTATAAATATATTCTGACTGCTTTTATACATTAATCATGGAAGATTATGAGGGACATGCCATACTGTGCATATTTCTTGCAAGCAAAATAGAACTGTCTGCAATTCTCTTTGCAAAATTATGGAATGGACTGAATCATAAAAGAAAACATACAGGAAAATCTGCTATTTCAGGACAGCTGCTCAGTATTTTTGGACAGCTGACACTTTTTTTTTTACAAAAATAAAGCATGAGGGTTTTTTTTTTTTACTAGAAATAGTGAGCCAAATTCATTAAGAGGATAATTTCAATTTGCTAAATAGATCATTTCCTTTCTTCCCAAATCTTGCTGAGCAGGCAACATTTCTTATTGCTATTCTCTAGAACTTTTTTTTAAGTTTCCACATTCAGGCCCAGCAAAAATATCCCATTTTCAGACATAAATGACAAAGAAGAAGAAAACTGCTTGCTACAGTTGTAGCACCATGTGCTGTGACTCTCTGAGCTCTCTCAATCCATCACTTCAGACACCACCATGGTGGCTAGACAGCAACCTGTGTAGTTAAGGGAACCTTGCTGGTAATACAAGCAAGTTGTGCACTGTCATACAGTGTGTGGAGAAGGTCAGGAGTGGAGACCATGAGTATAAATCATTGTTGTTCAGGTTAGAATCTATCCTCTAGCAAGTAAAATTTTTAAAATAGATTAATCTGTGAAAATTCATGCTCATTAGAATAATTTCTTGAAGGTGTTCGTTTTGTGCTTAATTAGATACAGTCTTGAGAGACTCAGATCTTGAGGGAAGTGTTCAGACCCAGTTTGACTGTTTATATTGCTGTTTTGGTGAAGATATTTGATGTGTTGACTTAACTGTTTTCCTCCCATTCTCTGTCACATTTAGAGGGTTTTTTTCATTCAGACAAGGCAGAAGCTCTCCTTTTGTGCGAAAGAGAGGGAGGATGGCAAATCAAATTCCTGAAGACAGATCTGCTTAGAAATGGGTTTTTGCAGTCTAAGAAGGACCATCAGTTAGGAGGGTCAAAACATATTCTTGCAGAAATTTTGTCACCTTAGATCTATACAAAAGTGGTGTCAGTTTCTTGCCATGTAATTGTATCTAATGCTATGGGGGTATAAGCTCTTGACTGAACTGTGAGTCTCTGTGAATATACAAGTCATATTGTGGGGGGGAAAGGTAAGAAAAGAGAAGAATCGGACCTGAAATGTAGAATTGAAAGGCCTGAGAGCAACAAGGTGCAGCAATTTCCCCCTGTGGGCCAGTAGTTTGTTCTCCTTCTCTCCCTCTCCTTCTTTCCCTCTTTCACATGCCACCTGATCATTACCTCAGCCAGCAGAGTTATGCTACATTGCATTACTGTACTGTCAGCAGTATGTGGGATATTACGATTGCCACAGTGCTTTTATGAACTAAATCTTGGAGACTGCAGTCCATGTCTGTTACTGGAATGTGCCTCACACAGCTTCTAACCAAATGCTTTCAGAATCAGATAATTAAGCAATATGGAAATGCATGTTTAAAGAGAAAAACACATGCAAGGTGGTTTTCTCAGTGCCCAGTTCTGCAAGGTAATAAATGTGTCTAAGTACCCCCTGCTCCCTTCAGGTCTTGAGGATACTCAGCACCATTGAACATCTGGCTTTAGCAGCCTGGGTAGCACACTGGATGATTTCTTCACACAGTTGTTTATAACGTTATGGTGGTGCTTGGACAGGAACACTTGTACAGAAGTTCTTGACAAGTTGGTTTTTTTTTTCCTTTAGGAAAGCCCATTGAAGGTTTGTGGTCTAATTCTTGCTTGCAGGCTGCCTCAAATGGCAAAAAAGCTTCCCATCTTTCAAGTAGTTGGAAGGTGAATCCTACCGAGTGCCTCTGATTGATTGGTTTGGCACTCAATTTTATAATAAAACCCTTGCAGAAACTGAGCCCTCCTTTGGTCAGTGCCCTTTTTCATCCCATCAGAGGCATCCCTGTTCTTTGAAGGTTATAAGTACAAAGCAGGAATATGGATAAAGGCTGAGGGAAAAGTCTTGATACTACTAATGATGGAGATTTAGAGAACAGATGGTGTGAGTGTTATTGCCATAATAAAATCGAAAGCCTTGTAATTTCATGAGTTTTAGACAAAAGATGTTTTTGCACAGTAGTTTCCTCTGTTAGTTAAGGTATGGCAAATGTAGACCTCTGGAATCTAAGCACTGCAGGAAAAAGGGTGGAAACAACTTAAGCACAGTAGGAGAAAGCTGTGTCTGGTGTGGGTGATAAAGTTTGAGGAACACTCAAGATAAAACTGCAGAGTCTAAATCTTGACTCTAAATCTTATACAAAACAGGGATGAAGAAGAAAATGATAGAGGGGCAATAATGATATAGACCAGTTGCAGTGCACCCTTCAGGGCCTGGAAGGAAAATAAAATAATCCTTGCTACACAGCAGCCTTTCCAGTAGAAAAGGTGGATGCAGGAGCCTCTCTTCACCCATTTGTTCTACCATTTACTGCTTTCTCCAGAGCAAAACCGTGCTATGGTGAAGTTGAATGTGACTTTGCAGAAGTCTTAGGTTGACTTTACTTGTTCATGAGATAGTATCAAGATCAGATGAAAACTAGAGGAACAGGAGAAAGAAATTGCTTGAATAAAACTAATGTCTGGTGAGAATAATGGGCTTGCCTGAAGGGGATTTTGTGGTGTTGGCTTTGGTCCTGGCCGTAATGTTGTATGATACTGTAGTTTCCTTGCCTTTATACTAAGGTCCTATTTCTGTGTGGCTAAACGGATGTCATAGGTGTTGTAAATATATTTGAAAGGTGTCCAAGCACATCTGTAGGCAGTGTCCAAAGTAAGCTACAGTGATGGGCAATTTTTTGACTACCTGTCAGAATTATTAGAATTTACCACCTATTACATGAGTGAATCACAGTCCAAAGCTCTTATAAATTATTTAGATATAAATCCTTAATGTTAACCATGAGCAAAAAGTACTACCTGATGCTTGTTTTTTAAACCGTTGATTTGAAAATTATATTAGCTTCTTTTACAAACTGTTATCCCCACCACAGCCAGCCATTTGGTTTGGTTAAAGTACTTTGCTGGAGCATATGAAGATGCTTTGCCTTAGAGGGATTTTATTATGTTTTTCTGGCATGGGTTATATTCAACATCAGTTTAATATCTGCCATATTCCCATCAGAAAGATAGGAGGAGTGGAAGGACCCCACTAATCCATCTAAACCAGTAATACTTTTTTGGCCTTATAATCTAATGATCTAATTCAGTGCTTTGTCCTTGTGATCTGAACACTTCTGCAAAGACATTTTCCTCTTGTAAAACCATTTTTTCCCACCTGGATGTCCTTGTGTAGGGCTTTAAAGCCTAGGGCTGCTGTGCCAGATGAGAGCTGCAGATTGCAACCTTGGCCTGTCCTGGATGTTTTTTGTGTCTGACTCTTGACTTTGTCCTGAGCAAGACACCCATCATGTTGCAGAGAATTCCCGGCTTCAGCATGTCAGATAGTGCCAGTTATAATTATAGTCACTAAGGTCCACACCAAAGGGGTTAAAAGGAGATACTGTAAACTTGGACAACCTCGCTACTGTTTCTGAGGGCTAGATTTATTTTCTGGACTACTTCAGTCTTCCTCCAGAGAGTTCATTGTGTAAGTCAGTATGACAGATTTATCCATGCTCACAGAGCTGGTGGTTGTTTTCTCACTAGGCAGGTGGAAGGAGAAAGCAGCATAAAGACAGCTGCCAGCTGAGAGGTTACAGTTGAACTCATGCCATGAAATGGTCATAAATTATAAATCTTCCAAAGAGTTACAGCTTCTGCTCTTATTTCTGTCTTGTCCTGAATTTCTCAGTTGCACTTCTATTTATTTTAGGGGTGTTATTATTGTCTGTAAAGGTTGCCGAGTGATAGCTGGGCAGAGTTTCACCCAAAGAGCACAGCCCCTGGCCACTGATCACTGACATTGCACTCCTCACCATTGTACTCCCCACAACTGCACTCTGTATATCTGATGCATGCAATTGCACTTGGTATCAACGCATTTTACTTTCATGGCCTTAGTTTATGCTCTGATTGGGAGTATTATCAATGCTATCCCCAGGCAAGTAAAGCCAGTTACTCAGGGGTAATTCGGGAAGTGCTGTAGATGATGAGACTGAATATGTTCATTGGAAGTCCATACAAACCCCTGGAGCTGTTCAAAGGCCTGCCCTTGATGTCAGTGGGATTAGGCTCTGGGGGCATAATTTTGCATAGTGAAAAAATGTTTCTGCATGATTCAGAGCTCTGAAATCATGTTGCTAGGTGTAGAAGGAAGCATGTAGAGGGTGGATTTCAACTGGTAAAGATCAGTGGAGCTCCTTTGAGGAACTGGCACTCAGCACCTTGCCTGATCATGCTCATCACTCAGCAGTTTTTTTTTCCTGGTAGCATCTGTGCATATCCTTCAGTACTGACCGCATTTGAGTACTCGCAGACTAAGTTTAGAATAGCCATTCTAAACTTCTACGAATAGCAGCTGCCCCATTGCTTCTCCAAGTACTGTCTATTCTTAGTGTAGCCAAATTCCTCACAAATTCTTTTAGGGCCTGACTTTTTAGCTTAAGTGAGTGTCATTGACACCATCTCCCTCCAACATTAGTCCCACTACTGCTGTTTGCTATTTCCATTTGTATGATATACATGCTGTAGGCCCAGTTTAATTGCTACTTCTTCACTGGAGCAGAAACACGTGTACTCGGATGTTCATGAGCAATTCCAGTGGCATCAATGGAAGAGTCACATGTTTAAAGCTGAGCTGGTGTGTGTGGGACCAAGTCCTTTAGGATCTGTAGCTTTTACGGACCAAGGTCACTGATTTTTCAATTCAATATGGATTCTCTATGTTTTTGGTAAGGCTTCTGTTTTCTAGATCTGCTTAAAAGGTAGTTCAAAGGTAGAAATGCACACTGGGATCAGTTCCAAGTACTGCAGCTGCAACAGGGGATTTGAGATACTCTGTGGGGAAGTGTGGTGGCCACACTCCTCAGAAGTGTTCTTCAGGAACATTCCTTCACAGGCACCCTTTCTGTCACAGGCTGACTTGGCAAAAAGCAGGTGGTGGAAAGGAAACCAGGCATGTAAGAGGGAAGCAAAGAAGACTGGCCTTTTTATTGCTAGTAAAACTTCCTTTACTGCCAAAAGGTCTTTGAAGCAAAAATACCAGCTTGCTGGGTGGCATCCACAACCTGATTTTAGCTTTAACCATATGGTAGAATAGCGTCAGATTTCTCCCAGCACACACAGCTTCCCACCAAGTGCTTTCCAGGTTCTAAGCATCTGCAGTATTTCTTCCTCTCTCTCTTGGATTTTGGGATGCATGTTTGTTCTTGCAATTTTTTTTTTATTTTTCCAACATTCCACTTCCTTGATCACCAGCACCAGAATGATCTTGATTTCCTTAAGCACTTCTCTTTCTCCTCTGGGAAATTTATGTCTCTTTCTGGCATCTGTCCCCTCTCCTCTCTGCACACTCAGGCGAAGAATTAATTTCATTTTTTTCCCTTTAAACAATGCCATTACTACTTGTGTCAATAAATTACTCTTGCCATTTTTAAGAGGCCCTTCTGTCTCCTTCACTGCCCTCTCCTTCTGTATGTACTTTAAAAATATCTTATTTATCTTAACCCCTGCTGTGATCTTTCTCTGCTCTACTCTCCATCTTTGCCTTTCTTAAAAATTTTTAACTGTGCCCTCTGATGTTTACACTCCACTGCTGAACCCCATATTTGATACAGAAATTTTTTACAGAAGTTATTTTCTTAATTATAATTAATCCCACTGAATCATAGGATTCACTGTAAGAACCTTTTTCAGTACTACTCTTACTTATTTGAGATTAGCAGTGTATGTTTGTGTTTTCCTGTTTGCCATTCTGCCTGTATTTTTTCATACTTAGTAAAACAAAATTAAGATCATCCATCTATTACTTTTTATAATTTTTTAGGGTTAATTTTTCTGCTCAGTCATTAATTGTAAACCCCATTGCATTACAGATACTGTTACTTAGCGGTTTTTCCATTCAGACCTCAATCTGCAAGTCATTTGAATGGTGCTTTAATGTGTAAAGGATGGTGTGTGATAATAGATTATCTTCTTCCGTGTCTCAGATACCGAGAAAGTCTTTTTAAGGTCAAAAAATGTCCCTTTTTTTCTGTATGCAGTATCAGGAACAGAAGGACTCTGACCCCACAGGAAAGACTGCAGATGCAACTGGAGTGAAAAGACTTGTCAGGGTGTGCCGGTTTGGCCAAAATCTAGTAATATAGCCCCTGAAAGAAAACCAGGTTACAACCACCCTTCTCCCCACAGGGTTCGGGAAAAAAGGAAATTTTTCCTCGAAGGAAAGTGAAAGAGATAAAAACTATTTATTTTAACAAACACACAGGAAAAGGATAATGATGCTGAATAATGAATTAAAACCCTCGCTATAGAGAGAAACCTGGGAAGATTTCAGAGTCCTTCTGTAGGTGTGGTCTCCTCCTCGGAGCTGGTCGGTGAGGGCGTGGGCCCACCCCCCGGGCCTCAGAGAGAAAATTCTCCTGATGTGTTCTAATGTTGTTGAAACAGTTCAGAAGAGAAGAAGGGAAAAAACCAAAGTCCCAGGAAACAAAATTCAGCTCTCCGTCTCACGCCAAGAGGGGAAAAAAAAAAACCAGCTGGCTGAAGGAAAAGCAAGCAGGGTGCTCCCTCCGTGCTACCTGCAGCCAGACAACACTGAGGAGTGTAATCTCTGTGTCCTTGAGAAGCTGCTTTGGAAAGTTTGTTTGGGTTTTTTTTTTTCCCTCAAACTCAGTTTAAAGGCACAGAAAAGGCACAATATTACTTTCTGGGCATAGAGCATGATAGGGGATACACATGATAGAGTCACCCCAAGACACAGGGTTACAGTCTTATTCTCCACACAAGACAGTCAATAGCTTTAAAGCTGAATGCTTATGATAATTCACCCTTATGGACTTATACTTTCAAAGGGCAGGGTTATCCAAGGGACCAGAGAGAGACAGAAAAAAAGTGATCTGTCCAAGGTTGCTGAGATCTGGCACCATGGTGTAAGTCTGTGGAGTGACAGTGCAGTGATCCAGCCTTTCAGCTGGGGCAGTAAAGGAGAAATTTCTGCAGCCAGTTTTCCAATTCTCTCCTCGATTAAGCTTGCCACTTCTCTCTGTATGCTAAGCAAGCATCTCTGGCTATGCTTCCCAAGTGTACCTAGATGATTTGGGTTTGCACATGACCCATGTAATATTCCTCAAAGCCAACGTCACCTGCCTGCCAAGCCTTTAGGAACAAAGTTATTCTATGTGAGATCCTGGTGACACATTTTTGCAGATATAATTTTGATTTTGAGTGTTGCCCCAGAAGGTCCTGCTGCAGCAGGCAAACATATTCACACACTACCTTCTATGACCTCAAATGGATCTTCTTCAAAGACCTAGATTTGATATGTAGTTATCTTTCGCCTTACTTCACAGACTCATCATACCTTCTACTCTGATTCACTTTTAACACTGCTGTATATTTCTCACCTTAGAGGAGGTGACATTGAGAGGCTTAGATCCCGAGATAAGGCAAAAGCAGGTTAAAATGCTTTTCCCAAGTTTTCTCAAATTTTCCAAATTGCTTGTGAAATACCACTGTGCTGTGTAACAGATTCACTGGTTATCCCTGGTGGCAGTGGAATCAATTTTATCAGGTTTTAAGTGTAGCAGTCCTCTCACAGAAAGATTTATATGTGTTAAATCCCTTAATTTACAGTCAAAAAAGAAATTGTATCCAGAATAAACACACATGGTTTTGCCCTTTACATTTGAAGAAAACATGACAGTAGATTCTCCAGTGTAATTTTAACTAGATGCTTGGTTTCAGCCTGGGTCACCCCTGATGTCTTCCAGCCATGAGTCCCTCTGTGATGTAACATCTCTTATGCTGCAGCCCTTGAGTCCGGACCCCAGGCTTGGACATGGAGTGATTCTACACCAGGCAACAAGCAACTGCTGTTCTTAAAAGCTATACCAGGCATCTCAAAGCACTCTGGAGCAAAAGAGGCCAATAATAATTTATCCCTGAGAATTTTTCTTCAATCTCTGCCTCATTGTCTAAAAGAGACTTTTTGTATGCATCTGATCAGGTGTAAACAATTTCAGAATTCATTTGGGTCATTGCTGCTGAAGTTTAGGCACCCACTCTGACCTGACAGGGGTTTTGGTTATTTTTTATTTTAGTCTCCTGACAGTAATAAGGGAAACTTCCCACCCTTGTCCTGTGCCTCCTGTCTTAGAACTTTTTAAACATCCCTTCAATTTCCATATGGTTGAAGAGATGCCAAAACTGAATTCAATCTCTCAGAAATATTTTTTACCCTCTTTTGTTTCAGCTGCTTGGTATTTTTCCCCAGCCCATTCCCCACTTCTCCACATTAGGCATGGGGTAATTATAGAAAAAACTTCATGGTGGGCATCCAGAGGACCATTTTAGATTAAATATATAATAATTTCCACACCCAAGAGCATTTAAAAAATATTAGACAAATAAAACCCTACAAAGAGCTTGTTTTCCTTCCACAAAATATAATTATTTACCTCTTCAATTCACAATCAACTGGCTGGTGTGACTATGCAACTAAGATGGAAGTAGCTGTAGTTGCTATTTTTTTGGAATAATATCAAATTTCCTTCTATGCTTTGCATAGCTGTCACCCAGTGATATGATAGGTCCATGATTTATTGACCTACTAAAAGCACTTTCACTGACTTGTCATAATAAACTTTACTTAAAACATTAAAACATAAAACATCAACCAGCAATTTGAACAGAGATGCCATACAAATGCTTTCAAATTTAGTTAAGCTCTGGTGCAAATCCTGGAAATGAAGACCCCAGCATAAATTTTCTAGGAGCTGTCATGCTAGAATCTGTTGTGTTAAGTAGCAGGAATTATAAATACAAATGCCTTGAAGTATGAAGCGCTGACAAGAAGCTTGGCTCTGTCTCAAACCCTCAACATTTTTTAAGGTCTTGCTGAGACCGTGAAGCTGAACCCAGCTGTAGCAACCACAGTAGATCTGAGTTGCCAAAAGTTGCTGGAACTTCCACTCGTACAAGTTGGTCTTGTAAGACCTGGCCGTTAGTTGTGTCTCTGTGACTGTTCGGTTTAGGACCTGTTTTTGTAAAGCCAGGGAAGCTGGCAATGGCTGTGATATAGACCATAGCCCAGATCTGACATCAGTGTGACTATTCCCTGCTTGAAGATGAATACCTTCAGCTCTTTTGGTGTAGCTGGATTAATTTGTAGTCTAGTCAGCTGTAGTAAGAATAGTTTGTTTAATCTGAAGTAGACTTTAGTGATGACCAAGAGGAATACGCTTTCTAATTGAATGCATATATTGGTGTTTTTCCAGGATCTCTGAGTTAAGATGGGAAGATCCACATTTGCTCCAGTTCTCTTCAGGGTCAGAGTCCTGTGCAGCAGTGACAGGGATTCACAGCATCACCCCACAGCAGCAGCGATGGTGTGTTACAACTGTTCAGTGTTAGCTGGATTCCCGTCATATGGTGTGGGCTGCATTGATCATGCAGTGCTGCCCAGCTTTCTCATCAGCTTTCCTGGAAGTCTACTTGAGCATCACTTGCCAAGCTGAAGAAGTTCCAAGTTCTTACTTAGTGACTCTCTTTTGTTCCTAATTGACGAGCAGTATTCTTAATTTTGAAAGCCATTAAACAGTGTTGAAATTGAAGATAGTTTCTCTCTAAGAACTACTTGCTTTACTAAATCCTTATTATTGTTTTGAAAAATATTAAATAATGGGATGGCAAGGCATACTCTGTGTTTCCTTCTCTCACCTTTAGAATTGCTTTCTTTAATTTCTTTCTCAGTGATTTTAGTTTGATCATGCCATAACTGTCTTCAAGGCTGAATATGCAGCTTTATGAATGATCCAGAAGATGCCTAGGGATTACTGTTTTGGTCATAGTAGTCCACAATTCAACATATGTCAGGTTTACAGACCCTTTCATGTTATCTGATCCATGGAATCCCATAGAGATTGCCTGAGACACTTTAAAACTGGTGAGGAAATACTACAAGGAAAGTATGCAGGTAACAAATCAGGGATCCACAAATACTTTTGTCATCGTGAGACTGCTTGAGGCTGGACATGCATGTGTAAAACACTGGTGATGAAAAAATGACAGATGAGTAGTCGCTAAGATGGAAATATCAGGAAATACTAACTTCAGTTTTCTCTGCCAGGAGAAAAGGGTGTTAAGATTAAATGGTTTCCATAAGAGGAAAAAGAAAAATGCAGCTAAACTGTACTTTCTCTCTACCATATGCAAGCGCATAATATAATATCAATAATTGTTTGTATCTGCAGTTTTTTTGTACTAGTTAAATGGGAAATAGATGATTTGTTGGAAGTATGTTTGCAGTATTTTTGCTTAGGATACTACAAGCCAAAGTAGTCATCCATGGTTCAGTTTTGTAAGACTGTCATTCTCTTTCATCATTTAAAGGCGATGATGATCAACTGCCTGTTGCATAGGGATGCTATGGCTAAAACCAGTTTGCAACCCTGAATGAAATTAATGACATTTCCATTCTGGACAGATGTCCAAACAGATGCTGGTGAGAAGGTGATAGGGATAAGTGTGTGCAAAGCCTGATGGCAGGAAATACTACCCATGACCTGCTAAAACACGTTTTCTCCTTCAATTGGAATGCACACACATTGCAACGTATTCTTGGAGGGTGAGCCGTGTGTGCTGCTGGTGTGTATCTTCCTCAGGTACCCTGTCTGGCAGCCAAAGTTCTTGTATTCTTTCTGGACAGAAAAGGCTTCCCTGGAGATAGGTAAAGGGCTTAATACCCACAGCTAGATACCCACGGTTATGTGGTACAGATCTCTAACCTCATGCTTTGTGACCACTATACCTTCCTTTTGGTAGTCCAGCTTCAAACATCTGTCACAAGATCTTTAAATATTCTCCATCCTAAAACTATCATCTTGATTAAGGAGGGTCATCAGAAAGACTCCTTTTGCCTGCTCTTATCTTGTCTCTCTTCATTCAGTCTCTTTCACAGGGCTCAGGTCAGCAGTAATATTTTTATAAGAAAGGCATCATTTCATTATGGGCATGGAGCCTAATTAATGGGAAATCTAAAATTCCCACCTGGGAACTTACTGTATTGAGATCCTTATGCTTCAGGCTTTCCATGGGCAGGGCATGTGCTGACTTCTGTGAGAAGGGAAAGGGAAAAGATGGGAGGATGACCATGTTGTCAATTCTTATACCAAATAACTGGAGACTTTATTTGATTTTTAAAAATGCCTTGAATTCTCTTTTGGTCAACAGGAAAGAATTTTCAGATGGGTAAATAACACAGTCACTTTTTCCATTCAGGCTTTTTTGTGCTCTAAATTTAGATGGAAAGGTAAAAGATAGCTCACAAGTTCTCTTACCTGGGCAGTTGTTACCTTATGGTTTGATTTAATGTCATACATCACATTGTATTACATTGTATTATTGTAATACATTGTATTTCTATCATGGGGGGAAGAAAAAAAGAAGGTTGAGCAGCTTAAATTTAGAAAAATGTTATTGGAAGGACTACATTTTTCTATCAGTGGGTGAAAATTAGGTTACTTGTACAGGGTCAGAAGGACAGCCAGGTAAAATCTTGTCCATTGAACCAAAGATTTTTACATGGTACTGGCTCCTTTGCCAGGGTTTCCAGATCCTACACTTGTTCTGCTCCTTGTTTAGCTGTGTTTGGTGAAACTGTAATTGTCATATGCTGCTAGAGAGGAGGATGTTCATTCAGTTCCTTCCTTTCTTGGTTTTTATAGTACAAGGATACTTGATTTCATAAAATGTAATTGCATTGACTGCTCTTGTTATCAGGATTGATTGTATTGACTTGAGTTGCATGTTGTTATGTTTTCACACTCTTGATTTGAAATATAGTTTTGCTTTTGCATTTTTTTTCCCCTGCATTTTGAGATTATTTACAGTACATTTTGAGTTAAGGTTCTTCTGCATTTGATTTATCAACCTCTGGAATTGCTCTGAAATGCTGTCAAAAGTATTCTGGGTACGTGACAGTAACCACTAGAACCGATTGCTGTTGACCTCAGTCATGTCAACTATCATAACCTTCCCTCAGGTTAGAAGGTTGAAGCTGGGAAATACATTTCAGCTTCTTATTCCTGTGTGTCACGTCCTTATTGCAATCCATTTCAATTGTTCATTAGGGAATTGGGATAGCTGAGAATACCACAGTGAATAAATAATAGCAACTAGATGTCTGTAGAGAATGATCCTGGTAGCAAAACGCAGGGGATGTGCCACTGAGCCCTTGAGGTGAAGGAAATTATGAAGATTTCATTTCAGATGTGGTGGTGATGCATAAGTTATTTGTGGAAGTGTGTATTTACTTGGATATCATGAGAAGTGTATGTGGAGGTAAAGGCTGACATTTTTCAGACTTTGTCACTGAGGTAATTAACCCTGTATATAGGTATGTGAAAGGATGTAGTATGATTTTAACACCTGATGAATACTGAAATTATTGGAATCTGGGAGTACTTGGTATCTCTGAAAATTAGGCTACTTCTATTTCGCTGCTCAAACATTGTTTTGGAATACGATTTTCAAAGACATTTCAGAGAATGTGAGTAAATGTCATGGCCCCTTAAAAACCTTTGCTTGAAGTATCTGCTTTTAGCTACTTAGGTGGAATTGGAAAAATTATACACACTGTTGTAACTTTTCTCTTATTCAGATAAGTGGGAGAATTACCAGTGATTTCTGTGGGAGCTGGGTTCAGCTGACGAATGCATAAAAACCTGACTTTGAAATTGGACTTAAATCTTAAAAGCCACAATGTCTCTTCCTTTGTGAACACAACTGATGCTGGATGTCAGGAACATTTACCCAGATTCCTCACAAAGAGAATATATAAAAGCCATTTATGTGATTCCTCAGGAAAAGTAAAATGCTTTAGCAACAATAATTGAGAAATTTGCTTTTGTACAGTTTCTGCTTTTCTTTCCTTATATTGTTTTTCACCCTTTCTCCCACTTTGTATTCTGTGGCATTTGGAATTCCTTCTCTAAGTTGATGTGTTTGCAAAGACTTTGAGAAGAGATGTGAAATGCCTCAGAAGGAGCTGCTAATAGCCTCAAAGACTGGATTAGAGGACATATACATACCGTCTGTGTCGTATTAGGTCTCAAGAAAAGTCTTGTTTAAAGTAAAATACCAACTGTCTTTTGAAATGCCATCATTCCCTGAAGTCCTGTTACAGAGCCCTAAATCCCGCATACAGTATCTCTACATCTACAGGCAAAGGACAAAGGGTCAAAGACATAGTTTCTCCTTATTTAAGATTCCTCTTTCATTTTATTACAGGACCCTGGGGTAGACTCTCTCTTCAAGTCCAGTCTTCACCAATCACATGCTAATAACTTCAGCTGAAAGAGGGCTCTACCCTAATGTCATTATACTCCCAAGTAATGATTGATTGTGTTATAGTATGTTTTTGAAACCTAATTACTGTCTCAGTTTGTATTTGAGCTCATTAATCTTCTAGCCTGTAAATAAGTAAAACTGACTAAATAACTGGATTTCTTTAATGATGGGTTCAAGTTATCTTTATACCTACTGTTTCTATTAATGTTTTTCTTGCCAGAAGTGGGTTGTTGGGTTTTTTTTTGGTTATTGGGTTTTTTCAAATTTTTATAAGCTTGCATGGCTGGCAATGCACCTGTTTCAAGCACTCACCTCACCGAATGCATTGCTGATACTGAACAGACAGACCCAGCCTGGCTGCAGCCTCTCCATCCTCCTCAAGCCAGAAGGCTGCTTTTAGGGTCCTATAAGAAGCAGTTCTCCCTACAGCTGCAGTCTTGCAAAAATTATCTGGGGAAGCTGGTAGGAAGGTACACAGCCAGATGTCTATTTCTCTTAAGAATTAGATAAAAGATGAGCGGGATTCTTCAGAAAACTGTTTATTCTGTAGCCTCTGTATTGAAAGCACTGGCCTTTGGACTGAGCAGCAGTCTCTAACCTGGGCACCTCCATGGTGCTGGATGCCTGCAGCTGTGACTGACCAAGAGGGGGGGCAGCAGCAAGACCCCAGCAGCCTGTTTGAGCAACCATGCCTAGACTTTGGCTCTAGGACCTTAGCCATGTGTTCTGCCGAAAAGCCATCACCAAGTCCTGTGGCTTTCGAGTGGACGCTTTCTTTGAGAGTTCAACCCTTTGGTATGTTTGAACATAGTTACTTGAGAGGCCAGTGCTCCCTGCAGTCCTTTTTTCTTGCAAGAGCCTCATCTACTGGATCCTTGCCACTGCTGACAAATAAATGAAGGCTCTGGCAGTATCCAGACTAAGCTTGTGGAACAAATTTCCAGGAAAAAAAAGCATGACCACTGGCTTCAGCACAAGCAGAAACATATGGCAACTTCATCTCCTTGTTTTGGTTCCCTCTAGTAAACTGATTTAATCTACAGATACACATACCTATTTAAATTCTCTTCCTACATGCCAGTCAGAAAGCAAAGAAATGGTGATTGATTATTTTCATTTATTGGGAAACACTTAGATAGGCTGGACAATGGGGACTTTATAAGCGCCCAGGTGGACAGGCCATCTCAAGTGCTTGTCACGCTTGCCAGATGCGTTAGCTGTTACTCCAGGCCCTGATGAGAGACTTCAATTTGATCTGTGTCTTGCCAAAGAACTTAAGCGCATGCTTATCTCTAGATATATGAATAGTCCCTTGAGAATGCCCATGTGCTTAAAGTTCAGCATGCATTTAAGTGCTTTACTGGAGCAGGCTCCTGAGTCTTTCTGGGGATAATTAAGTCATGCCAAAAGCTATTTTACTGCCACATTTTCTTTCTGGTTCACAGGATGAGAAAATCCATTTTCATCAAAATACCAAGTGGATCATTTTTAACCTGATTATTTGTTAAAGGATTCATGTCATTAAAGAGAACTTCTTTGCTCCTTCCTTCCATTCAATGGTGCCTATATTTTTAATACCTCCTCTTTTATTGCTTAGCAGTGAGGTATGCTGTAATTGAGCCAAACCCTGCTTATATACCTGGCAGTGCTAGTGAAAGGTGATGACCTTTGGCCACTCCTTCAGTAATGAACCTCTCTACAGTAGGACCAGATGGTGCTTTCACTTACCAGGGTGCAACATCACTGAGGTTATGCAGGTGCAAGTGTATTTGTGGAAAGGTTTCCTGCGTCAGGGAGTGGCGCAGTGGGATTGGTAGCCAGAGGCAGAAAATAGCCTAAGGGGGATAAATATAAAAGAAACAGAAAATGGAAAATGTTTTTTGTGCAGTGGTATTATGTGGCACAGACTAAGTGGTTACAGCCATAATGCTCCCCTATGTACTGTAGGTAGGAGCTTGTACACCTTTATGGTTTGTGGGCAAAGGAGTTTGATTGTTCATTGCTTAGAAATTTAAGAATCAAAAAAACTCAGCAAGTTAGTATGGCCATGCATGTAACACCTTGGAATTTTCTATGCAGCCCCAATGAAGGGAAGGATTAAGGGGAGGGACAAGGAAAACTCTGGGTTGAGAACCTGAAAAGTAGAATTGGTCCATCCTTGGACTGAGCAACCTGCTTTCCCACAGATATGGCCAAAGGTGTTGGAATCAATGTCCAAAGCCTGAAGAGGGGTGAAAGGAGGAGGAGAGCAGCATGTCTGACTGCATCCTCGGCATCTCCCATGTTGGGGTGGTTCAGCCTCCAATCTCCTGATAAAAACAAGCATGTTCCGCTTCATTTCCTGTTTTGGAAAATGTGGGTTGAATGCTAAAAGGCTAATTGCACATTGTTTTCAAAAATTAGTTTGATAATTCATCATATTGTAATTAAACTAATTAGAACACTATTCATTTCCAACCACCTTAATTAGGCCTCAACTTGGCAGGGAGCCCATGAGACCAAAATGTTGCAATTTGTTGAACAATCGAGAGACTTTGATAACAAATGACTGTATTCAGCTACATTTTAGTTAATAAGATTTATATATTAATCTGGTTATACTTTGTTCCCTCAGAATCTGGCAGGGCTTGCAGGTCTTCTGACCCCTCTATGAAATTCCTGAAGTCTGAGTTAAAATAACTGGAAAATTTTCCCAATCTAAGAGACCCTCCTGATTTTTGCACTGTAGCAGGCATTTGTGAGACCAAACCGATTTTTAAAAAAATATTTATTTTATTTTATTTTATTTTTCCCTTCTTCTAACGGAGTAAACAGCTTTCAAAGTAAAATAGCAAGTTTGTAGAGCAGATGCAAGCTGGGTCTGTAGGCTGGAAGGGTGCTGGTGTGTCCAGCTCTCTGGGTTTGCTTATGGGGGCACTGTTGGATCAGGCTGCACTTTTTCAGTTGCACGACACAGGAGATTCCCTTTGTACCCTTTTTGGACTCCTGGCCCTTGTCATATCACTGTGACAAATGCTTGGCGAGGGCATGAGCTGGCACCCCAAACTCACATGAGAGGTGGAGGACTTCCGTGGCTGTTGGTTCATCAGTGGTGAATTTCCCTGCATGCTCTCTTTGACAGCATAATGAAGTGATAATTACCTAAATGAATAAATGCTGATGGATGAGATAAATATCCACATTCCCTTAATCTATTTTCCTCTGAAATTGCTAAAGGAAATTTGGCTTTAATAGGAGGTATATGTCAATTTTTACAAATGATTGTAAATCTGTTTAGAGAGAACTTAGATGAGCCAGTCACTGTTTCAGCAGTAAAAGTTATTGATGTATGAAGGCATAAGATGGACCAAAAAAATTGAACAAGATATTGTAATAATTATGTTTCTCAGTGTCACTACCTTTTGCAACATCTGGTTTGTTTCTGTTCTTTCCACATCCTGCAGATGTTGCTGAACACATGAAAAACACTGATGAGAGAATATTTTAGCCAAGAAACAATTTCAGTGAATATTATAAAAGGGTATCCTCTTAACTCTCCGGAAGTTGAGTAAGCAAAGACTTCTAGTTTCATTGCTAGTAAAGATCAGATCAATAAGCAAATGGGCCAGGGGCCCTCTAAAAGTGTCAGGAATAATCTGTTGTGGATGAAATAGAAAACTATCTGGAGTCTTATTCTGACACCCTTCCTAAGCCTTACTTCTTATATAGTCTTACTGATATTAGAGGCTTGAGTTCAAGCTGCTGATGTGGGATTTCCTTCCTTGCCCATCTCTGGTTCATATGGCAGAGAAAAAGAAGATTAAGGAAATATGAGAAGCCTACACACAAACAAATTTTCCAATGTGTTTATGGGTTGTGTAGCTTACTGATGGGCCAAGTTTTGAATTCTGTCTGCCCATCTACATCACCAGCATCTGTGCCAGTCTGCTGGACAGAGGGTTGTCCAGACATCAGGGCACAAGAGAGTGCACAGGATGGCTGAGGGATCCACAGTCTCTTGTTGCTGTAGAGGCAGGAAGCACGGCCTGTTTTTTGCTTTGCCTTTACCACAGCAAATCTGTTTCCTGAAACTGCCCTTAGCTCTTAAATAGTCCAAAAATACTTAGTTAGTCTGAGGCTGCTGACTGGTTTTCCATCCTGCTTCACCTGGTTTGTCTGTTGATCATTTTTCCATGGGTCTAGGCACCCTTCGGAGCCCTGGGGAATCTTCTGGAAAAGGCTGGAAGGCAGGGAAGTTGCAAACCATCATCCAGCAACAGCATGGGTTTCTGCCATGGCCTTGATTAGAGCAGCTGGCAGGGTTCAAGAGACAGGAATGCAGTCACTCCTCCTTCCCCCAGTCATTCTGAAGAGGTCTGTGTGTACTCCTGCAATGCCTCTGTACGGCACAAGCAGGCCTGCACAGAAGCCTGGAGTTCTCAGAGGTAACTCATTATCTTCTATCATTGATGTCAGAGGTGGGACAGAACTCCTTCCTCTTGCTACCTCCTCAAAATATAGATGGCAAAGGAGAAATCTAGAGAGCATGAAAATTAATGGTAAACTCCTGCTGGTTTCTCAGTGGCTTGGGCTTTGCTTCAGACATTGCATGCTGAAATGAGAAAGAATGATGAAAAGAGTGACTCTGAAGCAGTCTAAAATGAGTTGGGAATCTGAAAAAGACTGAGAAAGGAAAAGGCTACTATATGTAATAGCTCTTTGTCAGGGAAAAATAGGACATTGTGAAGGAGATACTAGAAAAGGTCTGCTGGGACTTAGCAAGTGATAGGACAGGAGTGGGCAGGCTGCAGAAAATGCATCTGATGTACCTTGGCCATTGGCGTGGTACCTCCAAGTGGTCGCAGTGTAATTCAGAGGTGAATTTGAAAGTGGGTAGCTGGAAGATAGACCGAGTGCCTGAAATGGACTTCAGCTGCCCTTGCTGCCAGAGAAAAATCTTCTTCAAAGTCTTTTCCTTTTATGCAGATGAGCATAAACTAATGGTTATTTTTCAGCAAAGAAACAGCAGTAGATGGGAAGGTGCATAAACAGGTGCATAGTTTCTCTCCTCCCCTCTTGAGCAGCTCATTTTAATATACACCAGTTATTGCTGTGCATAATAATGAACATCTGTCAAATGCTTTCCAGAGTGTGTAAAAATCCACCTACAGAGCTAAAAAGCATGCCTGCTTTTTAGTAGCTGTGCTGTTCCACATATTGCCAGTGAAGCTTCTCCAAGTTGAAATCTCTCCAGTTCACACTCTACTTCAGACTTCTATTTTCTAGTCAAATATGTTATTTCTCTGCACAAAACATAAGGAGACTCCAGTGACCACCAGCATCCCTAATGTAATTTCATAGAAATCTCTGACTCCTCTTGAGTCCAAAGCCCCGGAGAGCCCCAGTTCCTGAGGTGATGGCCTCCAGCCAGGAAAGAATGAGGTCCCCTAGGTCAAATTCTACCCCCAGATACAGCCATTACAACCCTAATAAAGGAAATCAGGTTGCCAGGGTGTGGTTGAAGACAGAATTTAGCCATATTTGAAGTCTGTGGAATGACTCCAGGATGAGATCAATAATTGGCCTCTCCCTTCAGCCTCCTCTTCAATATTAGTTCTTTATAAAGCAGCATACATTGCCTCACACTTGCATTCCTGTAGCAGAGGCTGGGTTCAAAGCCCTCTAAAGATGTTCAGAGTTTTCCTTTTGGAGACTAGATCAGGTTACCAGACAAGACACACCATCCAACTGCAATAAACTTGTTCCTTAGATGTATTTTTGTTCAGACAAATCTCAGACTTGAATTTGAAAACTCCTTTTCCTCTTTTACTTTGCATCACTGAGAAGTAAAAAGGAGATAGAAAAAATACCCCCAAAAGAAAATCCAACACTCAGCTGTGAGAGCCCGTATTTGGTTGGTGATGCTTTGCAGAGGTCACAGGGATTAATGAAAAACATGATTAGAACAACATCAAGCTGGGGGCCCCAGTTTGGCATCGAAGGATCCATTTGGGTATATCATATTGCATTATGTGATGTAAGAATGTGGGCTAGTGTAATCAAAATGTAACTGCAGTCCTTACCAAAAACACCTGTTTAACCTCAGCTAACCCAGAAAGAGAACGTCAGATTTTTTATTTCCTTACTTGAGCATCAGAGGTGTAGTGGTGAAAGCACAATAATGAAGCTTCTGTTTGTAGGTCCTGGAAATTTAAGTATTTAGATCTTGTGCCCAGTCTATCCCAAAATATATTTTATGTTCCTTAGTTATGTGATTACTTAATCATGTGCTTGGGAAGACTGCCGAAGTGAGGGAAATGGAGTCTGAGGATGGAAATATTTAATCTGTGATTTGATAAACTGTGGCTAGTGGCAATATGAGCTGCTTCTGGCCCAAGAACAGAGGTCTGTAAAGTACCAAGGAGGCAGCGAAGTCTTTTGGCACTTTTTGAGGAAAAACTGGTTTGAAAATGGAGTGGTGAATTATGATCAGAGCTCAGAACCCAGATTTGAGTTGAAATTGCCAATTTTATCACTTTGCCCAGAGTGCCCATGGAATCATTCCCTTGGTGATAAATGCTGAGTAGCTGCCTAAGCAGGCTGGCAGCCCAGCAAGGAATAAATGTCGTGATGGTTCAGGTATCGATGTGAGACTTAAGAGAAAAATTCTTGCCTTTTATTCTGCTGCAAGCTATTTTTTTTTTTTTGTGAGATTAGGAAAATTATTATTTCTCTTGATTTTACCTCTCTAGAGAATAGTTTTTAATTTAAGTCAGTCACTGAAATTCCTTCTTTCTTCAGTGATTCATCCTGCTAATGCAGTCCCTTGAGTACAGGATGATTTATGTTCTGAAGAAATTTCTCTAACAGTTGGAGCACATATAACTACATGAGATGAGATGAGATGAGATGCTGTGAGCTTTTAGTTAGCGAAGATGAGGTGAGATGACTCATGGCACCCCAGCTGATTGCTTCTGTAGAGCAAGGGTACCTACACTTCCATGTTTCATCAGTGTAACTACTTGTAAGAATAAATATACTAAATTTTAAAAGGAGCACCTTTCAAAGAGCCTACATAAGACAAAGTGTTTCAGAAGTTAGTGGGAAGCACTCACTTGTTTTTTTATAATTCCCAAAGAAGGCTGAAAAGCCACCATAGATGCTTCAGAGGTATTTTTTTTTTTCATTTCTGTATAGTCCAGTGCTTTCCTTCATTTGCAGTGACATTGGTGTTGAGTTGCTTTTTGTATCTTGAGCAACCTAATCCCCTTTTGCTGAACTGTTCTGGGAAATTTAAACTTCTCACTGCCTTGTATAAGATCAGGAGTCCTCAAGCAGATTTCAGGTGTTAGGGTGTTGACCTAAGAGCTCCAGTGCAGGATGCAGGTGGCTCAGTAAAGACTCATGGACCTGCAGCCGAGGCTACATCCTCAACAGGTGCTAAATCAACAAGCTTTATTGACTCCAGCAGAGCTATTGCCTTGTTTCCAGTCCGAAGTGTCTAGCAGATATATGGTACTTTTACACTTTCAAACAGAATCCTGAGTGAAGTCAGAGCTGTTGCAAGGTAAAGATGTAGTTTTGGAAGGGTAATCAGTGATGGAAAGCAAAAAAGGGATTTCTGAGACAATGTCAGACAAATGAGAGACTTTGTGTTTTAAAGATTTGGAGAAGCTGTTCTGGCAAAAGGGCTCAGAACTGAAAGGCCAGACACAAATCTGTCATGAGGGGCAGCAAACCCCAGTATGCCCAAATCCCTGGTTTGTCATACTCCAATTCTGATGGATGACCTACTGAGGCATTTTCTGCTGAAATATATAATGAAATTTTGTACAGGGTTAGATAGAAAATAAAAGGAACACTGGCATAAACCAAATGAACAAAATAGTGATACCCCCGTGCCACCAGCAGACCATACTGTAAGGTGTGGTGTATAGCATGTTCTGGCTTTGGTATAGCAGCACTTACATGGCCCAGAGTCACTGCATGGAGTCAGTGCATTGCCTGTCCGTGCTGCGACTGATTTAACCAGCATTATATAAATCACTCATTCCCACAGGCATTAAATTGCGAATATTTTTTGAGCCGCTTACCAATTGTATTTATTTATTTTTTTTTTAATCAAAGCAAGGTGAAACAAGGTCCTGTGTTTTGGTGATGTCTTGTTTCAGGGAATAGTTTATCTTGAGACAAACAAGAGTGTATCGAGTTCTCCACAGGCTTGTGAGGGGAAATACTTGTCAGTGGCTTAAATATTTTCATGAATATTAGGGAACCATGAATATTAGGGAATAATCTTGCAAGAGGGATAAGAGCATAAGTTCCAGATGACTCCTCCCACCCCTTTCCCTCAGCTCACAAAACCCCAAAGGACTAGTTACATTTGGAAACAGATGCCCCCATAATTAGGGAGGAAGAAACATGACTGACTGTTTGGAAAAGACACCTTTGGGTAACATACCAGCAGACCCACAGATTCATTACAAAAGTGCAATCTGAAAAAACAGCTTAAGGTCTCAACTCACTGCTCCTCTTCCATGAAGGCAGTTTATATCAGTGAAGATGCCTCATAGTTCTTCAGCCTAGAAAGGTTCAGACATGGGAGGACCTGTGGAAATTTACAGCAGCCAAAAAGCCCAGTACTGAAATTTCTTTAATCTGATCAGATTTGTTCTTTACCCTGAGACATAAATATCCAGCACATTACACCTTTGATTTACTATTATGCATGTATCAAAGCAACAGTGGTCCTTTTGAATTATGTATTCTCTTAACAGAACATTAAACCTTATGGGGAGATGGAGTGGCCCAACACACAGCTATTATCCTGACAGAGGGGAGGGTGAGATCAAGAGTAATGCTCCCAAGCTACAGAAACTTTGAGTTTTTGTTGGATTGCTTGAATGAGCATTATAAATAGCACTTTGTTCCTCCTCGTTAATAAATAGTGTTTAGATTAGTCACAAGAAACCTGATAGATGGCTCATCAAGAGGAACAGGAGGGATTATTATTTGACATAAAAGAAGAACAACATCCCTAAGTCCTGAAACTTGCCTTCAAGCTGCTAAACACAAGCAGCAGAACTGTGCCTTGGCTTCTGAGAACAAAGCATATATTTTCATAACTTGAAAATACATTTGTTATTGGTTCTTCATATCAAGACATGACCAAAAGTTACTACAGTACTGTAGGAAATCAAGTTTGATTTTGTAATATAGTCAAATGAGTACTTTGGAGTGCTATGTCTAAGATCAATAAGGAAGTGGTAACTACATTTGCTGTCATATGATGATATTGATGTAAAAACATAATGGTCAAAATTATAAAATCAATTTCATAATTTAATCAGAAATGTTTATTGATACTATTAAAGCTGAATTCAATAGCTCCTGATATCCAGGTAATTTCTTATCTGTCAGAAAAACATATTGAAATGTTCTTCCTTTTAAATGCTTGGAGTTAAATCATTGAAAAAAGCCAGCAGCAACCTGTGGCTGGAATGGGCAGAGGATGGTAGATGGGGAGATGGGCAGAATGTTTAGTGGTTTATACAAAATGCTTTAAGCTTTGCAGAGCTCTTGTGTTTCATGTGTGCATACATGAAATGATGGGTCCAGGCTAGGCTGTCTTCCTGTACTGTATAACCCTGGGATTCTGTAGCTACTCCTCTGTGGTAGGCAATGAGGATGGGAGTGAATGCGGATTTAAGGAACAAAACCCAATTATTGGCTTTGTCTTTGCTCCTGTGCCCCAATCTAGCCAATGTTTGGGCTAAACCCTAGAATGTGCTGCAAAGGCAGTGGAGCAGGCAGGGATGGCCTCAGAGCAGGTCAGCAGTGTGTGGGGTCAGAATTCACAGGTAGAGTAGCCTGTGCAGGTGGAAGAAAGGAAAAGGCAGGTTGGAGGTTGCTAGATATGGATTATATCTACCTTGTGAATATGAAATATATTGTTCTGGGCCGTTCTCTTCATGATGCTCTCATGAAGGGATCTCTGAGCACACAGGGTGAAGGTATCACAAAGGCTAGGAAAGACACAACCCCACTGTAGAAATAAGGGATAACCACTGATGTAGTTCTTTGGGAACAAGAGAAAAAAAGTTGTCAAAAAATATTATAAATAGATAAATAAGAATTGAAATTTTTATGTGATTGGAATTGACTGACTTAGAGAAGATTTCATGGACCACATGGGTCTAAAAGCTGGAGAAATGATAGTTAAGACTGCCTAATTCTCTCTCTGTAGACTGTATGCATAATAGAATAAATCCATTAATCTTGGGCAGCAATATTGAATATGTACTTCATTATGGAGCTGAAACTGAGGTCACCTCTGTATGGGTTATTTTAATGTTTTTTTTCATATGGTACTTCTGGTTTTTAAATACTTCATTTTAAAAGAAGCCATCTGGTGAGAAATATTCTGTTTTATCAGAGAATTTTTGCACTCTAAAGAAATTAGTTTCTGTGTAAAAAGTGAAACTTTTTAGCTCCTCTTTCTCTGTTGAGGTATGTAAGAGTATAGGTCTTGCATTTTGAGTACATATTTGAAATTGATCAATATAGATTATTGATGGAGTAATTTCTTTTTATTTTTACATAGCTAGTGAAAGATGAGTACTTCTTCTAGGGCAGCACAAAAAAAAATTACTATGATGGAAAGGTATATTTTCACTCCTTGAAGTAAATGTGAGTGATGCATATTTGTCACCTACCAGGAACAGCTCTAGATATGCACAAATTTATTTATACTGAGATTCATGTTTCTCATTACTTTAAATTCTGTATGAAGCTACTTTGCATAGGCCAGAAACCAATTCATTCCATATCTCTAGGCTGACTGCAAACAACACATACTCCTAAACATTCTTTACTATGCCTTTCGAGGTACTTTGCAAGGATGGAGACCAGATTTTGTAACTCCTACAACTCAGTGTTAAGAACCAAAATCATTTCTAGGAGGCCGTTTTTTGGTGGATAATGTATAGTTCTGGTTACTCTCAAATTCAGTCTGAACACTTAACTCTGCTACAGGATTTCTGTAGTCCCTAACCTGCAGAAGGTAACCTAAACTTTTAGAGTAGGTTTAGATTGGATATTCAGAAGAAATTCTTCCTTGTAAGTGTGGTAAGGCCCTGGCACAGGTTGTCCAGAGAAGCTGTGGATGCCCCATCACTGAAAGTGTTCAAGGATGGATGGGGCTCTGAGGAACCTGGGATAGTGGAAGGTGTCCCTGCCTATGGTAGGGAGAGGGTTGGAACAAGACGGGCTTTAAGGTCCATTCCAACCCAAACCATTCTGTGATTCTATGAAACTGCCCATCCATCAGATATAAATCTTAACATATACTCTGCACAGTGCTAGTGAGAGGGCCTTACCACACATATAAGTCTTGTGTTTCATGTAAAGTAGCCGGAACCATTTGGGAAGCCAACAATGAAATTCTCTGCTGTCATCTCTTCTTTCATTACATTTATCAGTATGGAATCAAATAATCTTTTCTTCTTGCTACTCCAGACAGTGATAAGAGCAAGCCTGAGCAACCTACCTGTTTCAAGGTTTGTGGAGTAAGGGGTTTTTAATACGACAGGCAAGAAGATAGATGAGGCATTTTTCAAAGTGGAAACAAATTTAAGTCACTAAATCACACACACAGAGCAAGTGTTCCTTTCTCTAGCATTTCCAGAAATTCCTCATTGTCCTTGAGATGTGACCCTGGAATCTGATGTCATGATTTCTTTTTCTTTGTAGAATTACATGAAGGATTTATATTCAACTTGGTGAGTGAGACCATTTCTTGAGAACCTAGGCTCATTCTCCTAGATTTGCACAGGCTTGTTTTACTGGACTTGAGCCTTTTAAAACTGTGTGTCCAAGTCTGCTCTGTGGAAGTGCCTGTTCACTCCTCAGCTAATGGAAAACAATAAGAAGTGCCAGAAGGTGCATTCCTCCTTAAACACTTTTTGTAGGATGGAATGAACTATCCTCAGAAAGCTCTCACTTTGTATTATGGAAGGAGTGTAGAGAATGAGATTAGAAACAATTCTGACTTCTGTGTGTTTACAGGAGAACCAAGTGACCATAGATTTTGGATGTATGCAAATCCAAAAATTTTGTAAGCTGGCAATAAATGAACTACAAAGTTCAAAAGGTTTTTTTACCTATTAAAATGAGATTGTCTGCCTAAATGTTTAAAGCTTTTCTATGAGATTTAACTGAAGGAGTGCAACCAATTAGTTAAAGATTAGACTATGGACTAAACAGGGCTTAGGTCTTTCCCTCACTTCAGTGTTGTGTGTCTCAGTGCTAATTGCTTGTCCATATTTTAATTTCCTTCAGAATAAATAATGATGATAGTGTATAAATCAAAATGGTCTTCTGTAATGTATTTCAGGAAGAATTATTGATTCCTAGAATATTTTTGGATGGAACTACTTTTGAGAAATGGGAATGACGAGATCTGTTTTCATAAGATGAGTAGCTGAGCCTTTGATATCCAATTTGAAATATTTGTCTATATAACACGTATCAGTAAAGCAATTTGTATCCAGTTTGTAGCTGAGAAACCAGCATATTTTATGGCTGATATAATTGATTTAGAAACTGACTTACCAGATTGTCCTATGTACACTAGAGAGGAATGGGGCTACCGTAGTGTGCCAGAGTGGGGGAAGAATGGAGACTTATTCTTGGAAATGTTCCGATATTTTGGAGAAGCATTTAGAGAAGCCACAGGAATGCCAGGATTAAGAGCCTGAATGCAGAATAAAAGCTTAAGGAGATGGTGATGGATTTCTTAGTTCTTTTATTAAGATCACATACTGTTGCATGAAGGCCTTGCTGCCTTTGTAAAATCATGGCTCAGACCTGTTACTTCGGCTAAGTAGAAAAGGACTGTGGGAAAGAGGCACAGCTGAATTAGGGGTAGAAAAACATGCTGCATGACCATCGCGTGTTCACATCGTGGTGTATGGTGGTTGGTTGAATTACGTTTGTTGTGCCTTAAAACTATGTAAACAGATAACTGGCTAACTGCTTAAAAAGGCTGGGTTTTTGCAATAAAGAGGCTCTCCTTTGCACCTGCTTGGGGACTCTGCGTCGCTCATTATTGCAACATCTGGCGCCTGAACGACAGGATCTCGGATTATGGTGAGGAGGAGGACTGTGACCGGCAATGAAGCCCCACAGACCCAGAACAATAGGATATCAGATGGCAATTAAGAGACTGCAACTCACCCTTACGACCCTGGACCCCTCAACTGCGGGTGGAGAGCAGAGCTCAGACCCTGCTACGACGACAGGGGACTTTTTTGCGGACCACAATCTGACAGAGAGCAAGATGCCTGCACAGCCTATAAGGTTAGGTCAGTGGTGTTCGCTGGACGAAGGACCACGGGACTGTGAGTATCCTGTGACCAGGGGAGTCCCGGGAGCATGGGTGCAGCATAAAGATATTGCTGCATATTCTCCACACTGGAACAACTTTCATTATGGGTTAAAAAACCCTGTAACTGCTTCCTAAATGAGAACGGCTTTGATGTTCAAAACTCCTGCGCATATCTGCGGCAGGGACTGCTAGAAAGGATACCGATAATGAACTCGGGTACGGAACCAGGGAAAGGATCGATCCTCAACTTAGAATAATGGACTGTGGACACATGTGATGTTACGGGCACGACTCATGCCCCCTCGGAGCAACCCCCGGAGCAGAACGCTCCCCCACGGCTGCACTGCTTTTGGCAGCCCCTTCAGCCAGTTTTGGCCCCTCGGGCGTGGACGTCCCTCCAGCTCTTCAGAGCCTCCGGATGGC
>VZTD01001509.1:1017715-1109145 GCA_013397725.1 Rhagologus leucostigma | reverse complement strand
GGGCGGGGCGGCGGCGGCGCGTGCGCAGTGAGGCGCGGGGCCCTGGGCCGGGGCCGCGCCGTGAGGGGCTCTGTGGGAGCTGCGCGCGCCTGGGCCCCGTCCCGAGCGACACGCACAGAGCCCCACTGCCGCTGCGTGCGCCGGGCCCTCGCTCAGAAACACACAGTATCCTGGGCTGGAAGGGACCCACAAGGATCATCGAGACCAGCTCCTGGCCCTGCACAGCACCATCCCCAAGCTTCACACCGTGTGCCTGAGAGCATTGTCCAAACGCTTCTTGAGCTCTGCCAGGCTTGGGGCTGTGACCACTTCCCTGGGGAGCCTGTGCCAGTGCCCAACCACCCTCTGGGTGAAGAACGTTTTTTCTAACATCCAGTTTAAACATCCCCTGACACAACTTCGGGCCATTCCCTCGGGTCCTGTCACTGGCTGCCACAGAGAACAGATCAGTGCCTGCCCCTCTTCCCCTCACGAGGAAGTTTTAGACTGCAGTGAGCTCTTCCCGCAGTCTCTTCCAGGCTGAACAGACCAATGGCTGAACAGCAGCTCCTCATACAGCTTCCCCTCAAGGCCCTTCACCATCCTTATTGCCCTCCTTTGGACACTCTCCAATAGTTTAATGTCTTTCTTAATATTGTGTCACCCAAAACTGCCCCCAGCACTCAAGGTGAGGCCGCCCCAGTGCAGAGCAGAGCGGGACAATCCCCTCCCTTGCCCAGCTGGTGATGCTGTGCCTGATGCCCCCCAGGACACAGTTTGCCCTCCTGGCTGCCACGGCACTGCAGGCTCATGTTCAGCTTGCCATCGACCAGGACCCCCTGGTCCTGTTCCATGGCACTGCTTTCCAGCATCTCATTCCCCAGACTGTAGGAACATCCAGGGTTGCCCTGTCCTAGGTGCAGAATCCAGCATATGGCAGAGGAGATCTGGTCATGCAGAGATCCACATGTCTAATTCTGTGTCCCTGCCCACACATAACAACTCTCCTGTGGTTTTAGGGACATAGGGGCCCTGCTGCCTCCCTGAGAAGCGTTTCATGGCTTTTGCGGATGCCAGGTCATGTCCTGGGGCAAAGACTCTCCAAGCAGGTTTGGTTTGGCTCCTTGCCTTGCCCAAGGACGAGTGCATAATGCTGGTCAGCCTCTGGTCCAGACCAGGGGAACCTCATGGATTCCTGACATCAGCTTCTGCTGGATGCTGCTTACCACCTGCCCCAAAATTCAGGTGTTTTGAGCCTGGGTTGTTTGGAATCCTGTGGCAGGTGGCCTGTCACCCTGGCCTGTGGTCCTGCTGTGTCCCCAGGCCACCTGAGGGCACAGCTAGAGGAAGAGGACATAAGGCTAAACTGAGCTGAGGGTCTGTAATACCCTGCCCAGGACCTTCCTGGTACTGACTTGGAGCTGAGGGAGCTGGAGCTGTTTAGTCTGGGGGAAAGGAGGCTCAGGGGGACCTTACTGCTCTCTACAACTGCCTGAAAGGAGGTTGTAGCCAGGTAGGGGTAGGTCTCCCAGGTAACAAGTGACAGGACCAGAAAAAGTGACCTCAGGTTGTGCCGTGGGAGGTTAGATTGTATGTTAGGAAAAAAATTCTTCAGGAAAGCGTTGTCGGGCATTGGAACAGGTTGCCCAGGGAAGTGGTTGAGTCACCATCCCTGAAGGTATTTAAAAGATGTGCAGATGTGGGACCTGGGGACATGGTTTAGCTGTGGACTTGGCAGTGTTGGATTATTACTGGTTGGACTCAATGATCTTAAAGGTCTTTTCCAACCTGAATGATTCTATGATGACATCATCTGCTCTGTTTTGCTCTATTTCAGTTGTCACATGAGCTTTATTTTAAGTGACATCCTCTATCTGCTGCAAATCTTCCCACAGAGTGGGTGTGAGGAACAGGGTAAGAAAGCTGGAATATGGTGTGACAAAGGAACCATCCTGTGGAGAAAAAATTCCCAATCTTTCTTCCTTGTTTGTATCCTCAGAGCTGTAAAGCCTGAGCAGATGGCGATGCTTGAGGCAGGCAAGGGAACTGAGGGAAGAAAGACAGAGGGAATAAGGGTCAGGAATCCAGTCTACGGGGACTGGACGAGGGAAGGGATGCATGAAGTGAGGTGGCAGGAATGCCAAAGGATGGGGAACCTAATGGCTGTGCACAGCATACTGCGGGGAGGGAAGCTGCCGGGCAGAGCAAGGAGTTCATGCCGACCAGGAGCAGATTCCCATGGCCCTGGGGGATGTCTCTTATCTCACTCATCTGTAGCAGGATTAAGGGGAGGGCTGAATCTGTCAAACCCTCACAAAGCAAGGGCAAGAAATCAACTTCTTTTCGGCAGGGTAGTCAGCCTGAAAAAATCTCAGCATCTAACAAATACTAACCAAAATACATAAAAGAAAACATTGCTGTGGTTTTGGTTGTTTGTGGGTTTATTTGGTCTGGGAATTGCAATAAAAAACAAACCTGAAAGTTAAAAAAGAAATTATAAATGTTCCTTTTTGGCAACAATTTTTTTCCTTTCCTGTGGAAACATGATATTGCCTCAGGCCTCTCTAAAACAGGTGAGGAAATAGCATGCAAGGCAGAAAACTTTGGAAATGTTGCTACTGGCTAGACAGAGAACAAATATTCGTCACATTGCATTTTGTGCTATGCAATGCCATTTTGAGATTTCAGCAGAGTCCTCTGGGAATTCTAATCCAGTTTTGGAAATATATAAATAGTGGGTGACTCAAGGCCAGAAGTATTCTCGTTATGTTATATTTTTGATGTCTTCTGACTTGACTAGTGAGAGGGAGGATTTTGAAGAGTCCTCTAGGAGAGCTAGAAAGAGAGTGGGTTGCCTTTCAGATTTGATGTTATGATTTTCCACAGTGGGAGGTGAAAGGTAAACCTTCTGAGAGGTAGACATATGCAATGGAGAAAAATTAAATCTGAAGATAAACATTTCCAGAGCAAGGTCCACACTGCAGCTGATAAATTTTAATAATTTGTAAGCTGAAAGGGAGCAAAAACTCAGAAAAAGGAGGCAGTTCATTCCCTCAGGAAAAAAACAACACAGAACTCCCTCACACACACATAAAACCCCCACAGGGTAGTAAATCCCTCAGACTCTGAATGAAACTATTTCTTTAAGCTACCAGGATCTACTTAGAATTAAGTATCAATCAGGGAAAGGCTTCACGTAGTGGTGTGAATACTCATATCCCTCTGAAGAACTGCTGAGTGAATGGGCCACGTACCATTTTCTGCCAAAGGCTGTTTCATTTTCCCACCCCACCCTTCTGCTGTAAGTAGTGGTATTTACTGCATCTCCAAGGTAAGTTGCTTCTCTTTATGTAGCACAATTGAAGTCCAAAGTTCTTATGTTTATGAACATTACACAGAAGTTATTTCAATGTGTACTGAAATGAAGATAAATATGTTTAAATGTGCTTCCAGAGCAGCTTTGTGATTGCAGAAATTTTTCCCCTGCATGAGAAACTTTGGAATGATTACTTTGAAAGATTACTTTTTCCTATAGACTTGTTGCAAGCTGAATGTCGTTTGCTCGAGGCACCATATCTGGAGATCTCTTGGCCTGTCCACTGGAGGTTGGATGCAGAGAGACTGACCTAAGCATGGCACTAACTACTGTTTATGTGTTCTGAGCTGGTCTCAATAAGTTTTGTGACCCTGACTGCATTAGTGGTTCAACAGTCCTGCAACAAGACCACATACATGTCTAAAAAAATATAAGGTTTTTCTGCTTTCCAGAGTAAGGGGAGAAATTGTGATGAAGTTGGCAAGAGTTGTCAGGAAACTTCCTGCAGTTTTTGGAGAAGTCCCTGAGTTGTGCATGGTGAACCGTCAGATGTAAGGTAGGACAGAAATAAAATGTAGCAAAGAAGTAATTCTAGCTTTTTTTCTAGAGGTGAATCTACAAATGTGGATGAAAAGAGCAGGGATTGGGAGAAGGGCCCTGGTGGGTGGTTGCACTGAGAAGGATCAGCCCAGGCACACTGGAAATACTTCCTGTGTCTACTGTATTACTGCTCTAATCTTCTCTGCCAGTTTTCCTGCTCCAGTCTACTTGCAAGGTTGTATGGACCACAACTCTTTTCCTCCTCACAACAATGACTTTATATTTTCCTTCATCCAGTATGGGCTTGCTCTTCCTTTTTTCCTAAATCACCAGCCTGCCGCAGAGCTAAGGGAGAGTAGGATGAAGCACGTGTGAATTATGCAACCTGGATGCCAGAGGTGAACTGCAGTCAGGATAACGTTTTCTTCATCTCAGTGTTTACTGAATTATAGCTGGCTTGTAATGGTGCCAGTGTCCTCAGGAGCCCTTTCTAGGGATTTCTGGGAAACACAAAAACATGTTAGGAAGAGGATGGAGTTAATCAGTTGGGCTTTCCTGCTGCTATATTCAGCCCAGCAAGCCGCCTCCAACAGATGTTTCTGCTTTTAGGCCACAAGGAACGTTATTGACTGGCTTTCCCTGTGTTCAAGAAGCATGTAAAGCTATCAAAGACTTGTTTTCCATAAGAGCATTTTCTTGTCAGGTGATGTTTTTCTATCTCAGGCACAGTGGATTTTAATGAATTTCTCAATAGACTGATTCCCTGAAGGGAAGAAACAGGAAATCTGCATTACTTGATTTTTCCTCCTGTCTGTAGGAAGCATGGGATGTAAGCGATGGTGAAGTTGCACAGCAGAGCTGTGGGGAGCAACACGCAGAGCCCTCTGCTGCCCATGAACCCCCCCATCGACTATCCTGACCTGCTGAGTTTGAATAAAATTTTCTGTATGTCATACAAAGCAATTAGAGCCAAGTCCCAGGTGTTCTTAACACAGTTTGAGGCCACTCGGTTCATATTGCTGCCTGGGTCCTGGATCTCTACCAATCTTCCATGATTTGCATGAAAAGAAGGGAAAAACCTGACTCCCCAGGCTGGTTCCTCATGAGCTCTGTCTGGGCAGGATGGAGGAAAGGAGGACTTTGGCACAACTTCTCCATGGGCTGTGAGATAATGGAGGGGCCCTCTTCTGGAAAACACTTCTCTTCACCCCATTCCTGCATTCAGCCTGGAGGATTTGCTTACCCATACATTCAGCTCACCCAGCCATTACACAGGGTCAGACAAGACCAGGTTAAAACAAAAGGGCCCAAGTTCTCCTTTTCACCACTGTAGTCCCCTGAAGTGAGTAGAGTTACTCCTCAGTTCCCTGGCTCAGCTCTCGAAAGGAGCTGGAAGGACATTGTGCCAAGCAATAAGACAGAAGGCAATGGTCAGAAACTGAAGCACAGTAAGTTCAGCTGAACTTGAGGCAGGACTTCACTACTGTGCAGGGATTGTGCACTGGAACAGAGGGGTTGTGAAGTCTCCTTCATTGGAGATATTCAAGAACCGTCTGTACGCAATCCTGTGCCATGTGCTCTGGGATGGCCCTGCTTGAGCAGGGGGTTTGGTCCAGGTGACCCCTTGTGGTCCCTTCCAGCCTGACCCATTCTGTGATGCTGTGATTGATGGGCTTAGACTGACTCACAACACAGGTGCTTTTCAGAAGGGACATAACACCCAGCATTATGTCTGCTCTGCAAACAGTGCCTTTCCTAATAAGCCACAACTGTTTGTGCTCCCAGCACTGGCCTCTTGAGGCATCACATGACGTGGGTCAATAAGGGCTGCGGTTATCTGTCTGACCAAAACTGCAGATCCAAAATTATGCCTGCAGCTATCTAAGGCCGTAAAAGCAAGGCATCCTCTGAAGCTGCCACTCAGTAGCTCAGTGAGCCCTTCCTCTCCCAGCCAGGCCCCATGGGACACTTCTTTGGCATGTGGTCTGTTCACTCGGACAAAGGAAAAACACAATCTTACCCCTCCTCTCCTGGCAGCAGTGGCTAGGAGAGATCGTTGTTTTAGTAGACCATAACTATTGTTATAATTGCTGCTTCATCAGACAGAATTATTAGTCTGTCAGTAATGTGTTAGACAGCAACACTTGTCTCAAATGCCTGTTAATTATCTAAATAAGCAAATTTGCTTCTTTTCCCACCATGGTCACTCATGTCTTGTGTCATTTGTGCAGCTGAAGCTGTGATCCTTCAAATACCCCTGCAAACAGTTGTTATTACAAGGGTTCTGTCCTCAAAGTACAGAGGCTGCTGATATGAGGGAGAGATGCCGGACTATTTCCTCAAGGCCTGATCCAAATCTTTTCGAAATCAGTAGAAAAATGCTCCCAGTCTTTCATGGCTTTGGATTATATCCTCAGATAATAACTTTTTCCAGGCAGGAATTTTGCTTCCAACGTTGCTTGAATACACTTGAGAGATCTGGCAGTTCATAAAATACTCAGCCTTAAGCCAGTACAGCCAGTGAAAGCCCTGAATATGTTGGGATTTTTTCAACATATGAGTATTTTTCCTGGGGAAAGCAACAATCTGATCTGCTTGCTTGTCCAGAGTCAGACCTGCAGTAGCTTTTCAGTTACTTAGAGACATCCAAAACATGAAAATGTGGCTGTCAGTGTAAGGGTTTGGGGCAGCAGATGTCCACAGGGCTTTAGTGCATGTCCTCTGCCTACTGCACAGCCAGGGTTCAGTGTCCCCTCATTTAAATGCCAACGCTCTGCTCCAACAGGCAGAGCTGCCTGCCTGCTCCACCTCACAGAAGCCAAAATCCCAGAAGAGTGTCCTGCCACCGTCATGAGTCAAAAAATGGGATGGCTTCCCCGCAACACTCTGTCCCCCACTGCCTCCATCGCCCCAGACCTTCCTCCAGGCTGCTGTGCATGGGCTGTGGCAGTGAGCTCCTTGTCCCTGAACAAGAGCATCTTCAGAAGGTAAATGTGTGCTGTGAAGCCACAGCCTCCAAGAAGATGCAGCACAGAAGCAGGTCCGGGGGGCTGAGTGTGGGACAGGATGGCAGTTGCTGACATGGGGGCAGCATCCCTTGGGCAGGGGCCAGGTGACCCCGGGGGTGGCTGGTGGTGCACAAGGAACCTAGAAAGCCTCATCCCACCAGTTTGTGTCATCTCAGGAGTGTGCTGGGACACAGCCCCTCTTTGTCTGCCACCTAATAAAGGACTGAAGAAGAGAAGTTCCTGTCCCTCCACCAGCTTGCGCCTGAGTTAAATGCCCAGCAGCTACTCAGATTCCTCCCTCTTTGGTTTAAATCTGCACAGCATAGCTGCTGGAGGAGTCTGAGATGAGGAAATCACAGAACTTCTCCTCAGGGATACCATTTCATACAAATCTCAAAGCATGAGTTTTCTTGCAACAGTATTCATTTTACCCAAGGAAGTTACCAAGGACATAATGAAAACCATCATCAAAAACCCAGGTGAATTTTTCCACCTCCTGGAGATTTTCCTTCCCAGATGTGGCTGAGGACCCTGCAAGCACACAGTTGTAGGGCTGCAGATTTGGGGCTGTAGAAAGAAAACCGTGTGTGTTTAGTGAAAGGAGATAGGGCCATCTAGTGACAAGAGAAACGCGTTCTTCATTCCGTTCTTCGTTCCGTCCTCCTTTCACAAGCCCACGTAAGCCTGTGCTGGCCACCAGAACTGGCACGGGCAGCCCAGGGATGTGCATGGCTGAGCCTCATGAGGTTCACACCGCTGGAGCTTTGCAGGGTGCTCAGCAAAGCTTTTGCGAGCAGAGATGGCAGCGCTAAGCAGAAAGGATGCCTGGATCTCTGACAAGGTTTGGGTTTGGGAAGAGCCCGTGGTGCCTCACAGGCAGTGCAGGGGGCCAGGCGCAGGCAGAGCTTGACCCGGGATTGACAGTGGGAAGTGAGGCTCTTGTGTTTGTTGGGAGGTGGTTCCCCCAAGACTTTTTTTTAACTGCTGTAGGCAAGCAAGGAGAAATTCAGGACAGAAAAGATGTTTTTTAGGAAAAAAAAAAAAGTTAAAAACAAAACAAAAAACCCCTTTGTTTCAAAATATGCATGAATTGTATTTCTTAAAAATAATTTAGAGATTCTAGAAATTGTAGAAATTGTGTCCTTTTTAAGTAAGAAAGTACTTGTACATGGCATTCCCTCTGACCAAAACAGAAGTCTTCCATAATATCACTAACATATTGAAAAAAATTTATTTCTTGGCAAAGGAAGCATTTTTTTTTTCTTCTTCCTCTTACTTCTCTCTTTGTCTAGCACATTCCTCCTTTCCTCTGAAGAATTCGCACAGCTCATCTTGTTATCAGTTTAGCTAATTACATTACTGCACTTCCCAGCAAATTAAGATCCAAAGCCTGCCCATTTACAGTAAACTCCACAAAGAAAGGGATAATGAGGTTACTTTGCAGGTTTTGTTCCTTGGGTAATTTCCATACACTTAGTTTATAAAGTGGGAGATAAGGTAGCTGCCATAGCTTTTATGTTACCCTTGCCAAGCATAGTCCAGGTCTCCTAGCATTTCTAGGAAGGAAGGGATTCTCCTGCTGGAGACCCAGAGGTGAGGCCATTTTCACCAGGGTAGAGAGAGAGACCATATTTGTGTTGAAAGCAGAGCCAAAACATGGATCGTTTGTATGCCTTAGGCTGTATCCATGCTGCTCAAGGATGGACCCCTGAGCAAAGTGGTTGTGTTCCAATCACAAAGCCCTCAAGCCCAGGTCTTTTACTTGCACCATGAGATTTCCCAATGAACAAAATACAGGGTTGTCACCTTGTGCTAGGAGCAGAAACCACTTCCAAGCACCTGAAATGGATGAAGGGTGCATGGTAGCCCATCAGAGTGGTGCTTTCATAGCATGAGGATGGAGATACCTGTGGGAGTGTGGCATGACGCTGTCTGAAGGTGTTGAGCTGGGACCACCACACCTGGTCTGCACTGAACCTGCAGCAGACTAGCTCAGGGCAAGTAAGGACAGACTAAACTGTACCAAGCTGCGCTGGAAGGGGAAAGGACTTGAACTCCATTTTTGTGGGGAAGTTCCAACTACAAAGTTTGGTTTGACTCAGAATGGAAAAATACCCAACACTGTCTGAACCACAAAACATCCCAAAGCAACGTAATCTGTTTGGGATCAATCTACTTGTTTGGATTGGCCTCTGATTGCTGCTTTTCTTTTGAAAATAAAGGCCAAAATTTTGCTTTTGTTGTTCCCGCAGAAAGGTTTCTTTCTATGAGATGACAGGTTTTGGACATTTTCTACTTAATGGTTTGTTCATACGTCCAGTCCCAGCCAGAAACTCAGCATTAACATTCTGGTTGTTTCACACATCCCTAATTAAGCTAAGGTGATATGAGTGGATGTAATAAGCTACCAGAGCATGGAAGGGTGTGGAAGGAGAGCAAGGACAATGCAGTCATCAAAGAAAGAAAAATGCTTTTGTGTAGGCTCATAATTTAAACAAGAATTCCCCAAAATTATTACATGATTGTGGTCGATCTCGATCACACTTTGCTTTGTTTGTTTTGCTATATGTTCCTCTTCCCAGATCCTCTCAGCTCCCTTTGGCCATCTGTGGGTGAAAAATTCACTCACATTTTGTACTTATTCGTAAATCCGCATACTAAAGTCTGAGGCAAGAGGCTGTGCTACATGTTCATCCAGCCCTTGGCATCACCCAGTAGGGATTCCAGCCTTTCACTGGGCTGTTACAAAAAACAGAACAAGGGCCTCAGCAGTGCATGGTTCTCCCTTACCCTCTCATCTGAAGGTGTTACTCCGGTCATGGTTAATCGATTGTGAGCCTGGGAGTGACAAGTCCGTTCAGTCAAGTCACTTTAATCACTTTAGAGCCAGGTCCAAAGACTGTAGCTGTCTCACAGTGCTGCCTGTGACACTTAGTCAGGGTCAACATTTAATTTAAAGGCCTAATTCTGAATGAATTTAAACAGAAAGCTCTCTGTGAAGATGTAGTCCACCAGACCCCCCAGCTGCTGGAAGCTGGGCAAACATGCACTGTGCTTTCTGGAAAGGACTCCAGACAAAAGAGTTTTCTGTTTAATTTGAAAAGTCCTCATATCTCCATCACAGGAAAGAGAAAAATACAAACCCCTTCTTCACTCTGCATCAAACTGGCAAACTCAAATGCTTTTCACTATTCTACCTCATATCCATTAATAAGTCACACTACAACCAACTTGGATGGTAAATCACCAACCAGATTTACTCATCAGGCTCTCTGGCTCTCTACTTTGGCTTCCATTTTCCCTGCTCACCTAAAAGATGTTGCTCTGCTCTGTAGCAAGCAGCTGCCACACCTCTGATGGGTGTCTTAAATACATCATCTGCCTCAGAGGAAACAGTCTTTCCCTGCTGTAGCAGATTTTGGGGAGTAGAGGGCTGAGTCATTCAGTTCATGCTCTTGGGAGAAGTCTTCTTTCCTCATTGAGAGAACTAGCTCTCTTTACAGATTGTAATTGTAATTGTCACATCCGGACCACATCCTTTTTTTCTTGCCTCTCTCCTATTGTCCATGCTGCCCCTCAGTCCCACCTACTGTCTTTGCTTGTGCCATCCCTGGAAGTGTTCAAGGCCAAGTTGGATGGCACTTCGAGTGACCTGATCTCGTAGATGGCATGGGGGTTGGAACTGATGGTTTTTAAGGTCCCTTCCAAGCCAGGCCATTCTAAGGTTCTATGTTTCAATGATCCAAAAACACACACATCTCTGCCACTTGGGTGCCCATCAGACCAATGCTCTCTGCAGCTCCAGTGTCGAGTGTCAAACACCTGCTGAGGCATGTGCTGCCCCAGAGTGGCAGGGAGGGATGGCCTCAGGACAGGGAGAGCTTCCGTCAGCTTGGGGATGGTTGGCAGGCAGAAGGACAGATTGCGTCAGTTAGCTAGTGATAAGCAGGGGGTCAGTTGAATCATTAAGCATTCACTCAGAGGCACATTTACATATTTGCCATACTCAGAAGGTGCGGGGTTGTGTACGTGTGCACAGTGATGTGTTGCGGTGTTTGCAGTTGCCCTTGTAAAAGTGCCTGTTGGTTGAGTTTGTTTGTTTTCTGTGCTTTGCTCCATTGGTTTGCCACCAGCTTGCAGCCCTGCCTCCCACATGAAACAGTCCTGCTACGTAGATGCTTTGTCCCTAGTGAGAGGGATGAAACAGCAAGGTTTTGGAGCCCAGCGCAGACTCCCCTTTTCAAAAATATTTTCAGCAGAGTGATCTGTTTACAAGGAAGAAAATTATGATTAATTAATTCCTGGGGTCTGAGTCGATGACCATCCCACTGAGCCCAGAAAAGCCATACCAGTACAAGCCAGTTTAAGCAGAAGAGTCTCTACAGACTCTAACAATGGGCTCTACACTTACACCCCCTCCCACATGCAACTTCTGAAGCTTGTAGGTGATTTCACTGAAGTTTTATGACAACAACAATGGAAAAAAACCTTGGGAACTAACATTGCCCAGCAAGACACAGCCTGCAGCATGTTTTTTACGGCCAAGAACTCTCAGCGTTCCTGGCTTCATTTCCTCACTGCTCACAGCATTCCCCCTTTATGGCAGGGCTGTGCCCTACCCCAACATGCAAGGCCACATCCAGGGCTCAGTCAAATCACTGGGGCAGCAGAGAGCTGGGATTCAAAAACCTACCTAAGTTAAAACAAGGCTAATCTGGGCAAGGTAACAAACTGAGAGCTTGCTCTTACAGCCAGCATCATCAAGGCAGGGCACCAGTGGCTTTGAGTGGCTGGTGGGAAGGGCTCCGTCAGTGTGGGGCTGGGACCATAATCAAACACAGACAGACACCATGGTCTCAATGGCTTTCAGTGCTTGAGTTGATGTGCTCCAGACCAGCTTGGCTATCTCTGCCCAGTGCTGCCCCTTGTGGTACCCTCTTTGGAGCCATTGCAAAGGCACAACCAGCAGATGCATTCAAAGCTGCTGTCACTGATATCCCTTTTGTCAGGTTTCCTGGGCTGGTGGCCAGGGGTTTTCCTTATCAGTAGGTACTTTATAATGTAGCACTTCTGCTCACATCAAACGGAAGGAAATAGAAAAATACATTCTCAAATAAGGGATTTGTTCCTAAAAATTCAATAAAGCTGGTAGAGGACCTAATGGCAGGGTCTGGCCTGCAAAGCATGTGATGAAAAGAGTTGGTAATGAAAATACAGCATTTTGGAGGATGAGGCAAGACCCTACAGTTCTGGAAATAATGCAAGGTCCTTGGAAACCAGAAATACATGCCAGACCTTATTTTCTCCCAAGGCAGTTAAACATTAACAGAGGTCACATTAAGCAGCACTGTGTTGCTGGCAGGAGGAGTCTGATGCTCTGCAGTGTGCCTTCCCGTTCTATCCAGGCTCCACTGATGTCTCCCTTTAGCTTCATGGGGTAGGGGGACTGCAAACCTCTGCTCATGCCTTTGCTGCTCACATGGTTAGGTAAATCCCAGTGGATGCCCACTTATCCATGTCAGAGGAAATCTGGATGGAGCATACCTGAGTTCTCCTGAGAGATGAGATTGCTGTGGCTGAGCTTGCCTTCCCCTGAGCAGGGATTTCTGTGAGTCATAACATTTTTTTTTTAATCCAGCCTTTACTGAACTTGGCTGTTCCCCGGTCATTTTAGCAGATTTTTCTAGCAAGTGAGGTTTGGCTTTTGCAGACATGCTGTCTATCCCAAGAGGTTTTTACCTTGCTCGTTCACAGGCAAAGAAAATACCATTTGTTGTGTGAGCATATGAGACAAGCAGCAGCTTGTAGTTTCATTATTAATTATTTACCAGACAAAGAAAACTTCCCCCTCTGGGAATGTTATATTTTCCCAGGGTAATGAATGGACACTCATGACATGAGAATGCAGGAGTGACATTGGTATTCTCAACTGTTAGACAAAGATGCATCCATTGATACAAAATCATTAGAAATTACTTGTCTATGCAGGGAACCTGGTCATAACCCTTTTTGAGATGTTGCCATGCAGAAGGGCACACTGCAGGAAATCAGTTTGGCAAGTACAGGTACCCTGATAACACTGCCCACATAGTGGCAGTTCAGCCCTTAATTATAACAAGCTGGACTCTGTCTGGACATCTGAAAATTAACCGTCCACTCCCAACTCGAGCCTGTCCTGCTTGGGATTTAAGTTCATAGCTAACTTGGCAAGAATGTGAGTCAATCCCAGTGAAACCCTCCTTAGCTCTGTTATGCTGCAAACCCCCAGGCCAGCTGGAAATATTTGTGTTTGAGCACAAAAGGAAGTGCACAAGCTCGTTGATGATTTCATGCTGCCAATCCTTCCATTTCTTCTGTTTGCATCAAGACCGGAGGACTTTGTCCTTAGTCAGTGTCAGTCTTGATCCCTTGGATGACAGTGGGAGGATGGTGGGTGCAGCTGGGATGAGCTGCATTTCTCTGCAGGCATCTCAATGCACAGACACTTTACGCACAACATTTTTGGCATAAGACTTCTTGGGAAATGTCTTTGTTTCTGTCACAGGAGCGCAGAGGAACCAGAGTCGGTGGCTTCGGCCAGATCTTCTGTGCTGTAAGTAGTCATAAGCTCATCTCACCACCTGAGATACAAATTTCCTCCTGTACACTCACCTTAACCCTCTTGTCACTGTGCCGGAGCTCACATCACAAAGTAAAACCAGCCAGCCTGAGGCAGAAGCATCATGTAACCAAGAATCCTCTGGCTGCTGTTAGGATAACATAGCAATTTGCCATCTTCCTTTTCCTCTCTTGCCTGTAATTATGCTTTAGTCACTGGTCATCTGTTCTCTTCAGACGTATAATCCGGCAACCTTTCCGGTCCTGTCACCTACAAGTACTTATTTGTTTGCACAGTTAGGAAGACTTAGGCTTCTTTTTCTGCTCTTCTGGGAAGGCACAAACCGCAGCTGTCAACCTAACACCGATAATGTGCCTCACTTAGAAAAAAATCAATAGGTGCTGTAAGTGTTAACCATATGGGCATGACAGTAAACATGCTCTGAAAGCCTCAGGAAATGTTAAATGAAAGCAGAGCTGCAGTGGGGAAGGCAGCAGGGCAGCCATGACTCAGTGCAGGCAGAGACTCCCATTCGTGTTGTACGTGTAGCAATGCCCATCTCTGACATATTTAACAAGATATAAAGCTGTAGTGTCCTGTATGGTCACTAAATTGTCTTCTGTAAGCAACTATGCATATTTGACTTAGGCACCTTTCTAGCAGTGTGGAAAGTGTTCGTAAGGAACCATAAAAAGTCATTACATATGCAGAACAATTGAACCTCCTCAGCATCTGTGGTAGGAAACACATCTGTCTTCTGTCCCTTTCTTTCCTAAATGTCTCCCTGAATCAAGTTTTATGGGAGGGTCGTAACTATCCCTTTCTATTCGAATCCAGGAGTTAACAATACCCCCTGTGACCATAAACACAAGATGTTTCATTGAGGAAAGAGGTGCACTCAAGTAAGCAGAGATCTTTGTGACAGTTGCTGCCAGTATGGTCCCCATGCACCGCTAATCACATTAGTGGGAGAGCACGGAGGTGGCCAGCAGACAGCAAAAGAAAGAGGGAGAGAAAAGCAAGACTAATCTTGTTAAAAGGGAAGCAAAGATAGACGCTACTTTTACACAGAAGCTTATAACGTCCCCATTTTCCCAGGGCTGGAATCACCTGGATGCTCTCTGAGCTGCACGGCTGCTGCTGCTGTTGTGGAAGCAAACAGCCCCACATCTCTTGTGTTACCGAGGGCTGGTTTTTCTTAAAGCTCTTTGCCATCCATGGCCTCTTGGTTTCTGCACGGGCAACCTTGAATCCTTCCTGAAGTAGAGGTTTACTTGCCTCCAGATGACTTTAAAAGCAGTACAACTGGTTTCAATCCCTTGCATGAGATCCTTTTCCACCAGAGGAAGACCCGCAATTTTCAACAGATAAAACAAATGCCTGATCTAAAATATTCGTGTGTTTTCTCATTCTCCTCTGGAGAGGCAATGTTAGATGTTTGAAGGTGCCTTCTCCTGAATGAAGTCTTTTGCTCTCTGGTTGCATGAGGATGAGGGACAGATCCCAAATGCGCACTTTTCTTACTTGGTGAGGCAAACACCCCCCAAACTGGGAGCTAAGGATTAGGCAAGCAGTCACTAAATGGCCTCTGACAGTCCCCCCAGCAGGGTTTCATCCTTCAGTCCTGGCACACAACATTTCCATGCTGTGAGCCATGATGAAGATCCATTGTCTCAGGGCTGAGATGCTCTCTGCCCATTCCCTCCTCCTGTATGGGGTGGAGAAGGGGTGAGGGAAAGGGGTATAGGAGGAGAGGTGCTCCTGACCAGACACACTCACAGAAGCGTAGGCACCAGCACGTGCATTGACCTGCACACACAGCTCAGTGAGCAGGATGCTGTGGCAACGTGTTGAGGCTCTTCAGCCAGCTGGGAGCCCAGAGCCCATAGCACCCAAGCCAGTGAGCTTCTAATTCAACTAAGCAAGACTAAGCTTTCGGGAAAGATTTTCCTCTTTTGGGGAACCAGAGCCTGGAGAGGCAGAACCTGTCAAAGGCATGTCAGGGTGACTCTCCAAGCCAGTGCTGGAGAGCTGATGGATACAGCCTTTCTGAGTACTTCTCCAGCAAGGCAGTCCCTTCTCCGACCACCCATGACTGTGTACCTAGCAGAATTCTGTTAGTGGACCCCTCCCACAGAGTTTAATTTTGGAAGGGAAAGCAGCATCTTGATATCTGAAAGGAGCCTTAACCCACTTTTGTGCCCACACTGCTGATTCAGTATCATACTACAGAGCTGAGGGTGGATAAACAAAGTTCTTGTGTCAGTGGTTGTGATGTCTGCTGCTACAAGTGCTGGTGTCTTGCCAATTAATCAAATGGAGCAGGGCAAGGAGGACCTGACAGATGGGCAGGAGAAACCCTTGATGGAAAATCTGACTTGTTGTTGACATGGGGTGGCAGCGGCAGGAGGAAGCAAAAAAATGAAGAAACAGCTGGAAATCTGGAAGCAAGGACAGTGATGATGACTTCACAGCTGAGAGTCCATGCCCAGTCAGGGGGGGATCAGCCACTTGTTGCCTTGACATTTCATCAAGTTCTTAAATACAAAATGCAAAACACAGACCCTTTTGGCATTAAAGCAGTGATTTCACTATGGATTAGTGGTGGCTAAATGAGCTGGGAAGTGGCTGTTGTCACGGTCCCAGGGCACTTGTGCTTCCCTTGCCATCAGAGCTGGGGCTTTCAGGAGGAACAGAAGCACTGGTCAGGAGTGGAGCCCCTGGAGAGAGGCGAGATGGGCTGCAGAGAGAGGAGAGGCTATGAAGGAAAACATTAGGAATGCTTTCAACAAGGTCTGGGAAAGGCAGTTGGACTGGAGACACAGTTCTGGAGAGCAGACTGTGCAGTGCAGAGAGACCCGTGCAATGAAGAGCAGCCCAGGTAGACACAACATTTCTGAGCATCAGACAGCAGGACCTCTTGGTAGCCAGTTAACTGAGAGGGGAACCTGAAATCCTTGCTCTGCCAAGAGATGGATGTTTTGTTTGTTTCACAAGTCTCAGGAGTTGATCAGTGAGACCAGGACCCTCCAACCCTGCTTCTCCACTCTTCTTCCTGCTCACTTCTCTGCCTGCAGGGACAATGCTGCACCCCAAACTGAGTGGCATCAGGGGTGCCTTCCCTGGCACCTGCAGCCTCTCCTACCTTACATGATATTGACACTGACCGTTTGATCAAGCCTGGGACCCACACAGAACAGGGAACCAGAAGCTGTGAGCAGAAGGAAAAGCAGCAAAGGGGATAAAGGAGATGGGGCTACAGACACCAGGAAACAGAACTAAGAGGTGCCTGAAATGAGGAGGAAGAACAGCCAGAAGGAGCTGCTAGGAAGCTTGTTTGGGTACTGCAGAAAGTCAGCATTTATTCCTGTGCAAGCCTTTTGCAGGTTGCGGGGGACATCCCTGGTGTGCAGGTCCCCAAAGACACACTGCATTTCAACTCCAAAGGGAACGGGCAGCTGAACCCACACCCTACTCACCTCTTCTGTTAGGGGCATGTTTGAATTACTATTACTATTATAGTAATTATAACTGGTTGTAATAGTAGTACTGCTATTAATAATATTACTATTATTATTACTATTATTATTTCCTGATTTCCCCAGGAACCTGGACTTTTGCCTCATGCCGGCAAGAAAATCATCTGTGCTTTGTCTTAAAGAAAGAAAACACCTTCTTTTTTCTTTTGATGATGTCTGTCCCTCGGTTACAATTCACTCATCCCCTTGGCTAAGACAACATATTGATCCTTCCCCTGGGCTCTGACCCCTCCGTGCCTTCTCTGTTTACAGAGTTATCTTTAGCATTCCTGCCTCCTCCTCACTGCTCAGGGGCAGCAAACATTTCAGGTAAAATTGATCCAGTGGATACAAGGAGAGACGTCAGGAAGGAACCTGGGGCATGAGGCCATTTGTGGCTTCTCTGCCATCACGTAAGCCTGCTGTGGGTCAGTTCAGCATTAACTGGCTCCCGAGGTGGGTTCTCATAACAAGCAATACTGGGCAGCTCTCCCAGTGCAAACTGGGGTCTCAGTGCAATTATCATCATTGCTTTTGTGCAATGAACTGGACAAACCCTAGTTCCACCTTTCTCCTGACACGTGCTCACAGGTTTTGAAGGCAGACCACCCAGCCTGACCTGCACCGCACAGCTCAGAGCCTCTTACCCTTAGTTTCAGCTTCAGCCTCGTGGTTTTGTGCAAGTGCACGAGTTCCACTTTCAGAAGTGGAACAGGACTCAGTGTTTGTCAACACCTTCATCACACCTGCCTCCAGCTATGCAAGGGCTACTCAAAACAAATGACCTCTTCTTGGGGACATGCTGTATCCCTTCCATATTGTAACCACAGGGTACACAAAGGGTATATTAAAGTAACTGCTTTCAGGTCCAGTCCCTCTTCATGGTTCCCTGGTCCTGTAGACCATGTTTAAAGGGTTGCAGATCAATACAAGTCATACTGGAAACCCATCACTTCCCTCAGGGAAATGACTTCACCTTGGGCTACAATGTCAAGCCCCTATGTAGGTGCCCTGCTTGTTCTCCTGAAATGTCACTTTTTCGTCTGCAGAGTGGCCTAAACTCAGCCACAGGGGTGAGGTGGTGGTGCGTGACTTCCCTCTCAAAGGAAGGGGAATGTTTAACCTTCAGGCATAGTCCTGCTTAGCATGGCAGTACCCAGCTCCTGGCATGGCTCCCTTGCCTGCACTTCCCCAAGGTGTGCTGTGCTCAGAGGAGGTGGTGGGGAGTGTGAGAGGGGCAAGGACCCACAGTGCACCTCAAAAATCACAGGCAAGTGCCTCAGTCCCTGTAAATTGACAAACACTAATTAAAAAAAAAAAGCATAAACAACTCCACATGTGCAAAAATCATGTTTTGGCCACTCTCAGTCCAGAGGATTTCCAGGACCCTCCTTGTCCCATCTGGGGTGCCAGANCCTCAGGGAAATGACTTCACCTTGGGCTACAATGTCAAGCCCCTATGTAGGTGCCCTGCTTGTTCTCCTGAAATGTCACTTTTTCGTCTGCAGAGTGGCCTAAACTCAGCCACAGGGGTGAGGTGGTGGTGCGTGACTTCCCTCTCAAAGGAAGGGGAATGTTTAACCTTCAGGCATAGTCCTGCTTAGCATGGCAGTACCCAGCTCCTGGCATGGCTCCCTTGCCTGCACTTCCCCAAGGTGTGCTGTGCTCAGAGGAGGTGGTGGGGAGTGTGAGAGGGGCAAGGACCCACAGTGCACCTCAAAAATCACAGGCAAGTGCCTCAGTCCCTGTAAATTGACAAACACTAATTAAAAAAAAAAAAGCATAAACAACTCCACATGTGCAAAAATCATGTTTTGGCCACTCTCAGTCCAGAGGATTTCCAGGACCCTCCTTGTCCCATCTGGGGTGCCAGAATTGATGCCTTGAGGTGGCTACCTGAAAACAGAGGCTAGACAAGATAAGAGAATAAAAGTAGGTATTTATTTGAAGGGCCTTCAAAGGTACACCTTGGGAGTCAAAAGCCTCCACCCAAGATGGACGACGGGTCACGGGTTTTTCACACTTTTATAAGTTTGGTCCATTTGCATATCAGGGTTAATTCTCCAATTATAATTTCAGTTAATGATGTAATTACCCCAAGCTTGCCCTTTCTCTCAAAGGCTTTAGTTTACATATTTTGGGGCCTGGGACAACGAGGTATCCTTGAAGTGCAAACCTAGAGAGGGTTTGTTATGTCTAACCAGCATGAGAGAACAGTAGCTAACAGGCCATATGAAATTTCAGAGTTACAGACAGTACAGGGTTTGAAAAATATAAAAGTTAAAACCTAAGGCATCAGGTAATGGTAGCTTTAAGCACCATAAAGTGAGGACTCCATTCCCAGCAGCTGTGGACAGCTATTTACTCTGCAGCTCTCAATCCTCAGAGGTGTTTGAGGTGCGCGCAGCTGCCGCAGGTAGGCTGGCAGGAAAGCTGCTGACTGGGATGGGGTCTGCCGGACCAGCTCAAGAGCTGTTTGCTTGCTTGTTTTTCTAAGCAAGCTCATCTGATTGACTTTCAATTCTGCAAAGAATAAAATTCATCTAATGAAGTTGGATGTATAGGAGTTTTTTCCCTTCATCCTAGTTCTATGTGGATTTTTATATGTCTGCTTTTATGTACGGTAGTGACTGTTTTTTCTACTGTCGTTTGTATCAGAGGAAACCTGTTTTCTAAGGTGTTGCCCTGAGTGGGAAAGTCTGTGAAAGGTGGTTGTGATTTCTCCCAGGGAAAGGCCAAAGCAGCTTAAAAAGCGTCTTGGTGGGGCCAAGTTGACTTGATGCACCCTATGGCCATCTCTGGCTTTTGAGTACTTTTGGAGCCCTAGTGAAAACTGCAGGAGCACCATTCCTGGGGGTAGCGGGGACTAGTAAGGGTGATGTCCTGATTGCCCTGGGGACCCAAATATATAAGGGCAATATAAGTGATTGAGTATTATTTGATAAACATACCAAAGTACCCCAACTCCAAAATTTTATGGTCCCTAATAAAGTGATGTCCCTGATCATATATCACTTAGCAGAATTTTCTTGTTCACAACTTCCTAGGTGAACATATCAAATGCAACCTGAAACAGGCTGCTACTTCTGGCCCCAGCAGAGCATATTCATGCAGTCACTAGGACAAGGAATAGTCAGGTAGTTCTGCAATACAGTTCTCGTGACTAATTTAAATTAAAAAAAAAAAAAGCCAAAACAAAACTTAATGATCAACTCAGGGACTGGGGTGCCTGAGGGAACAGGACCTCTGTTGGTGTTTCTTATGACATTCTCCAGCCTACAGGCTATACTTTTCTTCCTAGTTCAATGCTTTTTGGACACTTCTGGGATTTCTCTCTGCTTATTTGGTCTTTCTAGTTGTATCTGCACACACACTTCCATTAAAATTTCTACCTTGTATTTGCAATCAGAGGTAATAAAAATCCTCTGTTTGCACAGCTTGGTTCCCAAACAGCTTCTCAATTTATGTGTTTTCAGACTTTGTTCCTATTTTTCAGCTCTCTTACGCTCAAACAGAAGCTTTACTGTATTAACCATGTCCTGAGAGAAGGCGGTAGCTGCTACATTGGCCAGCTTCCACAAGTCTCCATTTTATCTTACCTTCCTAGGCAGATCAATATATTCCAAGTGTCCTACAATGTACTGTAAGTGTCCTGTTCCAGTCTGAAACACTGCTGGCCTTCTGACTTGAATGGCTCTGAAAAGTTTGGGGCTAATAGGAAAACTAAGTGAGGAGGACTGGGTGCTTCTTTGAGGCTACTGTGTTTACCGCTATGATGCTGAAAGCAGCTGTTCTGGGATGACAGTGTGGTTCTGCATGCTCTGCTCCTTGGCCAGAGAGGGTGGCCTGCAGCATGCTGGGCTCAGTATGACCTTCCCGGGCTCGGCTCTCTAGTCCAGAACTCTGACCTTGCAGGTGTCTGCTGAATTTACTGCTAAATTGTTTCAGTGGCTGAATTGCAGGAAAAAAAGTTTTATGTTTAGAGTCCTTATAGCCAAGACCAGTGACAGCTAGGGCAGTTTGGATGGACCAAAGGGTGAAAGATGGGCTGGACACCCTAAGACATCATAGATGCCATGCTTTATTCCAGCTCAGAGAAAGTCAGTGGGAGAAAACAGCGTATGGTAAAGGTCTGACCTCCAGGCCCATGAGCACAATTGCCTTGCAGTATAAAGGCTTCATTCTGTACTGCTACAACTAAAGAAACTTTTTGGAACTTCCAGGGCTGCAGGATGGGACCCCAGATTCCTGCAGCAGTCAAGTCCCTGCTTGCAGCCAGAAGGTGGGTGTGCAGGAGGGAGGGAGCAGACCACAGAACTGTTGGCTGTGTGCTGTTCTGCCGTAAGACTCAGCATGCACAAAGAGCAGAGCTCACATAACTCACCACAGCTGTCTTCAAATAAAGTGTGTTATTCCTGTGGGTGTGATTCCCTCAGTACATTACCCCACAGTGATCTGGTGCTACTCAGCAAAAGCAGTTCTGCAGTGAAAAGTTGGGCAGGCCATGCTTATTTTCTTGTTTGCGTGATACAAGACGAGCTGCTTTTGGAGTTGCTACAAAAATGCATTTGAGAAAAAGAAAACGGATGGATCAATACATTTTGAGAGACCATTCCACACCAAATCATGTGGCACTTCAAAATTGTCCATGGGACATTAGCTGGTGAACAGTTCAGTCTGTGATCTTCCTGCAGGATTACAGTGGTCAAAAATTTATAGTTCAACTCACAGTGTTTATTTTATTGCTGTCTTTGGGCCAATATTTACCAGTGTTTATTAGTTGTTTGGAAGCAAATTAATTGCATAAAAGTCATATTGCCTTTCAGACTCTAGTGTGCCTTGGGCAAGTCACTTACCTCTTTTATGATCCCTGCATGCATCAAACATCTGACACAGCACACAGGGAATGAAGCCATTGCATCTCAGAGACAAAGCTTGCCGTGGACCTGGCTCCTTGAACTGCCACATGCCTTCACTTCCAGAGAAGTGGTTTGGTGGCCTGTGAAGGACACTCAGACCATGTCAGGAGGTCCCATCTCCACAGTATCTAAAAGTTGAGAGCCTAATTTCAAACTGAAGTGCAAATCCAGGGGCTAAGACTTATTAGCTAGTAAAAAAACTCTCTACTTCCTGAAAGGAGGTTCTAGCGAGGTGGGGGTTGGTCTCTTTTCCAGATAGCAAGAGATAGGATAAGAGGAAATGGCCTCAAGTTGTGCCAGGGGAGATCTAGATTGGATATTAGGAAAAATTTCTTCCGCGAAAGGGTTGTCAAGCACTGGAACAGGCTGCCCAGGGAAGTGGTGAAGTCACCATCCCTAGAGGTATCTAAAAGCCGTGTAAATGTGACACTTGGGGACATGGTTTAGTGGTGGACTTGGCAGTGCTGGGTTGGACTCAACGATCTTAGAAGTCTTTTCCAATCTCACTGATTCTGTGATAGTCACTGCAGGCTGCCACCGTTTCATTCACCTTTCAGATGACAATATCCAGGACCTACATTTTTCAAGCTCTTGTATGAAAGAAATCAGGTTATTTCTGGCCATAAACATCATATCTCTGTCTGCTTGGCAGCAGTCATGCATAACCAGCCTGATATTCCATTATCTAGCTCCCTTTCTTACAAATCATCTTCCTAGACTTCTTCAGAGGAACATCCAAGCACTACTTTATTTCTCCTGTTACGTGGGAAAGCAAATAGACATAGTGCTGTATTTAGAATGGGTTGGTGTTTTTTCTCTTTAAACCAGCAGATCTGAGAATGATGCAAGCTGTCATGTAGATATGTCAGATTTTGGAAGGAGAAGGGTGATAAATGTTAAGTTTCTCGATTTTTAACCTTAGTCCTAAAGACTCAAACCCCTCAGTTGTGTCTTTGTCTCCTTTTGGCACCAACCATAAGTTTTCAGACAGGAATTACTTTGGAAGTTTAAAAACTCTATCAAGTGAGATTGGACAAATTTATGCATGGCAAATGCAATTCTTTATCTACTGAAACCCCAGGAAAGCTTTTCTCACTTTCAAAAGGCTACACAGTAAATTTACCACACTTGTTCACTGCTACAGATCAACAGATGAGCTTGAATATTGCCCTTGTGATGTTTCCAAAACATCCTTTGATACCTATTCACTCTCTACAATGATGTCGTAAAACCCCAAGAAAATAATAAAAATAGTCATATTTCTGATACTTTCTGTCTTTGCGCTTACATGACAAAAATTGCCTGGCATTTGTCTGGTCATTAAAGTCCTTTATTGGACTAAAATGATTCTATGTTGACATTCACAATTCGGAACTACAAAATTTCCCTCTACTAGGAAAAAATGTAATCTTTCTTTTCTTTTTTTGTTTTCAAAAATGAGTGAAAAAATATTAGTTTCCTTTCTGTTCAAGATGGGATTCAATTTTTCAAACTGAAACGTTGTGGTACACATTTTAAGTTTTTTGCAGCCATGCTGTAAGTTAACACCAATGCACAGCTTCCATATATTCTTTTGGATGCTGACTACACCCTTGTGAACAACAGGCTTTGAACTTTGCCTGTTGCTGTTGTGAAGGATTTCTTGCATGAAGACCTCATCTTTGATTGCTTTTATTCTTGCGATTATTAATATAATATTATCATCAATGATATTTATGTGTCATTTAGCCAGTTGCTGTACAGACGCAAAATAAGAGGCGTGCCCTGCCCATGTGCTTTAGATAACCAAGATTACTTGGTAAATATAATTCTCCTAGAGACCATGAAAACAGTTCACGTTTCCACATTGCACTTGCCTAGTTTGTCATTCTCCTTGTCTGATTTCATTGGTTTATCTTAATACCTTTCTAGGCTAATGTGACTGTCCTCACATTCTATCATGATTGACTCACTGACTATCAAGATGAACTAACTGAATTGCTGCATCAAAGCAAATCCCAGTTTGATAAGAAGCAGTAGCATGTTAAGCAGGTTTCATGCTTCTTTCACAGATTGCCTGATTCAGCTGATACAGACTTAAACTATTATTGGCTCAGTTTCCCTGTCATGGTCATTTGATTTTAATGTCTCTCTGGTGCTCGCTCTGCATAGTCAGAATGCAGTGATAATAACAACAGACAGAATCTCTCTTAATGTTGAACTCAAACTTCCTTGAAATTGTACTAAGATGTGTAGCAAATTAGACTTCATCTAGCGGACTGTTACATGTCTTGCACAGAAGTATATTAATTGGAAATGCACCAAGTCTGAGTTTTCCAGCTGAGATAACCTTTCACTACAGCAAGAGATGCCACACAACCTTTATGCAACCTCACTGTGCTGCTTCAAAAACATCCTTTGACAGATTTAGACACGTGAACCAGAGTGAGTCCTTGCTAAAACACTCCAGCCCTGAGGGGCTCCCAGGTAAGTTTGAGCTGCAAGCTGCAAGCCTCTGCAAGTAATTGACCTGTGTGGAGAGCCAGCTGGATCACCTGCAGATGTTAGTGGTGGTAGTAGACACTTGCCCAGAGGAAGTGGATTGAAGTTACTCCGCTTTCATCAGATAGCAAAAATTATCCCTCTCTATTGACCTCAACTGTTTTGAGCCACGGCTGTCCAGTGAGAAATGGCTCTGGATACCAGCTTAAGCTCACTGAATAGGGGCAAAGTTGCCACTAGTTTCCTCCTGGAACTGGATGATCAATGCAGACAGAAAGCCTTTGTCATTCTGCCTTCAGCACTTGCGCTTTTGAGCTCAGTCCAACTCTTAACACAGCAGCCCAACTCTTAGTATAGCATCACAGATCACAGCCCTTACCTGTGAACTGTCTGCGTCCAGGTCTGTAATGAGCACCGTATCCTCATCTCTCAATGAATCCTGGTCAGAGGGGGTGTCTCAGATAGCCTTGACCAGTTAAAAACAGTCCAGATTAATACTCTTGGACCTGGACATGACTGTGGAGTTAGCTGAGGGCATGAATCACTAAAGTAACAGCTTTGTGCCTGACTGCTTTCAAAGAGATAGGGATGTGTCCCCAGACCAGGATAAGCCAGAAACAGCAGTTCAAGAAATTGGCAATGAAGTAAAATACCATTCCTCAAACTCCGTCTTTTAGTGTGTGGTTGATGTGTAAGAGTCTTTACTCATTCAATGTCTGCTTAAATGACTGCAGATAGGATCAAGCCAGCTTGGAGGGTGGAGTTGCTGCAGGCACTTTCCAGGAAGAGAACCATGTCTTGCCTTTATCCCCTCTGAAGTTTAAAGGCAGCTACAGCCAGCCCTTCAGCTAAAAGGCATCGATCTCCTGTGACAGGAAACTCAGAGCAAGGAAAATAATGCATTCTGGGAAGATTGATTGGGTATTGACCATATGAAATGGCAGACCCAAAATCATAGAATCACAGGATATGCTGAGTTGGAAGGGACCCATCAGCACCACTGAGTCCAACTCCTGGCCCTGCACAGGACAGCCCAAGAATCACAACATATGTTTGAGAGCATTGTCCAAATGCTTCTTGAACTCTGTCAGGCTTGGTGCAGACCTCCTGTATCTGCTTGAAAGCTGGGCCCACGCTTGAAGATCTCCCCCAAGCACTCATCTGCCAGGACACCTGCTTTTGCTCTCTGAGAAACCAACTAAATTAGTTGCAATAGGCATGAAAACGTGGATGCTGTAAGAAACTGCATTCTTATTTTAGGCAACATCTTGGCTGTGATGAAGACTAAGTTTTTAAATACAGTTCAAAGAAACACTGCGACCTGGCCTGAGCATCTGGAAGATCTGGATGGGGTCAGAGGAGCACAGGTGTGTAAGTTTGTACGTGTACCTGCCCCTGCGAGCAGAAGCAGTTAGTGTGGACCTCTTTAGGACTAGGAAGATGAGAGCCAGATCCCCAGCTGGCTACTTATATCCCAGACTTTGTATGGAACAGGTTCTAACCCATGCTATGAATTTCAGTTTGGGATGCCCACAGTACATGATATGAAGCCCTGCTTGGTATTCCAATTTTGTCCACCTCAAAACTGAAATATTCTGTGTAAGAATTGAGTGGCAGATTGAAAAATGGAGGAAACCAGTGGCTGGGTACTCTACTTGTCGGCAAAGCTAGAGTGATTCTTCCCGGAGGTGTCCAGAACAGCAGTCCTTGACCTTGGTGGAAGGAAGGAGAAGGCCTTTCCTGGGAGCCCCAGTGTGTATCTCAGTACATGTCAGATGGTGAAAAGCCCCTGGTGGTTGTCTTTGCCCTCTTCACTTTTCTGTATCTTCCTCCCTACACACATATATCCATGAAATTTTTTTCTCTTCAGGAGCTGTATGAAGACAACACTTGTCTGGAGCCAGCGACACTGTTTGGTGACTCAGCCCTTCCCTTCCCATCAGATCCAAATGATCAGTGCATTCCTCAAAGGTTAAATCTCAGGCTGAAGTCTAGGCAGACAAGAACAGGACTGGAAAGCCAGTCTGAGAACCAGGAGCGTGGGCTCCTGTGTGCGCAGCAAGAACCGTGGTAGCAATGAGGACCCCAGCAGACACCAACATGTCAGCATTCCCATACCTCCCGTGGTCACACTGACACTTCCACATGAAGGATCCATGCTCAAGTTGATTTCTCCTGGACACCAGAGCTCTGTCTCACCCAGGGCCTTTGCTCCATCTTACAGCTCTGCAACAGAGGTCCACAAGCCCTGGAAGTCACCAATTCCCCAGTGTGTCACGGACAGCCTTGGCTCAGCAGAGCCCAGGAGCCCAGGCTGCTTCACTGCCTGCAAGACAAGCTGGCAGTATCTCACAGTCAGATCTGATGGACCTGTGCCCACACATCACTGAAATGAGTGTATTTGCAGAATGTTCTGGCTCCTGCAGATTGATGTTTGAGCCTGGAAACCCCTGTCACTGTGGAGCTTGCAGCCTGCCCTGGCTCTGCCCTCAATCCTGCGTTCTGGGGTCAGGACAGCCCCTGCACAGCTCCCTGTGCTTCCCCTATCACAGCAGGCGCCACTGCTTTGGTGTTTTCCACAGACCACGTTTCCACCTGAGTGGCCATCCATGCTGTCATGCATGTGGGAGGCACGTGGGACATGTTTGCTGTTGAGTACTGACAGGAGGTGGTGACCTTTGTGTTTGTGCTGGTGGGGATACGTAGTGAGTGTCAGCACTGTGTTATCGAAGAGCTTTCACTGCAGGAATAATTAATAATGTCTGCTTCTTTCCTTCACACTTCTGCAGGACTCGCTCAGCCCCAGCGCCGTGATTGATGGCGTGAGCAAAGCCTTGTTGGCGCCGTCTCGAAGGCAGGTGCCTATTAATGAAAGGAGAAGACAAGGATGAAGGTGTCTTGCAGGACTTACAACTCCCCTATCAGCGCTGGGCAGTCAGAGTGAGTGGCTTGTTCAGGGGGGTGTATTTGCTGACAAAAGTCTGTGCAAACAAGGACCTTGCGAGAACGTCCAGGGAACAGCTGTGCTGTATCTGGGAAAGGTAAATGCCGTTTGCAGAGCAAACTCGCTCTAATTCAGGCAAATACTGTTGCAAGCAATGTAGCTGAAAAGAAAACACGTTTACTGGGATGTTAACATGACTCGTATCAAGTGCAGGGAAATGGGGAAAATGCCTGTGTCTGTGAGATTGCCACCTGAAGCAAATAATTCCTGCTAGGAAAACCCTTTTGCAAAAGCATCTTGCCTTGACTGAACATTCTCAATACCTGGGGTGAGAAGGTGTTTAGCGTGTAGCAGGATTCAGCCTTCACAGGCCCCCTCCAAGCACCAGCTCGGTGGTTATTTGCAAAAATATTATTGCTTTGGATTTTGGGTTCAGGTTTGAGCTGCCCCCAGGGTTGCACTGCAGAGGCGGGGTGTGCTGAGCACTTCCTGGGAATCAGTGTCTTTCAGGGGGCTGACACTGAGCATCCCCATGCTGAGCACATCAAACCACCACTCCATCAAAATTTCATCCCATGTTTCTCCCTTCCCACCTCAGGACCACTGCCATGACCCTCAGCACCTCAGAGGGACAAGCTCCACATGCCTTCAGGAAAGCAGGAAAAGCTGCAAAATTTGAGGACAGAGCCCCACCTCATGGAAACTACCTCAGGCCCTGCTTACCAGAGGCTTTTGTGGGTTGGCTTGCGAGCCCCAGCATGACCTCATGCCTCACATCCTGCCTGCTGCTACATTAATTAGTCTAATAAGAGGTTTTATCTCAGTGTCTGTCACAGTCACACCGCACACAGCACAGGCATGGGGTGGTGCCTGGGTCTTCCTCTCCCATAGCTCAAGATACTCTGTGCAGCCCACATGAATGGTTGTGATATTTGTGTTACTAGTGAAAAGAAAAAAGGTTTTATTCATTATAGTGGGTTTCTGATTTAGAGACACTGGGAGAGCTAATTGAAGGCCAGGCCAAGCATCTTCCATGAAGCAAAGAAATCAAATGGCCTTTTAAGTGGTCCAACCAGGCAGCCGTGGGATGGCACCAGGCAGAGCAGCCCCAAGGACCAAGGGGTTGCCCACAGCCAGGTCAGCTTCCAGGGGAGCACTGGCTGGGGGAGCTGCTCAGCAAACAAGGAAGGTATGGCCCAGGAGAGGCTGCAAGTCAGCAGCTCTTCGAACCCTGGGCACCCCCCTGTACTTGCTAGGTTTCAGTAGAAACGGCCCTGTCCTCATTTTCCCACCTGTACTCAGGGAAGGTGGTCTCTACCCACTTCTTTCATACACAGAGTGTGATAGTAACAACAGTTCATTTTCCTCCACCTTCTGGAAGCCCCCCAGGAAAGTCCTGTGGCACTGAAGCAAAGGGTACCATGCTTTGAAATAATTATTCAGTGGCACCCACAGGAAACACAACCAGTCAGGAACTCCTGCACCTCTGTGAAGAGGTACAGGATTGAAGATGCTCCATCAGATTAATTTGATTTCTGTTGACAGTTTTTTGTTCCTGTTGGGAAAACAAAGTGAACTTGCCCCCTTCCAAAGATTCTGATTTGGGAAATGAAGTCTAGTTTTGCCAGACGGGTCAGGAGAGTGATATTTCTCTTTCTTTTTTTTTTTTTTTTTTTTTTTTTTTTTTTTTTTTTTCCCAAGATCTGTTATTCTCTCTAGAAAAAATTATACTTAGCTACCTGTTGCAGCCAACATGTAACTGTGGCTGCTGTCCTCAGTGTGTGTGATTAGGGATCCTGGAGGGATTATTTGTCTAGAGTCAGCATGGCCCAAAGTCTTCTTTTCATTTGGCTGACACACAGAAACCCCTAGAAACATCAGTGATCCATTTGCCGTAATTAGGGATGATCACATCTCTCACTGTTTGGCTGATTTTCTTTCCTAAATTCATATTTTTCTATCCTATGTTTCAGTGCCCAAATTCCTGTAAACCACAGAGGTGACTTGAAAAGCCCATGACTTGGCGCACCAGAGCACAGAGCTCCAGAGCACACAAAAAATCAGAGCCACTGGTATATCTGACGTTGTTCCCAATTGTCCAGGCTGGGAGTTCCCAATGTTTTGCTCAGGAATCATTATTAGTTGGTAAGATGTGAGAGTTGGTCAGACAGCCAAGTTCCCCACTAGTGCCAGACACTGGTGTGAGGCAGGAGGTGCTCAGCCAAAGCAGTTGCCTTCTGCCAGAGCAGAGAAGCAGTAGCAAAACCCTGGGCTGTGCCCAAATGCCCTACTGGTAAGCAGATCGGGGTGTAAGCTTGACTATTTCTAAACCTTTTGCAGTAAAAATGCAGGGACTGAGCAGTGTCAGTATGTCTGGGATTAATGAGACTCTTTGGTACAGGGTTTGGGGAGGATTGCAGGGTTGTGGTTTTAGATGTTTTATAGAAAGCCTGAACAAGCACCATTAGTCAGCTCAGTGCTAATTAATGATTAAGCTGGATAGCACCAAGCTGCTTTCAATTGATTTTTAGAGGGGAAAAAACAAGCTGGAATCTTCATTTCCACGACACAAAGGTGTAAAGAGGAGTGACAGGGGCTGGCAGTCTTGAACTGCCATGCCGGGCAGCACAAGTCCCTCAGCACACAGGGCTGCGGAGGGGGGACCCTGTCGGGGATATCTCCAGCCCAGGAATGGTGACAGAAGATGGGGATGAAGATGGTGATGAAGACGAGGTGATGGTGGAGACCAGCTCCCCAAGGTGCCGGCACCCTGCTCGAGGCAGGTCTCCCTGTGCCCAGCAGAGCTGACAGTAACACCTCCTCCCCTCAGGGCTCACCCTTTGCACAGATGCCGGCAGTGGAGGCAGAAGTTTGGGTGCTCTCCCCATGTCCAGCACGGGTCACAAGACTTTCCCCACTCAGGATGCCCATGACGGCTGCCCTCTGAACATCCCTGCACCAGCCATGGGCTGCGTTTGAGGTAAACCTTCCTTTCGAGCCTCCTTGCCTGCCTTGGCTGCCGCCTGCAGTGGGAAGGTGGCTCTTTGGGTGGCTACAGGGTGAGGTTTGCACGCTTGGTGCCTGGTGCGTGGGTGACATCTACCGGCCGTGTCTTCAGCTTCGTTTTATGCTCTCACGACTCTAGAAAAACCCGTGCCAAGAAAGCGACACTCGAGGCTGTGTGCTGTTTTAACTTTAGCTCGTTTAATCGCGCCAGGGTCAAAGCCAATACATTATTTTAATAACGGTGTGAAGGCTGTGTGTCCCATGCCACAGACCTTCTCTGAGATTTGACAAAAGGCCGAGACTTCAAATGAAGCAGTGCAAAGCTGTAAGAAATCTTTAAACACCAGTGGAGGTTATTCCCCTGTAGTTTATTCCCCTGAAATTAAGATTAGATTTTGAATCTGTTTCTTTAATTGAAAATTCACCAGTCCAGAGCAAAACTAAAAATATGAAGTAAAATTAGTAAAGTTTCCTTTAAAGAAAATTGCTGCCACTCATCCTAGGATTTGAGAATGGCAAAATAATGGTAATTTCTCTAATATTTTTTACCTTTTGAAGAGTAGAAGGTAAAATTTTAAAAAAAGCACCTGCCTAGCTGTGACCAAAAACCAGAATAATAACTAATCCAACACATATTTTCAAAAATTAGATACTTGTGTACTTTTAAAAAGAAATAGTTCCAGGCTGATGGCTTTTGCTGTATTGGTACTGGATGAAATATTATACTTAAGCTCCAGGTTATAACACTTGGATCCATGCTCAACAAACTGCCCTGGCTGGATACAACTCACCCAGTGCCTGGCTGTGGGCTCAGACCAGCCAGAAAGCTGTAGCTGGAGCAGTATTGCCCCATGTCCTGGTTCTTTCATGAGGCTGAACCTTGCAAATTCTTATCAATGCAGCCATAAAGAAAAAAGTTGTAAATACGCTACTCAAAGGGTCAGATTCAAAGGTGAAGAGAAAGTAAACAACATTCATACTTTTAAATACTGTGATTTTAAGGATTTTTATTATTTCAGCACCTGGCATATAATTTGTGAGTGTTTAGGTAGGGTGAGGCAGTGGTAGAGACTGTACAAGCAGTACTTTGGCATTCCCACAGTATAATAGCACCCGCAGCCATTGCGATATCTGCAGTGCTGTGAATGTTAATCCAGCTTGTCCTCTTTTTTCGTGTTATCTCTTCACACCTATAGTCAGGTCCTAAAGCACGAGACCGGGACAGGAGCACCAGGAGCAAGAATAATGTGCCCTGTTGAGAGCAGCCCTGCAGAGGAGCCTTGGATCTTCTTGAGGATGAAAGGCTGGACACGAGCCAAGAGGGTGTGCTTGTAGCCCAGAAGGCAAACCGCATCCTGGGCTGCATCCAAAGCAGCGTGGCCGGCAGAGCCAGGAGGGGATTCTGCCCCTGCACTCTGCCCTCGTGAGACCCCACTTGGGGTGTTGTGTCCAGCTCTGGGGTCCTCAGCACAGGAAAGACATGGACCTGTTGGAGTGAGTTCAGAGGAGGGCCAGAAGGATGATCAGAGAGATGGAGCACCTCTCCTATGAAGACCAGTTGAGAGAAATGGGGTTGTTCAGCCTGGAGAAAAGAAGGATCCAGGCATACCTTACAGCACCTTCCAGTACCCGAAGGGGGCTTATAAAAAGGAAGGAGAGGAACTTCTTATATGGGCAGATGATAGGACAAGGGGCAATGGTTTCAAACCAACAGAGGGCAGGTTTAGATTAGATATTAGGAAGAAATTCTTTACTGTGAAGGTGAGGAGGCACAGGAACAGGTTGCTCAGAGAAGATGAGGATGCTCCATCCCTGGAAGTGTTCAAAGCCAGGTTAGATGGGGCTCTGAGCAACCTGATCTAGTGAATGGCATCCCTGCCCATGGCAGGGATGTTGGAGATAGATGATTTTTAAGGTGCCTTCCAACCCATACCATTTTATGGTTCCTGTTCTGTGGTGGGAAACTGGTTCAAGCTGGGAGAAGGCAGCTTCAAGATCAGCCCTGAACCTAAAAATCTCTTTTTCCCTGTTAGCCATGCCCAAAGGACGTGCTGAATTACTGTGAATTTCTTAGCATCCCTTCCAGGGACTGTGAGCTTCCATTCAATACAGCTGAGCAGCTGGTCCAGTCTCCAAGGCCGCCAGTTCTTCCACTGCCATGTCCCAATCCTCTTATGCACTGGCTGAACATCTCCATGTACCATCCTGGGGTTCTTCTCTCTGCCTTGACCACCAAGGAAATTCCCACCATGACCAGTTCCTGAAGGATCTGCTGCCATCTCAAAGGCTGCCCTTACATATGTGCTGTGCTGGACCCCATTTTCTAAAAGCTGCTTGATAATTTCTCTGAGGGCAGCCAATGAGATGCTTTTCAGATACCCACGGAGACTGAATACTTTTTTTGTGGAGTATAACACCCGTGAAGAAAGGTGTCAAGTTTATTTGGTGTTACCTACCTTTTCTAGATCCGTGTTCTTCCTATTTTTTTCCTGTTGTATGTCCACTTCTTTGGCTTCCATTATTCAGCCCTTCATGGGCATGCAAACTAGTGGGCCCATAAGTTTTTCCTGTCTCCCGTACTCCTTCTGAGTAACCTCATCTCAGTCCTTCTTGATTGTATATCTTCTGCAGACCAATAGATATCACCTGCTGCTGTGAATAAATTGCTTTTATTACTTCTTTTATATATTTTCTAATCTAAATCTTTCCTGATTAGCTCCATTTGATCACTAAGAAAACTTCCCCATGCTCCAATGAAGGGTGTTAGTTCATCCATTAATCACTGCTTCCCCAGCAGTCAGCTCTAAAGATTGGAACACTATAAGCAAGCACAGTATATTTCACATGTGATGCAAATGACTAATATTGTGTTTCATTTTCTGCATTATAAAATAAACTCCTTCTGGAGATACAAGAATGGAAATCATGCAGAAAATTATTTGCTGAGATTGACAACCATGTGGAAGAAGAGTGTTTAGCAGCTTTAATGTCTGATCTCCAACACTAGACTGGATGAAATTCAATGCAGCTCATTTTGTGGTGCTCTTTTGGATAAAATCTGTAAAGAAAGCTGCTATAAGGAAAGCTCCTGCATGTTAACGTCCTGCATATTTATTTTTTTAAGAACATGTTTTAGCTCAGATGTCCTTTGGCAAAATTCTCTCTTTTCCTATTAGATGTTCTGCTTACCTACCCCCAGCTGACATTTTCCAACCCTTTAATGGTACCTCACAATTATTGCGTTTGAAGTCCTTTGGAATTTACAGCTGTATAAATGTCAGTGCTATTCTGTAAAAATATCAGTTATGTGAAAATCTTGGAAACCTGCCCAGCTATGATACTGCCAAGAATTTGGATATAAGTGCAGTGTGACTGTTTTGGATTCAAAGGAGACTAGGGCAAGTTTTTTTGATTGATAGTTTCTAATAATCATGCTCTGAGCGCCGGAATAGAGTTTGCTGCGGTTTAGATTCATCCATTCCTGCAGATGAAGAAATTGCTCTGGCAGCTTCTCGATAAACCGCATTATCTGGGATGCCACCAGGTGGTGCCAGTAAGTCAGAGAAACACGGGCAGGCGGACTCAGGGAAATCGGCCTGGATTGAGGATGAGACGGTTCCCAAAACCTCTTTCTGTTTCTAGTTGGGGACTTCAATCCCAATCCCTTCCAGCTGCTCTTAAAATATTTTTCATGTTTTTGTGCTACGCTTCAATAGCCTATTTTAAGATTCAGCTCAGGATGCTGTAGGGCAGTTGGCATTCTCTCAAAAATGTCCTTTTTATAAAAAGACAAGCACTTCTGTTGTTTTTCCTAATTCCTAAAAACTGTTTAAAATCAAATGACATGGAAAATCTAGTGAACTCTATGTCTTAATTCTTCATGCCTCATTTCTTCTGGATTACTGTTTGACTGTGACTATTTTTGTTACTTAGTCATTGCAAAAATCAAACCAAATTCCAGTGTTTCTTTTAAGAAATTGTCATTCTAAATTGTGTACCAGACTCTTTCTTCCGAACCGATATTGCTCACATCCTGTTAAACTGTTGTCAGGATATTTCCCGTCTTTGAGTCTGGATGTAAAATTAAGTCCTGCTCCAATTTAAACATCAAAACTCATATGGAATTTTGTGAGGAAGCCCAAAGGTCCATAGAGAATGGAGATGTAGAGTTGCTTTTGCCATGGGGTGGTAACAGGGCCAGGGAAACACCCTATGGCCTCATCATTTCCCACAAGCTGGGCAAAAGGATGGAGTACATGGACTGTTCCTCAGCCTTTGCTCATACAGGCTGAAGTAAAAGGAACATTGTAGTGGATCAAGAGAAGGGATTATCCCCTCTAATCAGCCCTCATTATACCACCTCTACATACTGCATCCACTTTTGTATTTCCCAGTAGGGGAAAGGTAATGATGGGGATGATGGGGAGAATTCAGCAGAGGTCATTAAGACATATTCCTGGAGGTGAGTAGTTTGAATTACCTTTGAAGTGCTTTTCTCTCTCCTCTGATTACGGAGAGTGCCTAAATACCTGAAGTTAGGTGATATGAATCTCCTATGAGGTGAATTTCTGAAAGTTGTAGGGGGATCTGGACCAGAAGAACTGAAAGCATGAGTTTCTTGAGTGTTTAGCAGCTGCTCTAGCAACTGACTTGGACTTGGTTTTGAGCTTGTCCCTGTGAGTGCCCAGTTTGCCAGGCCTTTTTCATTGGTTTTCACCCTTGCAAACGTTAACCTTCAGCCAAGCTTTCATCACAGGTTACTCACTCAATGCATGTAAAACCTCTGTATCTACACCACCAGCTTTCAGGTGATTCAATCATCATTTCAACAGTAATTTTTGAGTTGACCCTAGAAGAATAAGTCCGTGTCCTCAGCTGGGTCAGCTTTCATGGGACACAGACTCCACAGACCAGAAGCATCCTACAGACTTGTGTGTAGCCCTGAGAGAGAAACAGGTGTGATCATCAATTCCTGCTCTCTGATCTGCATTTGAGTGTCTTGCCAACTGATGCTGTGATGCTGAGGTAGCCATGGAAGTCAGTATCTCCTGCTTGCAGGGTTCAGCCCCCTAATCCACTCTCATTTTCAAAGGTGGAAGCTGAAGATGCTTGGCAGTGCAGGAAATTCTGTGCAGTGCAGGAAATTAGGCCTCTCATGCAAGTCTGTAAATACAGCTATGGATGCCAAGATGAAGTAAAGAAGAAAACAGATACAGCTGTCTCTAACATAGCTGCTGCCTTACAGATTCCTGAAACTATTATAACACACAGCTCTTGTCGGCCACAATTTAAAAGGTAACAGCTGTAGCAGAAAAAAACATCCTAGTGTCTTCCTCACTGCATCTGCAAGCCACAGGAAGGGAGAATACAGATTTAAAATACTATTTTTATCTCAAAGCCACAAAATATGTGGTGAAAGACTATCTTTCCTTAAAGAAGACAGTAATCTTGGAAGGTCAAATCGTTAGAAAGCTGCTTGCATTATTTAGTCATCTTGAGATGATTTCAAAAATTCTAAAATAATATAAAGAAATTATACTTTTTTCTTTTATTCTGCTTGGTTTGCCATCCCTGTAAGAGCTCTGTGCCAACAGAACATACAGTCTCTGTGCATGCAGTCTCCTTCTGTAACAGTGACATTTAGGCACAGCTGTTTAAGAACTCGGTGTAAGAGACTCTGCTACAGGTTGTATTTGATAACAGAAGAGGTGCCAGGGAGTCTGTGACCTTTAGTGCAATAAAACAGTGGGATAACAAGGATCAGAACTTAAATCCTGAGGACCCACAACAAGCATAACTGGTGCTGAGCCCTTGGAGGAAAGGTATCTCTAGAGCTGTCTGTCATAGCTTGCTTGATATGTCACATTAGCATCTTTTCCACGCTGACCCCACTGAAATGTCACAGCCCATTTCTTTCATCCCAAGCATCCAGTGTCAATGCTCATAGCACAAGGTTGCATTAGCTCTGAAAGATTTCCTGTGCATCGGTCTGAAGACAGAAAACAAATAGGGGTGCTCTGTGCTCCAGCTTGGTCAGTCAGACTGACCTTTCAGAGCAGCCTTACTTGGATTTATTCCAGGTTTTCAGCACCAAAATCTGAGGGAAGTTTTGCGCTTGTGTTGCAGAGAAGAAGGCTCTCCTCCAAGAGGGATGGCAGATGTGCGTGTGGGAAGAAACCTTGACTAGTCTCTGCAGGAGGAATAATAAAATCACAGACTCATTTAGGTTGGAAAAGACCTCTCAGATCATCAAGTCCAACCATTAACCCAGCGCTGCCAAGTCCACCACTGAACCATGTCCCTCAGTGCCACATCTACACGTTTTTTAAATATCTCCAGGGCTGGCTACACCACCACTTCCCTGGGCTGCCTGTTCTAATGCCTGACCACCCTTTCAGGAAAAAAATTTATCCTAAAGAAAAGAAGCTGCTTTCTGTAGGGACAAGGAGAGAAAGGATGCTTGTTGCTGTGGAGGGACCTCTGTCACCTTCTTCACGGAGTGTAGGACTTTCTCAGATCTTGCCTCTAGCATCAAAGTTTGTTTGCATGCTTGCATGTGTCAGTGTTTATCTGAAGCAGGGCTTCCCAGCACACCCACCTCCAGAGGCAATGGGAGAAGAGACATGTCCCAGAAGACAGATCCATGTCTGAACACACTCCTCACTGGTGGTCAATGCTACTGCATGAGCATGGCATAAGAACCTACACAGAATAGAGTAAAATTTTCCAACTCTTACATTAATGTCATTTTCCGGAGGAAAAAAAAAATAATTTTATAGAGAAAGCTTTAGAAGCAATTAATATATACATAAACCAATAGCCAAATTATCCTTGTAAACCTTGGTCTACAGTTTTCAATACAGAGCAATAAAACCTGGGAAACAGGAGCTAAGTGTCCCTCAGCAGAAACCAAACAAAACCTTCCTTAGTTATTTTAGAAACCTGAATAGCACTGCATAAATATATTTTCCTCCTTCAAAAGGCGGGTCACAGCAGCCTTAATTATCAGAGGGACAGAATGGAAACAACATAAAAATAAATCCTTTGAAAGTTTGCTCTCATTACCACATTTGGCATATTTAAGCATAAACACCATCTGTGTTTACCAAGAAACACGGCAATAGCTGCTGTCCGCTCTCACAGTGACACCAGTGTTTATGGAGAGTTACATTAAGGGGCACATGCAAGGCTTCCACAGAAACTGAGCTCCCTGAAATTATTTGCTCAGCCGCCAGCTGCTCATGTAGATGGAGGCACTTTTGCCAAGAGAAGAATCATCACGGAAGAAAAGCAAAGCCTCGAACCTCTCATGGAAGCTTCTTCTGGCAACCCCAAGGAGGCAAATAGCAGCAGAAGTTACTCGTAGCAAAGGATCGAGCCATAAAAAACACTTTGTGCTTTTAATGTTGTAACTGCCATGGTGGGAGGAGGAACATCTGCAGCTCCAGGGTCACCTCACTGCTCTGCACCCCCACTGGCAGAATGGGGACCTGCTGTCCCTCTGCCGTTGCAGCAGGCTGGGAATGCTGGAGGGGACTGCACTCAAATGCTGGCTGGGCTCTGCCCTCGCCCTGGCAGACTAGCTCCCAGGTAAGGACAGTGTGGTTTGTGACTGGTCTGGGCATTGTGTCCTTGCACCAGTCACTCTCATCCAACTCTGGTGCAACAAGAGATCCAGAGGGGTTTTGTAGACAAACAGGACATGGTGGTGCCAGTGGGAACAATTCCTCCGTGGGTGCTGTGGTAGCTTGCTCTGCCAACCACCTGTGCCCACGGGTCTGGACCCTGGATTATGTTTATTTGGGCTCCCCTTGATCCTACAGCATCCTTCTGTGCAGAAACAAAAGCAGAATGGAAAGACAAGGACAGGAGCAGAAGCAGGACATGCCCTGCCTAAAGCCAGAATGCAACACTGCCAAGGGGCGATGATGGCTTCATCACAACCTAGACACCATTGTCTAGCTCAGCACAGGCATTTGGAATCCTCCCACCAGGACCAAACTGTCCTGTGGCTCTGTATCCAGGCAGTTGATCAGCAACAACCAACAACACATCCTCTGTGGAAGTGAAGCCCTGAGCTACCTGAAACACAAAGGCACAGGTAATGACAGGCCTGCCTTCACTGCAGGCTGTGGCACCAGTCTTTGGTTCTCCTTTGCTGACACACAAGATTTAAGCAGACTGCTATTACTAAAATCCCAGTGTGCTTTAGCTTCACCATGCAAAAGAGCTGTGTGAATAAATGTCAACTATTTTTAGATGATAGAAATAATTATGTGACTATATAACAAGCTCTTTTACACTGAAAGATTAAAAGAAAAATACGTGGACATCCAAAGTACATTACCTAAGTCTGAACAGCCTGGAACAGCATCTGATCTCCATTGCTCTAGCATCATTTGCCCAAAACCAGTTAAGAAGACTGATACTAATATTCTGAGCGTAATTTGGCTCTTCCTTCTTGTAAAGGTGACATTGAGCGGCCTGATTCTAATAGAGATACATTGAACGATGCAAAGACAATCCAATTAAAATTAAAACAAATTAAAAATCCAGAGTATTGATGTTAATTTGTTCAAATCCAGCCTGATGGCTTTATGAGAAGCAGAACTGTGAAAGTTAGCAAAAACTGTAGACAGCAGTTTCACAGCCTAAGCTCTCTCACCAATATGCCCATAGTACTTAATTTGAATTTTCCTTTTCTTAATTTTCTCTCATTTACCCTAATTACATTGTCAGTGTGCTTGCCTAAGTAATTTTTTTCTATCAGCAATGTTTATTCTCCTCAGATATTTACAGACTGCTTTTACATCTGCCTACACACTGTGTTGTACATCAGAAAAACCCTATTCTGCTTTATGATTTTACCTGAGAAGTTGATCACTCTGGTCTTCTGAAATTGTGCCTTTGCTCTGGATTCTGTCCAAGACAGTGGTCTCAGCACCCGGTGTACACTCCCAGAAGCTGTGAAGGCAGCAAGCATGACCTGCATGTTAAGGACCCTGTCCCACAGCCAGAGAAGCAATTTTCAACCTGTACTTAACTTTAGGGACACGAGAGATCCTATTTGCTTTGCTGAGATTACACATGCCCTTAAAATAAAACCTTGCTCAGCTGCTGTGCTGGAGTGGGACCAGAGGGCTCTGTTCTACATCAAGCCCATTAAAAAGGGTCTTTTCACCCATTTTTCCATGGCAAAATGCATGAGTGTGAGTAGAGTTCTGGGTATGTTTTCTTACCAGTGTTTGATTTGCTGCCCACTGTCACTTCAGTGTCTCTGGATGTGCTCTTGTACCTACGCTTCTCCTCCCTAAATATTTGGGGCTTATGTATCTTTCCCTAACAACTTCGCATTCCTCCAAGCCAAGTCACATTCTTGTTATTTTTTGTCTGGCTTAAAAAGAGCACACGGGCAAGTGGAGGGATGAAGAGGGTTTTGGTGATGTGTTTGCCTTGAGAAAATATGGCTTACGGTGGGAATGTAGGTGGAGCGGTTTCCTGGCAGAGTTCTGCTGAGTCGCTAGATTCTTTTGTGCCAGCTCCAAGATATTTATCAGTGGCTGTGGTAGTCCTAATGTACCTGTCTCGTAGAACTTCCCTGGTATCTGTGAAGACGTTGATCCTTTTCCCCTGCTTCCCCATGTAGACATGCCCAGCGTCTCTTTTTCTCCTGTACATAGCCATTTATTTTTGTGAAAATGATGGGACCCGTTGGCTTACGTCAGTCACAGTTTGATAGTGCGGGAATAAGGAGGAACACCTGCACACACACTTTTCTGCCTAAACCATGGTATAGCAAGAGCTTCACTTCTTTAGCAAGCCTGGCTGAAAGAAGACTTGTTTGAGGAAACAAGGAGTTATCCCAGATGAGTTATGGAGAGTTGTACCATGCTAATCACATTCTCATTCCTTTTAAGTGAACAACTGACAAAATCAGGGAGATCTACAATGCTGAGTGCCTTTAAAGACTGATCTGCTTTACTTAGATGCCCAAGTATGGGCCTCAGTCTGTAATGCCACTCCTACAGATCCATAGCCAAGGCTCTCCAGGTCTGGCTGCACACCCCACTGGTGAGGCAGACAGATGTTGGCGACTGCTTCAAATAGAACAAGCTTGAAGATGTGACATCTGTGGTGTGAGGGAAAAACAATATCAGTATGCTGGAACTCCAGGAGACCCCGTGATGAGTTGCAACATGCACCAGAGGCTTCATCTGTGATAGACAGTAAAATGGCCACAAGCACAGCTCAGAGAGCTGGAAGATGTGTGGGGTGAGAGTGAAGGGCATCCAGCAGCCCTATGGTGAGAAATGGTGTGTGCCCCAGCCACACAGGGCATGGGCAGCCATAGCTCTATTCATGGTGAGGACACCCAGGCCTGGCACTGCCAGCACTGGTGGAGCAATTAACTGGGATCCTTGAAACACCCATACACAGCAAGGGGAGTCTCACCTCCAAGGTGATGGTAGACCTGGGCTCTTCTGTCTGTCAGGCTTATTTTTTCATGAGTTGAGATCTCACAAATCTTGTGTTGTCGAGCCCAAAGAAATTTTCCCCTGGGATGCCTGATTGCTCCTTTTGACTCTTCTTTTGACCCAGAAGAGCTTGTAGAGCAACCAAGTGTGAGGGGAGTGCAGAAGGATGGACCCCACTGACTGCAACTGTACGTGTGAAGTGAACATGTCCATGGCACAGTTTGCATCTGCTTGGATAACCCGCCTGCACCTACCGCTCAGGTGTTGATCCATACAGCCCGTTGCACCTGTGTGTGCATTGAGTCTCTTGGGAGCTGAACTGCGCCCGGGTGTTTGCTGCACTGAAGGGTGGCTGCTGGGCATACAAACCATGCCAGGGGGTGTGCTAAGTATTCCACCAGGACAGCTGCAGGCCAGTGCCAGAAGCCTGTGTCCTGTCCCTTCCTGGTTTACGTGCACAGGTGTATCTAGAGACCAAAAGGAGGCCCAGGAGAAGACAGTCTGTGCTGGTGAAGAGCAAGGCAAGGACAGTGTCTGGCAGAGGTGACAGGGTAAGAGCTGAGCTGCTGCTGGAGTAATAAGCCAAGCCACCATCCCCCAGAGCTGAGCTGCCAAAAGAGGTGAGCTCTGATCTCTGCAGAGACAGCAGGAGGTGTCAGGGTGAAAGGAACAGGCAGGCCAGAGTGGGGATGACCATGCGCACCAGGCTGGATGGACCAACCATGCAGCTGGGGGCTGGATGGACCGTTTCTTTAAGAAAAATCATCCTCTGGCTCAGAGCCCTGACTCTGCTGTGAATCAAGCCGCCCTCTTTCAGCACTGCACATACCTTTCATATTTCTTTCCCTCAAGGAAGTGTTTTGTGATGATTAATGAATTATGAAGGTCACCTTTTGAGTCTTCAGCTGTTACAGAACTCCAAAAAAAACAAAATCCAGAAGAGTTCCAGCTAAAAGTGTCATGGCAAATGCATCCATTTTACTTTATTTATGATTATGCTCACAATGGACTTATTAGGTACATTCTTTAAATAAACAGAACTTGAGACTGTTTGTGAAATGCTGGGGTTTTCTGCCTTAAAACATCTGCTGCCTATTTCTTAAGGACCATTTAGGTAACACTAGAGCACATACTGATATGCATCTATTTCCTGGAAACTGCTTAAGCATACTTCAAAAATGTAGAAATCTGCACCTTTACCACCCAAGAAAACCTAAGACTAAAACGAATGAGGCTGGGTAGTCTCTAAGTGAGAGAAATTCAATAAATCTACCCTGCATATGAACTGTGTTGGTATGTGAGACTGGAAAGCTTGCTGGCAGGAGACAGGGAAGTTGACTGTAAGTCTACTCAGACTAATAATTCATGGTGCTGCATAAAGCAACCTGGCTATTTGGGCACTGTGCTTTCTCTAATGGTGTGCCTATTGAATAAACATCTGGCCTTGCATCTTCTTCCACAACTGATGATGATTGGGATGGGAACATCCTTTTGAGTGTCCATGTCATTATATGGTTAATAATTTATATCCTTGAGGAGTCTTCTTCTAGATGCCAAGTATGAAGAAGCATTAGGAACATCTGCAGGATAAGCTTTTCACGAGATATGTTCCTTGACAAATATCTCCGTGATGTTTGATGTCTCACCTCCTCTCTGTCAGTGAGAGTCCAACTGCACTCTGACATCCATTGGTTCTATAGACAGCGTTAGACCTTCTCCAGTTAGGCTGCTTCTTGGCTTTCCTTTTCATAACCATCTTCTCCCTAATCAAAAGGAAGTCAGAAAATGAAGTCAGATTCAGCCTTCAAAGTCCAGCTGCTGCAGAGCGCTCCACAGCATTTCTTGCTGCTTCCTACCTTCCCTGTTCCTCAGCCCATCACAGCCCTTATGTTCCTCCGAATAACAGCATGTCCTGTCCAAGTTGCTCGAGCCGTACTGAACTGACTCAAAGGATGCAGCTGAGATTGTAAGAAGCCCCTTTGAACATTTGCTAAGCTGCTGTCACATGGGATGTAGGTATCCCATCCCATTCATTCATAGTGCAGATTCCTGTTTTGTTCTAGAAGAAAACAAAAGTCCAGTTTCCAGTGAATGCTGTTAACATGGCTAGACTTCACAAGTACCTGCCTGTTATGGACAGCATGATGAAACTCATTGTCTGTGCCTGTTATGCTGACTGCTGGTCTCTCCAGTAGATGAACAGGGACCACATAAGCTTGTGAGTTTTGGATGAAAGCTGCCCTAGACTACTATTTCCCTCTTCTAGAACAACCACACCTCATCAAAGACTAATCTTGCCCTAGACCTGAGAAAAAGAAGAGGGTAAAAAGCACATGAGTTGTAATGTAATGTGTGCCTCCCTTGCAAGGGAGGCTTGAGAAACACGCAGCAGGACTTTAATAAGACTCCAGTGGAAAGAGCCTTTCTGGTCCTAACCGATAGCCGTGTGATCCCAGCAACGAACAATCACTCCAACAACAATTCTTCAGGACATATGACTTTGAACTATCTTGAGAGCTCACAGATCATCTTCATGGCAGAAGGGCCAGTTGGTACCCGTCCGCTCACATCTGTTCCCACCACTTAGCTCAGGAGATTTTCAGAGGACTTACTTTATGAAGCCTTTGTGCAGCCTCCTTTCAGCCTTACACTTGCCAGGTTTGCAGAGCACGATATGTGTGCAAAGGCTAAATTGATAGCCAGATTCTTTTACATTCATCTGGGGACATATAAAAACACTATCACAACCCACTAAGGATCATCTTAATTATTTACAAATGCACAAATTCAAAGCACCTGAAATCTAAACTGCCTCTTTTTACTTAGGGATTTTGATCTCAGTCCCTTGTTGCCTTGGCTTTATCCTGCTCTCAATCAGTTGAGACACATCAGATTTCTTCCTTGCCATTTCAAAAGAAACATCTTTATGCCAAACTCTCCTATTTCTGCAGATGAAAGATTTGTCACTCTGTCAGCTGGCTAGCCACAAATGCAAGCTCACAACATCTGGTTTTACACTAGTGATTGACAGCACACTTATTTATTCCTAACTAGCCATGTCTCCATAGCCGTCCTGTCAGCTGTGTCTGCCAAGATGGTGCACATTGCACGGCTTCCCTGCTGCTGAGCTGCATCAGAGCAAAGGCACCTTGACCTCTGGTCATCACTCCTAACATTTTATATCCTGGGAACAGCTGTAGTGACTCACACATGTCTCTTGAAAGACCACCAGTCTGGATCCTGCATTGTCTGGATTTGTTATCAGTGAAAACGCACTGATCCTGCTGAAGCTTCTTTTCTCTAGTTCTTGTGTGGCTGAAAGGGAGGCTAAATTTGGGCCTGACAGCATGCTTGATTGCTAGTATTAAATATGGTGTCTCTGGGCTTTGGAGCTTCTTGTGCTATTCAGGACGGTTATTAAATTCTCCAGGCAGCAGCACTGTCTGCCTTGGCTTGCTGAGAGCAAAAGGATGGTGCGATCTAGGATATGTCACTTGGAGAAAGTCCTTCTGGTCAGAGCCTTAGCAAGAGAAGCAAGGATCCTTCCTCAGATCAATCTCATCTTAAGCACACATTAGAGGAGTCCTGAAGCAATTCTCATGTAAACTGCAGGCTATCAGGTTTGCTATGTCATCCAGGAGTCATTAGAAGAGAGAAAACTTTCTTGCTTGAGGGACTTCAGCAGCCTCCCAGCTTGAAGATTATATTTTTCCTGGCAGCAGCAACTGCCTGCTGATATTATTTCTCTCTCACCTGTGAAGAGAAAACAATAGCTCTCTCTTGGGTGTATGTTTTTGATGGAAGTTGTGGTTAAGAACAAAAATGACACAGATGCCAGAGTCTTGGCATCTCTGTGATGCAGAGCAGTGAGTCTTTCACCTCTTCATACACCAGCAGTGGGGTGGGCAATGCTCCCCTTCTCAGGCAGGGGACGGCCCATGGTCTCACTCCTCAGACCGACCTTGCCAAAACAGCAGCTCTGTGTCACGTGTGTGTGTCAAGGTGCACAGAGTGCTGAGGATTTCCAGACTGGTGAGAAAGCAGGCTCAGCACAACTGCTGACCTTGCCAAAAAAAGACCCTTACACAAATCTTCAAATGAAGACCAAATATAATCTGTTGATAATAAAACTGCACAGGAATTAATCATGTTCATCTGGACTTGTGGAGTAGGAAGCTTTTGCTCTGTTCTGATTCAGTTAAATAATGATCTGTAGCAGCTGCTGTAAACTGGGTGAGTTCACTTCTTTGATTCAGTTATGCCTACGCATTTTGGAGTCAGCATCCTTCTCCTGCGTGGAGCTATCTTCAGAAAGTTTTGTCCTCCCATGAGGCTCGGGAGCTTGTCTGCTGGCAGCAGTGGGGCCGTGCTGTCCCACAGCCCACCATTTGCGTGGGCACTGCCTCCCACCCGGCCCATTGTGCATGGATGAAGCACAGATAACCAGAGGCAAAAGCCACAGTTTGGAGTGAAGTCCCCCCTTAAACCTTGTCTTTGCTCAGATGGTTTCAAAACCCTGGGTAATATTTCAGATGCTGATGTGCTGCATCACCCCCTTGCATGTGTTTGAGGTTTTCCCCTCGTCTCCCTCAGCTCTTGGCCTTGCCAGGAGATCAGCCATCTCCCACCGTGTCCTGGGGCACTCAGCACCTTGCAGGAAGGGACTGTGCCTCTGCACCACCAGCGAGATGGGGCTGTTGCAAGAGCTCTAAGCCAGGCTGCTGGGGCTTGCGTAGGCTCAGCTCATACCCCTGTCTCTGCACTATCAGTATGGGTGGCTGGGGGTGGAGGTAGGCTGTCTCTGTGTTGGTTTTAGCCTCTACCAGTCAGAATATCTCTTTGCAAGATTTCATTCTGTTCTGCTTTTTTCTAGTCACTTAGCTATGATCTCAGCCCTCCTGCAGTCTGTAGGGCTAATGGATAGTAACCTCTTTCAAGAATGACGTGTACTTTCCTGAGGCGTCTTTCACCTTTGGAGATATTCCCTTTACATATAGATGACTCTTCCTTGCTTCTAAAGAGAGAAACCCTTAGAGGAAAGTCTGTAGTGATAGATATTGCAGAGCCTGGGTGTGGAGGAGACAGAACAGTCATAGTCAGAGGTCATTTCAATTTTCCAGGTAGGCTCAGCTATCCAGGCAGGACAATGAAGTTACTGCTCTCAAGACCTGCCTATTTTAGGCCTTTATGCCTAGGTTCCTGTGACATGTGCTAAGAGTAGATGTTGCACTTCACAAGCGTTTCTGCCAAACTCACTGACAACACAGCAGCAGCTGGAAGGGGCAGTGATGATTTCTACTGTGCTTTCCAGTTAGGAGCTGGGACGTCTTTCATAAACCTTCAAGGAGGAGAAACGTAGTAATGAATAGAATTCGGTTCTGGCCTTCTTTTGTTCTTGATTTGAACAGCTCCTGTCCTAATTATAATCATTTGCCATGTGATTTTAAAGCAATTATGAATTGACTGTAATGCATGCAGATTACTGATCTCTCATGCACAAAATTAATTTACTCTGCCAGCAATTTTAGACGCTGAACTTCAGCTGGTGACTCACAGCTTTGCGTAAATGATTCTACAGAAAACCGGTGAAATAGTAAACCTTCAATACACATTTTTCTATAACAGAATCTTCATTGCTATTATTCCTTATAAGGAAACTTTGCCAGTGAAAAAGCAAACACTCCCACACAAACACAGGCAATTTAACTGGATACCTTTTATGAGGTAGGAGATTGTTTTATACCTGATGTATTTATTACGATTACACTTAATTACAGCAAAAAAAAAAAAAAAGAAAAGAAAATCATCTGGGTGGAGGTGCACTAGAGAAGCTGAGGGCAAAACCTTACCAGGTTCCTTGTCCAAAAGTCACTGGGTTGTCTCCGCAGGTGCATGTGAACTGCTGCAGGTCTAGTAACAGTAGTTGGAGGCTGCAACCCAGGAGGAGAAGCTATAAAACACAGAGCAGTCCTTAAAAGATAGAGGCCCTTCCAAAACCACAGGCTGTTTGTGAAACAGGCCAATTCAGTCAAATCAATGAATATTCTTGCTTTATAATCAATAAAGTAGACTTAAGTGTGATGAAATAGTTGAAAACTGCATGGAAATCACAGAATATTAGAAAGGTTTGGACTGGAAGGGACCTTAAAAGTCGCCTAGATGTCCTTCCCAAATCTCGGTCAGCTTTACTAAATTATTCAAAACAGTTGCAGACAAGACTGCCAGAGACCCCTCTCAAACCATTCCATATACCACCACTAGCACAGTTGCTCTCCAGTGTCAGGGAAGCAGTAGATCCACTACACATGCACAAAGGCCGTTTGTCAGGAACTTATGGATGTTAAGAAGCTTGGGAAGCTAACCTGGGAACTCAGATCTCTGCCCAAAGAAGCAGCCAGCCATCTGAATAAACAGGGACTGATATCTTGACGTAGGAACCTTACAGCTGGTGACACTGTCAAGAGAGAGAACTGACACCAAACCCCTTAGTTCCAGTTAAAGTTATGCCAAGCAGTTCAGAGTGCAGAATTAGATCAGTCAGGACCTTGGCCTTTATTATTGCCTGCCCAATACTTCCTTCAGCAGACCTGTGATGATAAATTTACTACAGTTTCATAAAATACCATGTACAATTTCTTGCTCGTGAACCACATTGTGACTCTTCTACAGCAGAGACCGTTACCCAGCAGGAAAAGAGTGTGCTAATTCACAGCATCACTTCTGGGAGGGCAACCCATGGTTGTGAACATCATGATCAGCCCCACTGACCAGAATTCCTAATCCCCAGCTCTGAAGCAAGTGTGCTTCTGTCTATTCTATACAATACTTCTGAAAGCCAGGCTTGTCCTTTTTTTACTTGCTGATATCAGCCACAGCATCTGAGGCTTAATTCATGCCAAGATAAAGTCCTGCTGGCTCTAAAGAGGGCCAAGCCAGGCCCACAGTGATGAAAGAATGTTGGAGACCAAGTGTTCAGCCGCTTCACAACATGGGAGTTGTTAGCAAACAATGAATCAGTTCTCTTTTATCTTTTATAAAGATCTTGCAGCAATGCACTAAGGGAGAGGAAACATAAGAGCCACTTGGAAAGGAACAACAGCACTACAGAGTGAATGAAGCCTTTGTTGCACAGCGGTCCAACAAAAGCAGGATTCCATGGCCATGGCAGAGGAGTAGCAGCTCAGTAGTGCTGCAGCCCTACAGGTATATACCTTCAGGCAATTACATAAGCTGAGGTGTCACAGGATCCAGTGTGGATAATTGAAAGGGACCCTTATGGAGACAAAGCGTAGGACAACTCTTTGTTCCACAGATCTGCAAATGCTTCAGATCAGCCAGCAGGTTGAAATATCCTGGGCTCTTCTTGGTTTTGTGTCCTGAGTGTGTGCACTCGCTGTCTGGGGCTTGGGCAGGGACCATGGGCAAGGGCTTGACCTTAAATACAATCCTTGACCAAAGATGAGTTGATATCCAGGGTCCTCACACTCACCCCACAAATGTCCTCAGAACGAAGCAGAGGCACAGTCCTCATTTATCTGGAAAAGAGAGAGAGGCAAGTGTGCAGTGCAGGTGTATTGCTGGGAAATACCTGTGGAAGCACTGCTGGCCAAAAGCTGGGTGAGTATGATACTGCTGGGGACAGCAATTACTGATTTTACTGAGTCAAATGGAATTTGGTGGGACTTGCCCACTAGACAGAAGGTCCTGGAGACTAGATCCAGACATTACTGTACTTACACCACATGTTTGGTGGTATCAATTTCAAAGGCAACTGTGGCAAAAGTGACCGTAACTTTACATTATCTTAGCTCTCCCCATTTTCTGCCATCTTCCTGACAGCTCTAGCTCAGGACGAGCTAAGAAGGACAGAAACCAACCCAGGGAATTTAGCAGTTCAGGCAATTAACACATCAAGTATGTTTTCTGTCTATCTATCCATCCATTCATTCATCCATCCATCCCTTCGTTTTCAGGTACAGTCTACAGAGAAGGGCACGGTTGAATTGGGTCAGTCAGGAGATGGGACAGGTGATAATCTGGGACTTCCCTTGTCCTCTGACTTCTGCCTAGGCAGAAGTTGAAGAAGTTGAACCCCAGTGGTACTTCCACTCAAGCTCAAGTGACTCTTACTTGACTCTACACTTAGCCCAGGCTGTCCAGTAAGAACGTGCTACCTTTGTCTAAGACATAGATGTCTTTGCTGGCCTGGGGCCACACTTGTTTCTGTGAAAAACATGTAAGTGGACTAAAGGTATAAGAACAAGCAGTCTTTAAAGGATGTACCTACTTTACTGAGTAGAAGAGACCCAGGGAGACAGCTCAGGTACTGAATCCCCCAAGCAGTTGTGCACACTCTGAGCTCATTCCCTGGCTCCAATCTGGATGTCTTCAGCTATCTCTTTTCAAGAGAAATCTCCTACAGAAGGACTAGCCCTGAGTGTTGTGAACACCCAGAGCAGCATGGCAGTGAGGCTGGGGTGTGTCTCCAGCAGTATTTAGTCTCCAGAATTACTCATCTAGTCTCCGCTGTGTTTAGCAGTATGGAAAAAGCTGTGCAGAATCTGAGTGTTCAGTGTATGGATTACTGATCTATCCTCAAGCCATGAGCATATCCTTAGACTTCCAGAGTGAAAAAGGGAGTGAGAAGTAAGGAAGTAGGATACAAAGTTGTTCAAGATCCTGGAAATGGAATAGGGTTGAAAGCCCATAAAGGAATCAAGAAGTAAAAATAAAGGTGAGGCTACCTTTACAAAAGTTTGAGAAGCAGTGATTCAGGTAAGTCCTAACTAGGACTTACCAGATTTTCTGGGCTGAAAGCAATCGTATTGCTCTTTGGGGAGATACATGCAGTGTTTCCAATCCCTGACCCCTGAAGAGATTTTTATCAAGTCAAAGGCAACTTGAGTTCACTCCTCCTCCACTGGGACCAAAAAGTGACATGAGAACCTGGTGGTGGCAGCTTCTCTAAAATCACCGACTGGATCTTAACTAATAGTCATATAACAGTTTCTTCTGCTCGGGAGAGATTTTCCACAGCTGGTTGATTTGGTTGTGCTTCGCTGCCCAAAATGTGAAGCTGGAAATGGTAAAGCCTAATTCAAAATCTTCTTCTTCTTCGATGTTCAGGCAACACCTTGAATGTGTTCCCCAGGAATTTGGAGTTAAAAGGATTTTGGAAAGTTCAGCTCCCAACAGGTAGTAAGACCCAGAAGAGCATCTCTTCTGCATGGAAAAGCCTTCCTCCTTCTTCTGCATAGCTGCTTACGGTTTTTTTTCTCCCCATTCTTTTAGTACCTTCCCTACAAACAATAACATAGTGATGCTCTGCCCACCTCTTCAGGCTCCTTTGGATGACTCAGAAGCACTGTGTGTAACTTTATGACTTAAAAGATAAAGAGGGAAGGGCAAAGCTCTACCACTTGTTACTGTACTTAAAGCTGTAATTGTGTGTAAGTACTTGCAAATATCAAGGCCATCTTTGGCAACAATGATGTGTAATGGCTCTTCTAGCTATATCCCGTTTGTCCAGTGGAACATAATGGCTAAATCAATGTAAAGTGTCATGCATTTCTTTTTTCTGCTCTCCCTGGGGCTGTTCTTTCCAGTTACGTATGTTCAGCTTTGATCTCTAGAAAAATCAATGAAGATTTAGTTGTTCTCAAAAAACTCCAAGCTAAAAATTTAAAGCATTTTCTGTCATCTTGGTGTGGAATATGTAATCCCTCTCCCCCTCAGGTACCCTTCAGAGCACGTGACTCAGCAAGCTTTTGTGAAATAAGCAGTAGCATAAAAGCAAGTTTTTACTTAAATGGGCTTTTTTCCCTGAATCTCATTCTTAACCATAATCAGTGAAGTTTTATTATTTGTACTCTCATAAAAGAAACACTACTACTTTGCTGTTCCTGAAAAATAAAGGCAGTTTTCACTCCCAACAAAATGAAATGAAAAAAGAGTTGACTTCTCTATTCATCCTTTGACATTCTCTTTGTATTAAACCCTGGTTTTCAGTTCACTTCTACACAATAGAGATGCTCATGATGCAGTTAGCGAATGACTGCAAGAAGACAAGGCATAGCTATCAGACTGGATGGGGGAATAATCCGAAAATAAAAAAAATGAGACAGCACACTAAGCACAAACCAAAATATTTCTATGTCTATACAAAAAATAAATCTATACAGAAGATGTAGGAATGCATTTGCAATAAAACTTCATTTCAGCACTTAGATCTTCACAGTGCCTCTTGCTTCCAGAACAGCTTTCCCTACTTTATAAAGGTCAGATACCACAACCAGTAGAATAATGCCTTACTTCTCAAGCCGCCTCAAGAAGCAGTAAAGTTCCATACCCTCGGATGTAATTCTGCTCTTATTGTGGAAAAACCTATGATTTTCAGGAATGGTGCAACACCATCAGAATATCTCTCAGCAAAGTGTAGCAGGGGCCTTGGGGGCTAAAGGCATGGCACCCAGGAAGGTTTGGCATCACAGCTCACAGGCTGACTGCTCAATGAAGCAGTGGGAGCACTGAGCAATCCAGGGGAAACAAACCAACACACTACCATTTTGGAAAGTGCTTGGTTCTGATTTTAGCAGTTCAAATGCCAGAGCTGTCTGGATATTGGAAAGTCAAAGCACATGCTTAGGAGCATCAGGGTTTCAACAGGTAGAAGGCAAAAGCTGTGAAAAGTACCTTCACAGCACCTCTTGGCCCATTCCTGTGGTTTATATATTCTTCCTGTGGGTTGTGTGGAAGTTTGGGAGTTTTGCTTTTCAAACAGAAGCAGACTGAGGTAGAGTCAACAACCCAGTTCAACCAGTTTCTTGCAGTTCTTCTGAGGAAGGAAAGAAGACAAATCCTCCCGCGGTGTGGGGGTGTATCAGCACATCAGTTGGGTTACTGCTGACACTGCCAACCAGGCAGGATGCAGAACCACGCACAGCCGTTCTGGTGCTGATCACACCTTCTGTACCCCAAGCACCCTCATCATCTCCAGCAATGAGCTCAGTGTTGGCGATGACTTTACTTGGGTCTGGTAGGAAGAATGTGTAACCCCATTTTGGGGGGAAAAAACCCCAAGCTCTTTATCTGCAGCTGCTCGGCAAATGATGTCATCAAGACTGTTTCATTGCTTTAAGTGGAAAATATTTTTGTCAAGCATCTTCCCCGACTCTTATGTAAGAACAGAACGCAGAACGCATGGGGTGCAGATCGCCAGGAGCCGACGTACACCTACATCTGTGGTCACTGGTGCCATCGTCGTAACTCTTGTGAGCAGAAGATAACAAAGGGGAGATTTAGAACTGAAAAGACTTCTTGCAATGCCATTTGTCAAACATTATGTCCTTGCAGGCTGTTTGTGGGGAGCAGGTAAGCCAGGAAATGAAGCTCGAGGGTATGGAGCGTTTGGCTCTGTAAGGAAGAACAGTAGGCCATGGCATCTTGTCCTGGTTTATTTCACTCTCTCTCCCATCTTCTCTGGCTCAGCCAAGCATCACCAGCCACACTGCAGGAATCACCTGGCACTTTTCTTAGAAGCCACAAGCCAGCTTCAGCTTGACTGGTGTCTTCAGAGTAACCTGAGGGAAGTTAAACCAGCAAATTAGAGTCTCTCCTTATCTGACCAGCAGAAATTTCTGGAGTGCAATCTGAAGAAACCCTGGCATATCAGAGGTGGCTCCGAGGACGGATCAAGGACACAGGAGTTTGAAACACAGTGTTTGAGACTGCCTAACACAAGTGAGGTTTCTGAAGAAAGGAATACATTTTGGCCAGCACTCAAGACTGTACTGGGAGGTGTGTGGGGCAGAGCACAAAGGCGTGAGGAAACCCGGTGCTTTCCAAGCCTTCATGTCCTAGCTGCCCAGGTGTGGAGGATGTCCTTGTGGATGCATGCAAAATTCTTCTCTCTTCCAGAAGGCTCCTGGAGGATGCCCTGGTGACACCCCTTCGCTCTGAAAGAGCACGACAGGTCTGTTAGCAGGGAATGACAGCACCTCCTTCCCACCTGGCTGGACCATCCATCGCCCATTCAGGCCACTGCAGCAGAGACAAACCCAATTACGCACTAACCCACCAGCTCCTCCATTCATCTCCCTCCGCAGGGGAAAAAAACATCCACACCAACCTATGCAGCAAAAACCACCACCACCCTAATAGCTCACATTTGGGAATATTGGGAGTTCAGGGTACCCTGCTCTGCCTGGGCTGGAGAGGTAATGTCCAGTCTCCTGGCAAAAATAAGGGCAGGAAGGAGAGCCAGCACCCCAGCAAGGGGTGCAGGGACAGGGATGGGGACAGGGATGGGCAGGGAGTACAGGCTGTGTGGTGGTTCTGCACCCCACCACAGGAGTTGCCCCCAGCAGGCCCGGAGCCAGTGCCTCTTGCTTGATGAGGAGCTCAGCAGAAAATGTTAGTTACACAGAACTCAGCAGAGGTTCAAGTCCGCATTATACACACAAAACCAGTGCATGCTAACAAGATGAGACTATATATTTATTATATGCTGGAAAATGGGAAAAACCGGTCTTTACAAAAGACGGGGTAACTTTCTTTTGTGCTCTTTCTTTTGTGCTCAGCTTAAGCTGCCACGTGCTGGTCTCTGTGAGGTTGGGGACAGACAGCAAGATCCCCGTTTTGGGCCACCATGCAGCCAAGGGTACTCCCTGCCGCAGCAAAAGCTCTTGCTCAGGTGCACTGAGGTTCCTGGGCTCAGTGTTAGCCTGTGCACAGAGGGAAATAAGACTCAGCAAGTCTTTTCTGAGCATTATAAATTTCTGGTGGAGATGGACCCCACCAGCCCTGGGGTAAGAGCCTCCCACGGTTGTTCACATGTCATTGATGCCTATAAGCACTCATTGAGCTTATTTTAGGAGATAGGACTAATGCCCACATCCCACCCTGTTCAGAGGCTTGTTTCACTGAGTCAGGGCTAAGTGGTGTCAGTAGCTCCTGTCCTTGGTGCGATCTGCCCCAGGCAGCAGCTCCTGCTAAGGCTTGTGCACACCAGGCTTCTGCTTCCTGCACTTTTCCTCCCTCAGCTGTCTGCTTGGGCTCTCCTAGCTGAGCACAACCCTCTGCCCCATGCTGATTGATAGCAACAAGGGCCTGGTTCAAATTAGAGCTGTTGATAGCAGCAACTTGCTCAAGCCTCTGAGCAGAGCCCCAGGGAGATTAAACAAAGCTGTCAGAGTCCCCAGTGAGCAACATTTCCAACACGCATAAGGGATGAATCAATCAAATTTCCTCAGTCCTGGAGGAAGAGGGCAACAGGAGAGCAAGCAGATGATGTACAGTAACCAGGATTTCCTTTCCCAAAGCACACGAACCCCTGTCTGGGACTCTCAAGAGCTGCAGTTCCCAGATTTCCACGACTCAGTGATTTTGGCTGACACCACTTTCCTCAGCTCACTCCAGTGGATTGCATGGCCATTTTCTTGAAGTACAGAGAAGCTGGGGAAGGGAGAAAAATCACCACAAGCCGTCCTTTCTCTTTCTTAATTCTTTCTCCACATTAGTAGATTGATTTAAAATCATACAGTTTAAAAGATAAGCTTTGGAGCTCAGGATGTTCTCTAATTTTCTGAGCCTTTGGGTCACATTAGATCATAGCCCATCACTTTTCTTTTAGTGTGAAGGTTAGAAATTTGCGTTGAATGACAGGAGAGATTTGTCTCCAGGAGCCGAGGGTTTTTAAGTAAAAGTCACACCACAGGACTTGTGCTGTGAAAGCAAAAATTTATACATTAGAAATAATTTAGAAAAATCGGTAAGTCTAGCCTGCCTTTGATTTCTGATGAGGAAAGTGGCATTTTCTTGAGAGCAGCAGCAAAGACTACATGAACCTGTCTTTATTTCTCAGACAGAACTGTCTGTAGTTGTCAGTAATAAAATCTTCTCTCAGACTACCTGCTTGTGGATAGATTATACAGAGTTTATCAGGAGAAGAAAAGGAACATAAGAAATAGAAAAAATGTAAGATATTAACAGTCTTCCAAGTTTCCATTTGCTTCAGGAAATCTTTCATTAAGGCCTTTGATGCCACAAAGTGTCCTTAGGAGTAAAACTGGTATTGACCAACTTCAGCAGGCCTCCTGAGGCTTCCCAATTTTAAATGTTGTTTAAATAGTATAAACTATTACAGCAGTTGTGTTGTACTGCTTAAGTGCACACTGTTATATGTACAATACTTACCCCCCAAAAGAAACATCATCTTCCCTATCTCCACCCTTTCCAAAGTGCAAAACACCATCCCAGAACTGTATCCCACCTTGCTTACAGTTTTGCAGCAAATTCTGAGTGTTCACTGGGAACTAAAACAAAGCAGTGAACATCCATAGTTAATATTTTTATAAACCACTTTTGAAGAGTTGTGAACCTACACATTGCACAAGCTCATCAAGGAATAGGCTGATTTCATTAGGTAATGTGGAGGTTTAGCGGTGGTTTTACTTTTATCACATCTGGTTTTAGCTAACTGGGGCGGAGATTTGTGTCTTGGGATGGCTGTGAGTGTCCTTAACTGTGGCTCCAATGGGGTAAACCTGACCTGTAGGAGGGCTGGGGAAGAGTGGATGTGATTAGATGTCACGTTTTTTTCTGGAAATGCACATGCTGAAGTAAAGAGCTTCAGCCCAGGTTTGACCGAAGTTTTTGGGGAAGACAAGGGTAGGCAGCACAGGTGAGAGCAGCTCCTGCCCTTGCAGGGGTGGTAGCCCTTGGAGCCTCCCCTGGAGAGCCAAGCTGCACCCTGAGCACCAGGGCTTTCCTCTCCAGCAAATACAGAGCCCCGCATCCCACACTTGATAGCGACTGATGAGGTGATGACTGATTCCATGGCATGCTGCTGAGCTGGAGATGGAGGAAGTGCCCTGACCACAGGACCACAGGGCACAGCTGTGTTGCTTTTTCATATGGGGAGGACAAAAGGGAGTTACTGCTGAGAGTGGAAATTATGACAATTATACCAGATTTCTGCTGGTATTTGCTGAGTGATTCTCTAAATGAAGTCACCTAAAATGCTCCCTGGCAATGTTTGAGCCACTGCTGATGGTCATGCTTGAGAGCGTGGGTTCCCTGCTAGATGAGAGCTGCTCCAGCAAAGGGAGGTGGCCAGTTCCATCTCAACCAGCAGTATTTCCAATGCTGGTGGTGGGCAGCCATGCTGGTGGGAGACTTGTTCTGGTTTATATTTTCAGCTCCCTTTCAAGATCAGCAGTACACATTCCCTGCATTTCTCTGGGTCCTCCGGGAAGGAGCTGATGGGTGGGTGGACGGCCTTCAGCCCCATTCTCCAGGGGATAAGAGCCCGTTTCCGCAAGGAGCTTGTGTGCTCACAGGCACCCACTAGCGTGACTCTGTTGTTTTTCAAACCACGAAGAGATGGATCTGCTGACCATGAAGACATGAAGCTCCTGACAGCAAAGGAATGAAATGCATTTTTCTAGACCAGAAAATGGGAGGGTCAGAGAGAACCCTTGAGGACCTGGTCATGTGGAGAAAGGAGCTGAAATGAGCAGAAATGACGGAACAAGGCAGATGGTACATTGAAGAGATGACGAAAAATTGGGGCTGAGCAGGGCTTAGGAATTCATCCAGCTTTTCCAGACCCAGCACAGAATACCTAACCCTACTGCCCTCTTCTTTCTTCTTAAAAAATTCTGAAGAATGAGATTGTATGGAATTGCTGTGTTTGTTTTCCAGACCTAACTGCCCAGATTCTTAGAAATTATGTTCAAATGTCTTGGCTAAAACCCCGTGCTGCAGCTTATATCCATTATTTGCTGTCTTCTCTACAGCAGACATGAAGGAGACAAGACCAGGCCCACAGAAAGGGAGCTGAACTATCGAAATGCCTGAGGGCAGGAGGCTTCCTCAGCACTATGCCTGTGGTTCTCAGAAATGAGGTGAGATCTGAGGTGGTGCCATGGACCCCAAGTGCAAACAGATGGGGGACTGCAGTCTGGAGGTGGGATGCCAAGGAGAAATGCTTGTGACCTGACACCCTAAATCCAGCTGAAGGCCTGGGAGATCAGAGAAGAGTAACAGCCCAGGGCCCAGGGCATATGAAAATGACAACTTAGGAGCAAACCATCCCCTTGTGCAGCATTTTGTCAAGTGTCTTCTCAATTAACTGACATGCAAAATAAGAGATAACAACTGGAAACGTGGGCAGACAACGAAAAGGAGCCTGCAAGCACTTTTCATTCACTCTGAGATGAAATCAGAAAGGACAAAGCCCAGCTGGAGCTTAGACTGCATGGGACAAGAAGAAACGTGAAGGATGGATGCTACATGTGTCTTAGCAGCAAAAGTAAACGTGGAGAAATCGTGAGTCGATCGACAAATGTGTGAGCCAACCCACTGACAGATGATAAGCAAAAAGACCAAAGCATTAAATTTTTTTTTTTTGCATATATTTTCATTGGCAAGGCTTACTCCCACACCTTCACATATCCATCATGATTTGAGAAGAAGGGGAACAACCAATAAGAGGAGCAAGACATGAAGGTCTACTTTGAGAAGCTGTAAGTATTCAGATTTGGGTGAGCATACGGGATTCACCTGAGCATGCTGATGTGACCTCAAGTCTGCTGTCCATCATCAGAAACTCACAGCGATCAGAAACAGCTCTGACAGCTGGAAATTCTCCTGCAGCATTTTCATGCAAAACCTGAGCAAACATGAATTGGATGAACAAATTGTTAGATGGATTGAAAATTAGCTGGACCAAAAATTAGCTGGATCATTAGGTCGAAGAATAATAATCAATGTTGTGATGGGCCATCTGGCAGCCAGTAATGAACATCGGACCCCAGGGAATGACACAGGAGCTGATATTGTTCAATATTTTCATCAGTCACCAGGCTGATGACACAGAGGGCACTTTCAGCACATTTACAGATGGTAATAGATTAGAAGTAATGACAGCCATCTCCATTTGGCAGAGCTGGCAGAGAGGCAGTCCAGAGGGACCTTGAGAAACTTGGGATGCGTGATAATAGAAATCCCATGGAGTTCAACGAGAGCAGTGCAAACCCTGTGCTTTGGTGTAGGATGGCATCCTTCTGCCTACGTAACAGCCATGCAGTAAAGGACCTAGTCTCTGCTATGAGATTTCAGCACAGTTGGAGGGTAGTTATTGCTCCATTTCTACTCAGTGCTTAGTAAATCTGCCCCAGAAGTGTTGTCCCATTTAGGACCTGCAGTTCAATAAGTCATTGAGAAACTGGAGAAACTCCACAGGATGGTCAGTGGCCTAGAGCACATGAGCCACGGAGAGATGCTGAAGGACGTGGATTTGGGTAGTCAGCAAAGAGGTGGCTCAGGAGAGGTATAAAATCAGCCTGAACCTGCATGAAGGGGAATGACAAAGACAGTGGAGCCAAACTCTCTACATTAGCGGCAAGCTATACAGAAAAATCCTGATCTTCACTGGAGTGAACAAGTTTGTCTGTTCAGAGGCCTGAAGGAGGGTCATGGAGTGGACCCCTGTGGTGGAATTCTGACCACCTACTCCAGCTGACAGCTCACTGCCTTAGCTCTTCGATGAGTGGCCCCAGCCAGCTCCCTCCACGCACTGCCCTGGGAACAGCTCATTCCCACAAGCTGTCTCCCAGAAGACAGTGTGGATGGGGTGGTACTAGGTCCTGCCCACACAAACCTCTAACAGGACCCTATTGGGCATTGCACTCTAAAATGCCTCCATGAGCCTTGTGCAAGAAAACACAAAGCTTGTTTTGCATGCTAAAAATACCACTCTTATGGGCTCAAACACAGCTCTCAAATAATTTTGGGTATTTTGAAGGGCAGGGGGAAAGAAAAAAAGGAAAAAAAAGAATCATTAAGGACCTGAGTATCCCAGAGGGCCCATAAGAGTCCCAGAAGAGTTCCATAATAATTAATATTATTTCATGTAGACCTGCCTAATCTAGGGGCAATTAGCTTTAAGCAGAGTGGGTGTGGACCAGTCTAGTGGATGTTGGGACTGGGACACAGTCTCCAGCTCTCTTTCAGCTGGCAGCATAGGCACAGCCGTGGAGACTTTCAGTCAGTTGCCAGGAGGAACCTCCCCAGTGTCTAAGGCATGTCTGCCAGCTCAGCTCCCTACTGGGAGGATGCTGAAGATCAGGAAGGGCACAAGCAGTGAGTGGAGCCCATTGTGTTGCCTCCAGGTAAGCAAGAAGCTTTTATAATTATCAATTCCCATCGTACAGCACGCAGGCACATGCCTGTGTGGTGTGGCTGGGAGCAGAACTGACATCTCCTTACCTCTCCTCTGCTGTATCCACATGAAGGTGGACCCCCGAAAATCCCAGTTTCCTCCTGTATTTTTCCTTTACTGTGCAAGAGGACAATGCAGCCAGCAAGACAGCTCACTGCCCAGGTTAAAATAACTCAGTTCTGCTTCATGTCTTCCTTATATTTTATCAGCTTCATATCTGAATGTCTCATTAACACAGACAAATAGATTATAACACCTTCTATGCAAGCTTGATCAGAAATCCCTGAAACAATCAAAAGCCTGGGAAAACAGTTCATTGCATTTGATGCATCAGTTCTTGGAATTGCAGCTATATTAGGCAATACGTCTTTGTTCACTCGCATTAAGCTAATTGAATGCATATTTATTGTGCAGTGTTCTTCAGCATCCAGGCAAAAATCAAAAGAAGTCTGTTTCACTACCGAGATGGTAATTTTGCATAAGAAATAGGGACAGGTTTACATCAGGCTATTAATGCCATTCCATTATTCAACAACAGAGCTAAAATTAGGAGTCACCTCAACAACCAGATGCATATTTTATCTTCAAGGTACGAGCCTGAATTAGCACAGACCTCTGCCTCCTGCCAATAGCCCTTAATTCTAGACAGGCTCTTCTACAGCAGGATCATTGGCATGAGAGAGGCACATGAGACTCGGACTAACTCTTATGTTTATATTTTCCTGTTTAAATAGTGAAGGGTCACCAGAAGTCACACTCCATCTGCATCCATTTGCTATGTGCTGAAAAAACATGAGCATCCAGATATGACATTTTATAAACATTTTTTAATAGCAAATCACTTACTGGTACCTGTCTGAAGGAAATGGAGCCCACCTGCACCTGACTGAGCTTACTGCAGAAGCACCAGTGCTTTCTTGAGGCCTTCCTTAAAATAACACAGCATCTTTCCCCCTGCTGTGTGGCTGAGGGGTGGGGAGCCCCTAGCACAGAGCAGGTGCTGCAACTCATCTGCGCATTCTAATAACAGCCAAAGCCTTGTCGTGCAACAGCCACAAACCAGCACATTAGGAGGCTTTTTATAGGCCATATGTGAGCAGCACTTGGGCAGATGTAAAAATTCCCTCTCGACTAATGCTGTGTTTTAAGTACCTTTAATCTGCAGGGACATTGCCACTTGAATGGGATATTGGGCACCTTGAAGAATGCAATAAACCCAAGCAGAGCTCTCTGGTTTAGCCGCTATATGCTGTCCGAGACATGAAGGCGTAAGAGAAAGGAAAAAAGAAATCATAATTCTCATATACAATCCTCAAATGCTCCTCCTGTCTGTGCTGATGGAGTGGTTACTTCATATCTAAAGCCCAGGCCAGCTTTTCCCCAACTCAGTTCAGAGGCTCGAAGATGGTGAAGAATGAAAAAATACTGTAAGCCTGGACTGTGGGCTTATCTCCTCATTGCTGGGGAGCACAGACCGGGGTGGCTGCCCACAACGGGGGCATCATGCAGCGTGGTTTCTCCCTGTGGAGGAGCAGAATGATCTATCTCAGACGTATCTCCTTTCCACAGGCTGTAGTGCCTGCTTTACTCAGAAGCTGCTGAGACACCTCAGTTGAGGTGAGGGGAGGCTCCCCAGCCATGGGCAGGACCCAGGGCTAACCCCTGGAGGCTGGGGGGCAGCTGCCCTTGTCACTGGCACTGGGCATGCTGGGGTGACAGCCAGGCCTTTTCTTTCTCAGCATCTGAGTGCAACCAATGAATTTCCACCCAAATCAGCCTAATCACATCCATATTTATTGCCTGCTGTTTTGTTACAGGAAGGCAACATCTCCTTATCTGCTTCAGATCCTAAGGGGCTGCCAATACCATGCTGCTGTCGCTATGGTTTCTCCATGATCTCTGCACTCCTCGGGCTTCTGCCAGATCTGTGTTCTGGGGTAAAAGGGACGTTTGGACTTCTTAATACCGAAAAGAAATGGGATCACTGGAAGGTCTGCTTGCTGATTGTGGTTCAGATCAAACCACCAAGCTCTTACAGGCTCATGGAAGGGTTCAGGCTCTGCCCAAAACAACAGGCACATTACTTTGCCTGCTCTGGGATTTGTTTGCAGGAATGGAAGGAAGTATCAGCTGCAGGACCGGAGTCTGTAATTCACCTCACTGCCCCAGCTGGGGGAGAGTGTAGTCCCCTCTTCTCTGAGCTGCGTCCAGAAACAATATTTGTTGATACTAGCTTACCATCCCAAGGAGTAAAATTACTACAGAATGTTTACAAGGACCATTTGAAACCTGAGAAGAGGATGTTTTTAGTAATGCAGAAAGAGCCAAATACCTTAGAAGTGAAATATTCCAGCTTTAAAAATTAATTACTGCTTCCCAGTAATGCAGGCTGACAAATAACCTTGTGCAATTTCCCAGACAGATTCGTTTTAATGGAAATACTGTGCACAGGTCAAGAGCAAAATATAGTTACTGGACCACGACTTCACAAGCCTGGGTACATGGGTACCTCTGCCCAAACACTTACCCAGCAAAGCCCAAAGGACAAAGCATGGGGCTAAAGCAGCCACCTCTACACAGCAGCTCACACTGTGAGGGTCTGTGGTGAGGATTGCTCCTAGGGCTGGTTATTTTCTGTCACAAAGGAAAAACGCGGATAGCAAACAACCAAGTGCATTTTTCAAAACAGCAGGTATGACATCTATGAAGCTCTATAATCATTATGCAAAATTCACTATGTAGCTTTTCAGTTGCAAATCAAGTATCACAGGGCACTGAAATGAAAGCTCAATCTCTATATCCTAATTTTTCTTTTGGTAGTGTGGGAAGATAGTATATAGCTGATTATGCTGTACAATATGCACTGGCATAACGAGTCACAGTATACATTTATAGTTCTTTCAGTCAAAAGCATCAAGCATTGAATGTAGTAAGAAAACTTCATGAGCCAATTTTCTCAAAACCATTTTCACTAAAAAGGCTTTGCTTTCTCCTTCTTTTTAGATAGGGGAAATGAGGAGAGTGGTGGAAGAGCAAGTCTGAGAATTAACAGCGGAATATGAACTGTCATTAATTACCACAGGTCCGATCTGAGCTGCTGTTTTGTGAGCCATGCTCTACTCGTAAGAAGCTTTTTAGGGATGTCATTCTGAGGGTACCTCAGGGACACAGCTCTTTGAAGTGCTGTGCAGTGCAGTGACCCAACAACAGCATCACCCTCAACGATATTGCTCCTAGAAGGACAACAGAATTTGGATCCTCACTTCAGGAGAAGCTGAAGAGATCCTGCTGCAGTACTGGTGTGAATCACCAGTGGTCATGTGCCAAGTGCAACTGCCACAAAAGGTCACCTCTGCCTACAGGACTTTATTCTGAGTCTATTCAGACTTTCCATTCCCCAAAAGCTAATGAAGTCCCACAGGAATAAAATCGTTCTACAGGACATCTAGGCATGGGATGCAGATTTGTTTCTAGTCATCCATCCATCCATCCATCCATCCATCCATCCATCCATCCATCCATCCATCCATCCATATCTCAATCACTTTTGTTCCCTGTCTGAAGCTTGAACCCAGCTCTTGCCCGTGGTGTGAACACAGTCCTTGCTCACAGTCTGCCTTGTCCACAATCCTTGATACAAACAAACCACAGGATACAGCATGAGCCTGCAGCACTGACCATTTCCTGTGCTGAAAGCCAAGTCCCCATCAAGAGACAGTGAGGAAGAAGCTTGGGTCCAGGTGCTCGAGTGGGACAGAAAATAAAGGGGAGATCCATAAATGTTTTTGAAGAAAACATCCCTATCTCTGTCTAGGGATGTGCAGCTTCTGAGCTGAAGTGCACAGAACAGGTTGATGGCAGCTGCTATTTTAAAATTCATGAAGTCTTAAAGCATTACTGGATGATTTCAGAGCTTGGAGATAAGTAGAGAAAATAGTCCAGCAGGGGGGAGATGCTGATGTAGTAGCAGCCATAATAGTGTGTGATGCCGCACACAGCCCTGCTTCTGAAAACCCACTCATCCATCTTGTCAGGGAAAATTGCTGTGATTCTGTTTCATAGCGGAGGTGGTGGGAGGAAAGAGGTAGATGCATGTTTTCCTCTGATCGAGGAGAAAGGCCAGGCTATGCACTACTTACCTTCCTGAAGCCACCCTGCCCTCTGTGGGAAGGATTTAGAGGCTAGGGATGGCAACTAGTCAGTAGGGAGGGCATAAGCGGCCATGGCCCAGGAGAAACAAGGCTTTGCAGCTCCCCTGCTAGTACTTGAGAGATGTTTTGCCCTCCCTGCCCTGTTGTGCCCCTCTTTGCTCACTCAGGACTGAAGAAAACACTGGGGTAAAATGAGCTGGGAGCCAGCAGGTTCTTCCTGTGCTTTATCTGTCAGCTCAGAGTTGAAAACTTCTGGGTGAGAGTAGACCTGTGCCAGCCAGGGAAAATTCAGACAAACAGTATAAATGCCTGCTTTATGCACCTGTACCCAAAAGTGTTATCCAGAGTGGCCCAAAGCTGCTAATGCCTTAGGTTGGAGGCAGATCAGAGCAGCCCTTCCTCCCTGCCATGGGCATGCTGTACTCAGCCATGTTTCCCATTACATCCCTGAGGGGCTCATCCTGCTCCTGACATGTGGCTGAAGCAGCCCAACAGCATGAGAAGCATGGGGTGGAGACAAGAGGGCTTGTGCCTTGACCTGAGCATGGGTGACTATGTAGCAAGAGCCATCTCTAGCTCTTTCCCCATGAGAGAAAGATGAGGAAAATGACAGCATTCAGCCTGCTCATCCAGCTCCTGCCCATCCCGGCCCCTTGAGTGCCCACGGGCTCCTGCACAAACTCTCCCCCTACACCGCAGTGATACAAGCTCCTGCTTTGCCAAGGGCAATGGGAGGCACCTAACTCAGTGCCTAATGTGATTTTTCACCTGGCATTGCGGACCATGGTGAGATGCAGACTTGTCCAGCATGCGTTACCCGCCCCTTTAGCATGTTTTGTACCTGTGTGTCCACTGAATATCTTTAGCAACTTGCTTGGTGAAGCTCTGTACTGGATACACGAGTAGGAAATCATTTCCAAAGACAAAAGCTGTAGGTTAAAAAAACAATCAGAACTGTACCAGAGTGGTATTTTCTCTTGAAAACAATTTGTTATCCTGGTTTCAAGACGGTGAAATGTTTCAGAAATATCCCACTTGTGATTTTTCAATTCTTCTTCAAGTTTCCCCATGGACACATGGTCCATATGGTGAGTTCAAGTCTGCCAGGGATGCGCTCGTCCTCACCAACCCCATCATCCTGCTCCCCTCAAGCCCAGAGTCCTGCGCCTGGCAGAGCAGCTCTCACAGTGAAGAAACATATGACGTGTGTTAAATATTGTATTAACATGTTTAAACAGCACTTTGGTTTGTCCAGGCTGTCACCATACTTTTGACATGAATTAACTCCAAGATTTTCGGACCCAGCTTGCAGTCCCAGTTCCAGTCTGTTCCTGCAGGTCTGGGTACCAGCTCTCCTGTGCCTGCTGGTAGGGCAGCACAGGGCCTTCAGGGAAGAGACATACAGGTGACATGCCTGGACTGAAGATGCACACATAGCCCTGGGCGGAGAACAGTGCTGCTGGCATCCCACACCCCTGCCCAGCGATCACACTGGCCTCTGGTGCTTCTGCACAGAGCATCATCTTTAACTTGCTCAGTCACCCTTCCCTCAGTTACCACCATCAGGAAGATTCATCTGCAGATAAAGAGTGAAGAGTTAGTGCCACTAACTGCAAGGCAGTTACCTACCTGCCTTTCCTAACACAAGGAAAGAAGAAAGTGGTCTTTGGACTTATCTACGAGATTCTATAAAATAAAATCCTATTGGAGTTGCACTTGAGTGAGGACAGTGAGTTTCCCCTGTACAGATTAATCCACTTCCACACCTTCTACTCAGCACTGAGCAGTTTTATTTCTTACATACACAATTCAGAGGCATACTGGAAGGGCAAAACCCACATTCCACAGTCAGACATCCAGCAAACAGTTAATAAAACCCACGCTAGTATGGTTCAGAGTTTGTGTGAAGTAAGAGTAAAGTCTAACCTGTTTCCAATAGCTACAAAATTACCCTGGGTAAGATAAAGGTGTGATTCCTTTTAAACGTAGCTATTTTCTGTGCAGGGAACCTACGCTTCAGTCCTTCCTATCACACATCTCCAGAGAAAGCAACAGCCATCCCACGTCCTCTGCTGCGCGTTGCTCAGCACTTTGTTCCACAGCAATCTGTAGGAAAAACTCAACCCTCCTGTTAAATGCTTGGGGCTCAAATGATTAATTTTGTAGAACAGATCTCTAAAGCACATCAGAGACTGGAGCTCATTCCTAACAGCCTATCAGCATTCAGCCTATTACAGGTGCAAGAAAACCAGCAGCTTTGAGGGAGTAAAGCAGACCTGTTAGAATCAGAATTCTTACAGACAGTTTTAAATTTTCATGTTTAATAGAGCTTTTTTTTGTCCCCTACAAAGTTTTCCACCAAGGGCTTTCCAAGCATTGTGTAAAGGCAGGTAATGACTTACATCATTAACACTCCCATTTAACAAACAGGAAATGGAGGCCTCCAAAGAAAATCATATGAGTAGCTTAATACAGAAAATCCCAGCTCCCCCAAAAAAGAAATGGAATCAAAGCCTCCCGGCAAAAGTCCCTTTTCCAACTACCTCTATTTAGTTGCTATGCAGCTTTTTTATTTTTTCCAAAATAACTCAACCAGTCAAATGAGAGAACAGCAAGGAAATTGCAAGCTTTGACATACTTACTTCTACACTGCTGGCATTAGTACAAAAATAAAGATTTTTATTAGCTAGTTTACAAAAATAAATTCTATTGAGTCACACAGGATCTCATTGGGAGGTTTACTTGACTTTGGAAGATAAAGCCTGTTTGAAACGTCTCTTTAGATCTTGCATGTTGGGAGATTTGGGCCGAGGGATGATGGATGACCGCCTCCTGTCCGTGCTGCTGGCATGCTGTAGTTTGCTGACCTCCTTGCAAAGATACTGGAAGACATCACAGACGCCTTGGGAGTCCTCACTGGTGGAGATTTCCAAGAACAGGCTGCCCAGTTCATTTGCCAGCTGTAGTCCCTCTTTTGCCTGTACTTGCCTGGCGTGGAGGAGGTCTGCTTTGTTCCCCACAATAATGATGGGAGTCCTGGCATCGGGGTGCACCTTGCGTATGTGCTGGTAGAGAGGCTGGACAGACTGGTAGCTGCTGTAGTCTGTGATGGAGTAGACCAGCAGGAAGCCCTCTGCCCACTTCACACACCTGGACAGGGAGTCCAGCACCTGCACACAGTCTTCCTGCACCTGCGGTACAACAGAGAGCACAGATTCGGCATTCTGTCACGAAAGTACAAAGGCTGTATCACAGCACCATCAAACAGGTCCAAAGGGAAGCCTGAGCTCTGTTTCAGGAGACTAAGTCTGGGCATGCAGGAAATTTGGGCTCAAAAGCAGAGCCTTTGGGTGGCAGAGAAGAACCGATTGATCCAAAGTATCTCCGTACCTGGATGCATCCCGGCGTGTCTTGGATCTGTACGGCAACGTCGTCCCCGTCCAGATGGACCAGCCGGGAGTAGAGGTTGCCTGGGGAGCAGAGAGCCGTGAGCCGCCGGACGCGGGGCCCCCCGAGCCCGGCCCCGCCGCCCCCCGCCTCACCTGTGTTGGGCTCGTAGTCGCCGATGAAGCGCTTGGTCAGGAACCGCACGATCATGGCTGAAACACAGAGCGCCGCGTTAGGCGGGACGGACGGACAGACGGGCAGGGAAAGGGGACGGGCAGCCCCGCACTCACCGCTCTTGCCGACGCCGCGGGCGCCCAGCACGGCCAGGCGGACCTGGGCGCCGGGCGGCCCCGAGGGGCACTCGGCGATGGGCGCCAGCAGGAAGGGCTGGGACATGCTCGGCAGGCGCATGGGAGAGGCGGCTCGGCGGCCGCAGAGCTCGGACGGCTCCGCTCGGCTCGGCCAGCAGCGCCCGGAGCGGGCGGCCCCGGCGGCTTTTAAAGGCCCCGGCGGCAGNGGCCGCCCCGCTCCCGCTGCACCGCCCCCCCGGCGGCACCGCCCCGCGGCCCTCCAGGGCCGGCGGTGCCCCCACAGCCCTCTCCGCACTTGCCCCTCAGGGGCAGGCATCCCCTCGCTGCCCACCCGGGTTGTACCCCTTCCCCTTTCTCCCACCCTCCCCGCTCCCAGGGCGTGGGGTGGCCCCAGGCACCAGGGGGTGCCCGCACCTGCGGGCGCAGGCACCAGGGGGCTGGGGGACAGCCTGGGCAGGCCATGCACCCTGCGGCCCACGTTTGGGGAAAGCACCCTGCTGGGCACCCCCCCACCCGAGGCAGGCGGGCAGATGCCAGCACAAGCCTCCCTGGGCTTGAGAGGTGCACCTCCACCACCCACACCAGCCCCCGCTGCAACAGGCTCTGCCTTTTATGCACCACCCTCCCTGCAGTGAGGGACTCCAGTCTTGAAAGAAAGGAAATTATTTATTCTTTTACCTCAGACTATTTTGTTTCCCAGACCTGAACATATCGCTCTACAGCCACTCTTGAAAACCCAGCCTGTGGATCAAGCCAACAGCCAGCCCTGAAACCTAAGTGGTCTTGATTTGGCCCTTTGGGTTTTTGAAGTAGAAAAGTTTCGGAGAAGAATGGTGCCCCACCACGGGCTGCCCTTAAATGAGTCTCACACCTGCAAGCAGCTGTGTGGATGTTCCAGTCTCCACAAACCCCTGCCCTGGCTCCTGCTTCTGCTGTGCGCTGCTTTGCAAGTGTGCAAGTGTTTAAAAGATAAATATTCAGAGGTTGCTTTAATTTTTATCAGGGAGATAGCACATGAGAGTAGGACATGGAAGAGGACAGTGGATGGTGCTCGAAAGGACTGATCTCGTGGCATGGAGGGACGGAGCCACTCTGAGATGGGGCCCTGGATGTGGGGTTGATGCTTAGACAGCCCAACAGACCCTGGATGCTCACACACAGGCAGCTGAGTTAAGACAACACTATTTAACATCAGTTAAAGTAGTATCTGCAGAAAAGCACGGTGGAAGAAGCACTGTTAATTGCGTTACTCTAGTGCCTAAGAATCCCTATGGTAACACCAGGGCCCCTTTTTAACTTCCAAAACCTATTGCCCGTAAAGTTTCTGCTTCACTCCCCATCATGCCAGCGAGCTCTTTTCTTTTGGGAAACAAGATTTCTCTTGTATCACTAAAAGCTTTTGGTTTCCAGAGGTTCCTGCTATTGTCATCTGCTCCTATTGTCAGGGGATCGCTTGTCTTTGGCCTCACAGCGCCAGCAGCAGCTATTTTTATATATTTCTTTACAGAACAGCTATCAAAGTACATTCAGTGTGCCTCTGAAAGAATCCTACTGAAACAAGCCTGTTCCAGGCAGATGATTCCCAGGCGCTGAGCTGTGAAAGCAGTGTTACCAACCGCCCTCTTCTCAAACCCCGAGCGGCCCCTTTCTGGGCAGCTGTAGAACTCAAGCTGCCTTGCCTGCTGCTGGGAGCACCCCCAAAGGGCAAGCAGAGAGAGAACGCTGCGCAAGCCCAAGTAGGACACCCTGTGAAGGAATTAATATCCAGGGTGTGATGGACTACGTCTCCATCAACACCTACCTAGGGGCAACAGGAGCAGCTCAGTAAATTGAAGCAGTTGAGGCTCAGATTAGCTGTCCCCATCCTGCAGACTAAGCACCCCAGGATGTGTGGGACTCAAAGCTATTCCAAGGGGCCTTTCTCAGCGCTGCAGGCCCCACTTGGAAGCGTCAGGCTGTACTTTTTCACCCATCCCCTGCAGATGGCCTATGCCACTATCCCTATGGTCCATCACTATCCCCTCTCCCACAGCAACATTGCTCAGTGCCAGGTATGCCGTACCGCTGCCTGACACATCTCCCTGTTCCAAGCTCTGGCAACATTGAACAGCAGTACTTTTCGGGGGAAAGTAGGTGCCTTACTCCTGTGACGGTGGCAGGGAGGACATCCTGAAAGCCTCTGGAGCATTTTTTTTTTTTTTTTGTATTTTTCTGGGTTCCTAAGCTGTACGGGTGCTGCTAGTGAGAATGATCTTCCTATCCCATGCCTGAGCAAGGATGGTTATGGCCATGTAAATCCCCACAGCTGTAACTCCATTCTTACACAGACCTTAGTAGTGCATCCACTGAAGCAGACGCACGAACACAGAAAACTCCTGTCTTCCATACCACCACCCTCAGCATTGCAGGGACAGCTGGCACCTTCCTCCTGTGCAAGAAGGCCACTTGCAGCAACAGGGTGCCCCTGCACTGTGGGAGACATTGCCTGCGCCCCAGTCAGGAGGTTCTACCCAAGGGCAGGCCCAGTTTAACCCTGTCTTTTTCACAACACAGCCTCAACTACAGGAACCCACGGTGCCTCGCAGCCTCCGCAAGGACAGGGTGAGCCTGTCCTGTCTATGGTGGGACAGAGAAGGCCACTCTCTCTGGCAGGTGTGTGCACAGCTCTTGGCATCCTCCAGATGCCAGCCCCTGCTGACACTCCAGTACAGCACCTGGATCTGGGATGCCAGCCATCTTTTTCATCACGAGGGCCACGAATATGCTGAGTCCAGGATTGCACTGACAAGGGCAAAGGAGAGAACATCAAGACTGTTTACTCCAACCAATACATACAATGTGAAGATTATAAAATCCCTTGCCCCACTCAGGTGTGCACCCTTTACCTGCTCCCTCCTGGCGTCCTCAGCCTGCAGCCTCTGCACTGACACGGCTCCTCCTCCTCCTTCCCAGTCCTTTCTGCCCTTTCACTGACCTTCCCTGCCTAACACTGCCTACACGGTCCTCAGGAAACCTCAAATCCCAGTGTTGCCAACATGCTACAAAAGATGAAGCCGACAGCTCAGAAGGCAGCTTCCTTGCTGCTCCTCTAGGAGACAACAGGAGATTTTGTGAGGGTTTTTGGCCGGGAACCAGCAGTAAAGGTTTGTGGCAGTAAAGGAGCCTCAGACCAGGACTGCACAGAACTGGTTACAGCTCACGGGTTTGGTGTGTAAAACCCCTTCCGGGGCAAGTCAAAACTGGTGACTCCAAACCCTGTAAGGAACATGCTTCATGTTTCATCTCAGGACTGGAGATGTCCCAACAGGCAGTTCTTCAGCTTTTCCCAATTCACAGACCTCCCTCTTTCGTCAGGATTGTGCAAAAACAGGGCAGCTGAACACACAGGAAGCAAACTTCAGCAGCAGCTAGTGAGATCTGTTAAGTGTCTTGGCTGTGCTCCTGCAAACCTCAGGGGACCATGAAAACCCCACTGCACTGAGTGCAGCAAACAGACAGGTTACACCTTAGTTTATCTGTTCAAATGTCCAAACATTAAAAACCAAAAAAGAGGTCATTCTCTTCCTGTACAAACCCAGCTTCATTTTCAGTCATTTCTGGGAATCCTGACCAAGAGAAGCATTTCCTCCCTCTCTTCCCAGCCCACACAGGGCTTCCAAATATGCATTTACGACCAACTACAGTTGGCGTAGTAACCTTAAGAACACTTTTACTAAATAAATTGCAAAGTGTTGCAATGCAGTGTCTCAGGGAGCACAGCTCTTAAACAAGACCACTGTAATGCTGTCCAATCTTACTATTCCAAATTGCTGAAAATAAGTTCAAAAGTTTAGAACTATGCCCCACTTATGATGCTGATCATTTCATCACGCTGCTGCAGCTAATCCAGCGTGATTTTGATAAATGAGTACAAACCAAACAGGGAACCAAAATAGCTTAGACATGCATGCATGAGAAGCAAATTTAAAATGCCACCACCAAAGTTTGTATCCAATAGCCTCCCACTTAATTCCTACAAAGCCTAGTGGAAAATTATGCTTATGTTGGAAGGCAAATACCAATTTTAAATGGCTGTGGAAACTGACAAGCCAAAGAGGTTGATAAATACACAAATCTTGCTGCTCCAAGAAAAGCCCCTCGACATTAAAAGCCGAGTGCATAAGGTGAAACAGTGAGGGCTTCACGATACGGTGCTGCCCTCCATGCCCAACAACTCCAGTGTCAAAATACAGCACTACTCTCATGGATCAGTCTGCTAAGGGGCAAGCTCCTTTTAAGACACTTCCAAAGTCATTCCATCTATACAGCCTGCTGCATCTTCTGAGAGGGAAGCTTGGAGAACCTCAAACACAGCAATCTGCTCACTGGATCTTTGACATTTTAGCACCTAAAGCTTGTCCCCCTTAAAGTCTGCCTAAAGCAGCCCAAGTCAGACTCTGAATTCAAGGTCCAAACCAACATTCCATGAGAATGGGAACACCCATGATCTAAGTTAGGTAAAAAACAAACCTCATAATCTCTCAGTTTCTTACTCCCACACTTAAAACCTGCCCTGCAATTCAATGTTCAGTAACTTTCAACAGTCAACACCTACAAAAAGCTTGAGGTCACTTGCTTCTCTAGCATTTTTTCTCTCTACACGTAGACATTAGTTTTACATCACTTACTGAAGGCAGCTGAGCAATGCCTGACATGACACTTCAAGGTAAAATATTATTCACCTGTAACTACAACACAATTAAGCTTGAGATTGTGCATTTTCAAGGCTAACCAAGCAGGTTACCTTCAGCAGTCCCTAGCAAGCTTCACGCTGTTCCAAACAAAGCTCACTAAACCAGCACTGGTTAGTAAACAGTCAGCTCAAGATCTTCTTCCATCTAGACACCGCACAGGTAGCACTGGGCTTTTGTGAGAGATCACTAAATCTGAGATGAGAGGAATTAATTACAACATTCAGCAGGCATGCAATAAACATATGAAATCCAAGTGTTTAGCTATGCCGGCCAATTAAAATGTTAAAAAACAAAATACAAAGGCTGGCAGTTTTGGAACTAAAACCTTGTTTCTAAACTACTACTATTTCATAAGAATGCTTATTGGTATGGGGATGTTCTAAATATTGTTTTGCAGGTTACAATGGCGGAACACCAAAATCTGCCCACAGACATTTCTCTAGAGGTTGTTTTCAAAAATGATTTCAACAATTCCTTGGTATTTATGAGGCCCCTTACCCAAAACCTTGTATCAATGAAATCTGAAGCCCATTATCTCTTTTCCAAAAAAAAAAAAAATCAAGCTTTTAAGTGACACTGGACAGTTCTTGGTACAAGTTCTTAGTTTGCTAATGAAATACTCCATGTCCCCTCATATTACCTCACGATCATTACTAAGCACTAGCAAATTTCAGTGTTCCTAGCACTTATAATCTATGTAAATGACTAAACCCGTCAGCAAAAGCTGCAGATGATTTAAATGACTAAGCATCATGGTAAACGCAAGCTAAATAAATAAACTTCAATAAAAAGTTTCTAAAGCATCTGTTCAAACAAAAAAACCCCCCAAATCCAACTAAATGAATCAGCCACAATCACATACACTTGTCCAAAACCAGATCTTTAATTTATTTTTTTAAACGTGCATTATGCCATGAATTCATAGGGAATTGGCTCCAGCAGCTCTGGATCCTTGCCATTAGTTCTCACAAAGTGTGCTTCTCTTGGTGGAGCAGGCTGTAAACAGAAAAATAAAAAACGAAAACTCATGGCACTACAGCTCAAAAACCTTTCAGAAAATAACATTTTGTCAACCATTTAGAACCTTATTATATAAGTGTTACAGCAATTTTACCATTCCTAGTCTCATAAATTTGATTCAAGTAGCAGTAAGAAAATGATCTAGAAAGTGTGCCTGACTCTTGCTGCTGAATTAAAAAACCTATGCTTTACTCTTTGGAGCTCACCAACCCAATGAACATGGAGTGATGCATCCTGCAGCCCATTATCTGTTCTCTGAAGTCTGGTTATTAATTCTTTCCTTCAAGGGTTACAATAGAACCTGGTGCAACTAAAAATTCAACTAAACCAAAGACTCTACTGACCCTAAAACCATCCAGAGCTGCTGCTGCTGCAGATTAGCAACAGAACAGGAAGCACCCAACCCTTTGTTCACAGCTACAACTACAATTTTCATCCGGCACAGAGCAGTTCTGCTCAGGCACCAAACGTCCCAGACAGCCCAGACGCCGACGCACTGCATGCGGCCACAACTTCAAGAATTAAGAAATCTCCTGAAGGATTGTGACCCTAGTAGAAACATTACCTGACGTTTCAGTTGAACCCAAATGCCTTTTTCTTTTGCTTCCTTTTTCTTCCTTTCATTTTCCTTCACACGCTGCAGAAAGCTGTCTCTGCTCTTGGAATGTTTAATATGCTCTATACGCACATTAATTCTCTTGGCCAGAATCTTGCCCCTAAGAAACGGAGTCAGTTTTTAATCTGCAGTTGAAAAAGGTCACTTTAAATCAAGACCTACAGCCCTTAATTATCAATTACAGATAATTTTTCTTTAAAGGGCAATACCTCAACACACAGGTGCAGATGCATATCAGATAGAACTTACACATAACTAAAAGCTTATTAACGTGTAACAGTGTAATATATAACAACATGCTGACAATTTCAAATTAAAACTGTGGAGAATACATAATTTTAGCCTCTTAGCATATAAACAAGTCATTTTATTACCCATGCGCAGCAGTCCAGCTCCTGGAACAAAAAAACCAACTTGTCCTTTTTTGGCTAAACTGTACAAAAACCAGCTGGATACAGCTACAGACTAGTATTTATAAAGGGCTTCAGTACCAGCACTCTGGCTGAAAACCCCTGCTAGGTAATGTGACTTTAGGTGCTGGCAAGAAAAACAAAAACTGTTTCCTCTGACAGGATCCAAGTCAAATGAGCATCATCTGCTTGGGTTATAAAAAGGAAATACACTTTACCCACCTTGAACGACCAATCAAGACAATAACTGTCTAACTGGCAAAGTGAAAGGAGGGTGCAATCATAGATCAACTTTCTCAAACACCAAATCTCAATGCATGGAATTTCATTACTTACTTAACCTGCTTGTTAACAATAATGCCCACAGCATGCTGAGTAACATTATACACCCTTCCAGTCTTGCCATGGTAACACTTGTGGGGCATGCCTTTTTGAACAGTACCCATACCCTGTGAAGAAACAAAAGCGGGGAAAAAAAAAAGGGGTGGGAGAGAAAGGTAGCATCAAGGATTTTTCTTCCAGAAGTAATTTAAAGTATACATTTCAAATTATTTGAGATTCATCTTAAAAATATTCCCATTTTATCCTAAAGTTGGAATTTATAACCATGCATTTTGCATCTGAAAACTACCAAATTTTGCTATGTCAGTTCTGGTTGCTTTCAGTGTCGGTGAAATGACTGATCACTTTGCTTACAGAAAGAGCAAGCAATCACAAGAGACATTCATCATCAAGCTCCAGTGCATCAGGAATTGTCAATTCTGAACAGTACATTCTCCAAGAGTCAAACAACAAACAAGGAAATTACACACCACCTTCCGTGTGACTGTGACAAGAACATGGCATTTCAAATTAAACCAAAGGATTCAACAAAGTAGCGATCCTTGGTGAAAGGCTTTCACATTCACTACAACTCAGTTATGAAAATACAGTTGACTTAAAAAGACAAGTTCTAAAAAATAACAAGTGACAGGAAATGCTGCCTCACTTTCCTCTCCTGTATTAATATATTATGATGGATCCTTACATTTATTTCTCGATTTCTAGTTTTAATATAGCTTTGCAATCACACAACTATGAACTGCCCCACCATAAATCATGGCTCATCTGAAAAGCAGGCTCAAGTCAGGCAAAACAGAACATCTGCTAAAATGACAGCTGAGGTTCCTATGAAAGTAGTGCCAGCAGCCAACTCAAACATTAGCCATGGCATATTTCACTCCCGTCTTTCAGGTGAACACACCACAACAAAGCACAGCCTGATGTTACACACCTACAAAGCCCCACATACCACTGAAGTGTTACTACCGGTCTGGAAGCGCTGTCATTCCAGCATTGCTCCCAAAGTGAGCGGCGAGCACTTGTGTTAACACATGTGACCCAAGTAACAAAAAAGTCCACCCCAAGGAACTGGAGACTGCACAGGACCACACTGCTCTCGCTTTTAGTTACACAGAACTGCAGAAAGTACCTTGATATCAACTATGTCACCCTTCTTGTAGATCCGCATATAGGTAGCCAGAGGGACAACTCCTGTTAAGAGATACATATTTGGATTCTTAGGAAGCCCAGAATTTCACACACACATAAAAATGGATGGGGGATACAGATCATGCATTTAATACAATTTTCCTAAATACCTCAAAAATCAAACCACATTTTTTTAAAGCAGTAATTACACACTTCACACACTTCAAATTTTTAAAATACCCAGCTAAAGAAAAATCAGATTTGTGTTCCTAATGCCTAAGTTGAAGAGACAGTAAACTATTTCACATGTAATTATAAATGCAACTGATTATGGATCAGAGGAGAAAGCCCTGTATGTTTTAAGTAACTGCTGAAATATTTTCATCACCTTCAAAATAATTTTCAAGCACTGACAGAATTAGCACTGTGACTACTGTCAAGCAATCAGAATACCAATGCATTTCCAGTAAGAGCTCTGTGTAGAATTCTACAGTTTTTAGCCCAAGTTGTCAGAAATCGTTTGGCACAAGCCCTTGTTTCCCAGTCCATCCTCAAGGACTGCAGCTGTCCATCAGTGCAGTGTTGGTACGGTAAGGGATACTCACCATGCTTGCGGAACGGCCTCGAGAACATGTAACGCGTCCCCCTCCTCTTTCCCTTTGTGTTCGTCATTTTGGCTGATTACTGTAAAAATGAAGGCAAACTATTCAGAACTACTAGTTCACTCACCACAAAGCTGATGGAATTTTCAGGTATTTCAGATTTTCAGGTATTTCAGATTAGTTTTCAGGTATTTCAGATCAGTAGTCTTTAAAGCTACTCAGAATGACACTGCTTGAATTTAAGCAATGGTATTTACTTATCCAAAGAAATCAGTGCTTATAGGGCCACAGATTAACTCAGGTTAGAATAGATACCAGCAAGGTACTCAGTTAACTCCTGCTTACAGCAAGGCCTACCATGAGATCAAACTAGGCTACTGAAAAGCTTTGTCCAGTCAGGTCTTGAAACCCTTCAAGGATCGAAGAATATTCAGCACTGGAAGGGACCCACAAGGATCACTGAGACCAACTCTTGGCCCTGTGCAGAACACCTTAAGATTCACAGCATGTACCTGAGAGCATTGTGCAGAAAATTCTTGAACCCTGTCAGGCTGGTGCTGTCACCAACTCCCTGGGGAGCCTGTTCCAGTGCTCAACCACCCTCTGGGTGAAGAACCTTTCCCTAACACCAAAAATAAACCTCCCCTGACACATCTTCATGGCACTTCCTCAGGTCCTGTCCCTGATCACCAAAAAGATCAGTGCCTGCCCCTCCACTTCCACTCATGTGGAAGCTGCAGTGATGAGGTCTCTCAAGAAACCTCAGCTGCTCCTTTCCCTCTAAACCCTACTGCACAAACGAGCTCCCTAGGCAGCCTGTTTGGAGACCTGTCTGTTCCCATTAACATTATTCCCCTTATATCCAGTTTGAGCTTCTCCTTCTGATTTCAGCTGGTTGTTTCATGTTCCTTCCACATGCTCTTTCCAGGCACCAGGATACATCCTCTTGCCTGTGGCGCTGTGAAGTGTCCCCCGATGACACCTCTGCCCCGTTCCCCCAGCCTCTGCTTACAAGGCATCCATAAGGCAGGATCTCCACCACCACATCTATCGGCCACTATTAACGTCTGACACAAGGTTCCGATGCTCCGCAGGCCTAAGGAGCCATCCCGGTGGTGTCCGCCCCGAGGCGCCACCCCTGCCGCCTTCCCAGCCCCGACATCCCGCCGGCGGCCGCGGGGTGACCGGGCCCGCGGCCACGTGCTGCAGCCCTGCTGCTCCGCCCCCGCCCCCGCCGCGGGCCTCAGCGGCCCCTCTCTCGCTCCCTGCCTCAGCAACCTCCCTCCTGCCCGGCCCCCCGCAATCCGCCCGGCCCGGCCACCCGCAACGCGCGGCCTCCTCGCTCCCTCACTCCCCGCCCTAGGAAGGCCGTGGTGCTCCCATCGGACCCGGCGCCCTCCCGGCCACCCCTGCCGGCAGCACGACTCCTCTGGCCGCGTCCCCCCCCGTGTCCCCGTCCCCCCCTGTTCCCACCGCGACCCCCGGAGCGGCGGAGGGGCGCGGGCGCTCACCGTGCGTGCGCACAAAATGGCGCCCCGGCTCCAAAGGAAGGGGGGCGGTGCCGCGCCCGCCCTTTAGAGCGGGGCCTTCGCGGGGCCTTCGCGGGGCTGCCCGCGCCGCGCCTGACGGGAAGTGTCGCGGAGGTGTCCTCTCGCCCGCCGGAAAGGGAATGTCCTGAGGGGCAGCGACCCCCGGGATGCTGATCCCGAAAAACAGGAGCGGCACAAGTCTGACTCTTTGGCTAAAGCAGGGACAAACGCCGGGGGTTTCATGGCTGTGCATATGTTTTCATGGCAACGGGCAGAAACCGATGCACAGGAAGTGCCAGCTGAACATGAGGAAGAACTTCTCTACTGTGCAGTGACCGCGCACTGAAACAGATTGTCCAGAGAGGCTGTGGAGCCTCCCTCACTGGAAATATTGAAGAATCGTCTGAACACAACCCTGTGCCATTTGCTCTAGGATGACCCTGCTTGAGCAGGGAGGTTTGACCAGATGACCCCCTGTGCTCCCTGCCAGCCTGACCCATTCTGTGATTCTGTGAGATGGGGGTGGGAGAGGTTTGGCAGCGGGGATGTCGGGGAACAGGGAAGACGAGCCAGGTGTCTGTCAGGGATCCCGAGGAGCGAGTCCTGCGGCGAGCAGCTGTCCCGCCGTCCATAAGGAATTAAGTTTGGAAATGTAAAACATAAGCACCCAGCAGGGTGTTCTACGATATGAAAGTAGTGCACCAATATTTAAATTCGCAGCAGTGTGAGCCTGCTGCCGCTGCTGTGTGTCAGTCACGGCTGCCCGACCGGAGATTCCGGATTCCCGGGCAGGGAAGCGGGGTGAGAGAAGTATGCCAACACCAGAGGCGAAGAGGCTGCGCAGGTTTGGGTTTTCTTAGTATTGTAATGAGGTTTCTTCGTATTATGATGCCATAATGTCCAATTTGTGTGGCAGAGATTTCCACCAGATAAATAAAGCGCGGATTCTCTACAAGGAGTCCTTACAGTGTCACAGGTTGTATCGGCTGCGAGGTGCTTGAGAACGAAGGGAATGGTGAGCAGGTTCCCGAGCTGGCAGAGTGACTCTGTGTGTTTGTGCATCTCCAGTACCGGAGCAGACAGGAATCACCACGGGATGCTGCTTGCAGTGAGGCAAGAGAGGGCCTCCTTCCCCCATGCTAAACGTGCAGGAACGGTTCAAAACTTGCCTCAGCGAGGAGCTGCCCTACTGCAGAAATTTTTGTTTTGAATGAACGAAGCACTTATTTAATTTAGGGGAGGAATGATTACTTAAAGCAGCGTATAAAAACATACTTGATCCTCTGACTAACTTCAAAGTTGTACTAATGTTGTCTTGCAAAACTCAAGCCCTTTCAATCATCACTTTAAAGCAAGTTTAATATTTATGGATTGCAAGAATGGATATGGAGGATTAAATACACTGTCAGGTTCTGCTTGCAGAGCTACCTGGCAGGACATGTTCTGACAGACAGGCCCTGTCTCCACATGAAGTCTTTTGGAGTAAAGTGTTATATTTAGAAAAAACATGTCTGTACTCCATCCCATCACCATTAAAAATCTGGAATTTACAGCACCTGATATCTATGCACAGAAAAATCTATATAATTTAATATGCATTCAGCCTAGGTACCATGAAACTTTTCAAAGCATGAGGATCGTTACAAGCCTGAACAGCTCTTAGGTAAGGAAGTGCATTGGCAACAGATTTCAGGGAGGATATCAACCAAAGTAAAGACAGGAAGCCAAATCCCAAAAGGCATTATTGGATAAAGGAAGCTAGGCATTTACAGTGAGTGAGCTGAATGCCTTAATCATACCAGTGATTTACATGGAGGGCAAATCTCCACATCGACCTGGAGGGAATGGGGAAGAAACACCACGCGTTGGAACCCATGTCCACATACAGCACACGTATGGAAACACGTACAGAAAGTGTCATTCATAAGGGAGGGGTAACTGTGAACTTACTTGAACTCTGCTACATTTGTCGCCACGTAACACATTCAGAATTTGCTACATAATTTTTCCCAAATAAATCGCATGACAGGTTGATTCAAAATTTCAGTAATGTTCTTATTCATAAATTTACCTTGATTAGCACATTCCCAGGATCCTTCTTTAGCTCCACATTTCAAAGACACAATCATGTTTCACAGTTTGTCTCCATTGAATCACTCCCTAGGCATGCTGAGTCTGATGCAGAAGTCCAGAAGTCCAACCTGCCTACCAACATTTGGTACATGGTTTTCCAAAACAGAGACCTGATGAGCAGTTAAAGATTGCAGAGCCTTTGCATGTTGCTCACAAAAGGATTTCTTAATAATGGCTGCCTCCAGCAGATAAAGGCGCACAATTTGTGGGGTGAGCTCTGGTTTGGAAACTGGAGCTAAAAGCCAAGCAGATGTGGGGGAGACCTGCAGCTCCACATTCCAGACTGCATGTGCTCCCCTTACTGCCCTGCCCTGTCCTCTCAAAAACCCAGCCTAAACTGCTCTTTCCTGATCAAACTGCAAGTTGTAGGATCCAGACTCCAATTTTGTCTAGGCTGTAGGGCAAGCACCACATCTGGTTCTGCTGCAGAAACACCAGGTACTCAAGATGGGTGAACACAAGTAGCGATGCACAGCTTAACATGAAGATCCAAAACACCATGAAGGTCCCAGACTGGTGCTCCACCCATTGATGTACTCTGGAAATCTTTCTACACCGTGGTAGACTGTTCCCTCCCACTTTCCCTGGCTTGGAGGTAAAGCAAGGCAGGGAAAACAGCTTCGGTGGGAGCCAATTCAAAAGTTGCTGGGGAAGGGAGCTTGAAAGGGAGGGCTCATCAGAAGTCAGAGGAGTGGAGAGTAGATAAACATCACTTTGTTTTTCAGAGTGGAAAGTACCATGCCAAACGCCAAACGTTTTCAGTCCCCAAGCTCACACAGTCAGGATCCTGGTATCTTCTCTGGGAGAGCCCTGTTTTGTTTCTGACATTTCTCTGCAGCATCTGTCTGGATGATGGCTCTCTGTAAAGAATAAATGTGCTGTGATGATTCTGCACATGGGGTTGCCAGGAATCCTTCACTGAAATTTTAATGCACAGTGGGATCTGGCTTGCTCCTACGCTCAGCGGACCAAGTGATACACACAGAGATCTTGAGTGTGACATTCCATTTGTGTTAGGTTATTCAGCAGGGGTGTGGAAGGAATTTAAATTAATGAGAGTTTGTAAAGGGCTTTGAGGTGAAAAATGAAAAATATTCCCCTTCAGTAGGGTGTAGGTCTCCTGTGTCTCACATAATGCATTCATTACATGAAAAGAAAGAAAGATAGCTGATTAGGACTGAAGCAAAATTTTAACAGAAATAACTGAGAATAAGTGTTAAAGAGGATTAAAAACTCCAGTTCCTTTTGTGATAACATTGCAAAACCAAGAGCCTAAATTGAAAATCAAGATTGTGAAGTTAATTGGTTACTCCATCCACAGCCTCTTACACTGCACTTTTGATTGAAAAGTTACTGACCGAAGTAATCTGTGTCACCTCCTCAGCTGACCCAGTTATTCCATTGTTCATTCTTTCCAAAAGGATCGTGTTATATGGCATCTCAGAGCCATGCTTCTGTCCCCTTTTATGGTCTCTTCAGCTCCCCCGTGATTCTAGCCCTAACAACCAACCTTTTTATTTCTGTAGTTAGTTCATCTCTTTATCCACAAAACCCATTCTGTAAATACAAGCCTGAGCCTAGTTCCAGGGGAGTTAAAATCCATCAAATTAGTGTCTAAGCAACCAGTCACCTTCCAAAAATGACAGTGCAGACAAACTTCTTCAAAGGCTCACTGTGGAATTGCAGAAGTGCCAGTACAGGTGGCTGTACTGAGCTGCATTGCCAGTGAAGCATATCATGGGGAAAGGAATGGGAAAAACGACAGCCTGCCTTTGAGAGAAATGAAAAGACAAAAACTCTATAGACTAAGAATTGTGATGGGGCTCAGCATGTCACACATAGGTGGACGTTTTCATTACAGTTATGGTACTTACAGATTCGTTGCCAATTCAAAATGTTCCTTGATGCAGGTGGATCGACACTGGGGGTGAAACAAATGGCCTATTTTCCATCATTATCTAGACTGCAACATGAAATCTGAACTACTGAACAAATTCTGTCATTCAACTGCTTATTTGATTAACATGGCATTCTACTTTGTATTTGTATGTCAGTGAATTCTGCACTACTGCCCATACCGAAATCATCAGGAACTTCCACGGAAGCTGTTTTGTAATTGTGACCATCTTCTTATAAATACCAAATAATACAAGACATTTATCAAACTTCAGATTTATCAGATTCCATTTCAAAAGCAATTAAGGTCCTTTTCTTGCCTTACTAACAGAGCAACTTCTCAATCAACTGGTTTTATTATTCAATGTATCCATTATTCAGTTATTCAACTGGTATCACCATTCAGTGTTTTCTCAAACTTCTTGTGTTAGCACATTTTTGTCTCTGTGTAACCTTTCCTGAGTCCAAATCAGTTACCCAGGAACAAGCATCTCCTTATATTGTCACCATCAGCTTCACTGCACATTTACTTGTTTTGGCTAAAGGTGATTAGCCACTCCTACACTGATAGAGCTGATAATTACAGATAATTCTGCTCCTTTGTCATGGAGGAACTCAGTTGCTGCCAGTAGTAAATCTGCATAATGTGGGGATTTTTGTGGGGATTTTCTTTTGATAATGTACTGGTTGTATGTATAGAATTAATATTCAAATATATTATTAAAAATCCGATCTTTCACATTCCAACCTTGAGCCCTTTGCTAGCCCTCTTGGGAGTTACTAACTACAGTTTAAGAACTGGCTTAATGATTAGGATGCTATTTTCTCTTCCTTTGTTTATGTCTGATCTTATGCATACTTCTAGCTGGAAGAACAATGATGCTTGCCTTTTTTCTGTAATTATTTGCACAGAATATCTCCTTTATGCTTTCATTTTTCCAAGCTAAATACTCCATGCTCTTGAAGCCTCCACACACTCAGCAGGCTCTGTGCGTTTGCCCCTATTCCCACACACTTCTCTTGATTATCAGTTCCAACTTATACACGACAGTCCCTGTTAACTTGCTTACTGTGCACCTGTTACTTCTGAGATATTTTCTGCTATTACTGAAGATGATCATAATCATCAACAAAAAAAGGTGCTATAGTTTAAAAAGGTCTGATGGATGTACTAGCACAAAGTAAAAATGTGGGTGGAATCATTTTCTATTCTATAAATACTATATGGCATTCTATTAGCATATTGGCATCTGAAGTAGCCATTTGCATTTCTCATTAATTGTTCTGATCACAGCTATTAACATAATTGTTTTTAATTACTTATGAAGTGGGAAAGAACCTTGCTGGAAGGAAAGGGCTATATAAAATATTGCTAGTTTCATTTCAGGTAAAGAAATGTTTTCTACTTACTGTTAGCTGAACTCCAGTAAGCACAAATTTAAATTTATCTTCCAACTATGCCAGATTCAATTTGTTTTTCTGTATGAATGCCTAAAGACAAAGTAGAATGTTTACAATTTTAATAGTGCTACATAATGCTCTTTTTAATAATGCATGAAGTAACCGGAGTTATTGCAAACTCATGGTAACAATCTTTCAGTAAACATTATTGTCTTGACCCTAGTTCTAAATACCTTCTGGATGCCAAAAGAAAATCCTATCCTGCTTTCATAGCATCTTCTTGAAAGAAAAGGAAGGAAAGATCACATCCAGAAACTACAGGAGTAAAAAGCACACTGTTATCTGCATTAGAGCACTTCACATGTGTTTATAATTCCACTTATGTATTCTTTCCTAGGTGCTTTAGGAGAGTTTGAATCTGCGGTCAGAAAATGTTAGCCTTCACTGAGTGATTGGCTTTCTGCCTCCTTTCCAAAGTAGGAAATGGTCTGTAGCTTCTGCAGTCTTAGACATACCAGTATCATAAATGATGAACCTGAGACAGAGCCTTTGACATCACAAGGTACAAATGCCTTTAAACAGTTGTATTTTTTAAAAGTACATGTGCTTTTATTTTCACCCTGTTTTGAACATTTTCAGTCCTGCCATCATTTTTCAGTTCTCTAGCTTATTGAGCCATAAACTTGTTATAATAAGGTGAATTTCTCAAGTAATTCTCATCACCTGAATCCAGGAACTGTGGTTGCAAGGGAGCTATCAAATATCACAAGGCTTGCGATAAAATAATGAGAGTTGGCTACACTCTGACAGCCCCTGTCAATGAGACAGCAATAGCTGCTCTGAACAAAAACTGCAGCCAGAAAAGAACAAATTAATGGTCAGTCAAGGAGAAGTGAAAGAGAGAATAAGCAGAGGATAAACTTGACCAACTTTCCCACCTGTATAATAGGAATAACAGCGCTATGTATGGAGCAGGGTTATTGTTAAGGATCAATTAATTAATATTCGTGAAATGCTGTGGAGTCCTTCATGGAATAAGCAAAACAGCAGTGTGAGCTAATCAGCATATGGGCTGCTCCAAGGTAGCTGCAACTTACCCAAGTTAGAGAGGCAGCTGAGGGGACGAAACAAGGAAAAAATCCCACAGGGCAAATGGCAAAAAGTGCTGCAGGGAGAGAGAAGGAAATGAAATTGCAGGGGAAATGGAAGGAGGAAATGAAACCGTACGGGACAAAGAGGTGATGCTTGGATTACTGCAGTATAAAGACACAAGGTACAAAACCATATGAAATGGAGTTTTATTAGTTCTGTTGCTTATGCAATAACTTGTGGTTGGTTGCTGGGTTTGGATTTTTTCTTTGTTTGGCTTTTTTCCTTTCTTTTTTGTTTTGTTTGTTTGTTTGTGGGGTTTTATTTAGCTTTGTTTTTAGAAAAAACTAAGTATAACCAGATGGGAGTATTTAACTGACCATCTGCAAGTACAGAGGGGAACTGTGGATTCTCCAGGGTATAAATCTTGCAAGAGAAGAAATCAAAATCATTCTACTTCTGTATTACTGACAAAGAGAGCATTGTTTGAGAACTGATTGCAATAAGGACTTGAACAATAGCTTTAGATCAGCGGACGGACAAAATATTGCTGTGACATATGTTTCAATTAGAACAAAAGTAATTCACCACCAGTTAGTGTCATGAAAGACACAGGCTATTAACAGCAAATGCTCCTTAACAAATTTATTATCTCCCCAAAGCAGTTTCCAGTATTTTTTCCTACATCTTACTGGATATTTTTTTCTACTGCATATCTATCTCCATGCTGGTTTACATATTCCTCCTTAGCTTCCCTTATAGCTTGGTACTGTAGAGAACTGATTAGTGGGGGAGACTGTAACGATACAAACTCTTCACCTGGAGGCTGCCTGTTGTCAGATTGCGCGTCACTGTTGTTATTCCATGACAGCTAATCTTGCTTTTGGGGAACTGCTGCGCAGATCACAAAAATAAAACCTTGCTGACTGCAACGGGAAGCGTTGCTTGGTATTCTGGTAGAGAACACAGAGACTGAGGAAGCATCTTGCACTTCTTACCTCTAATAATGGATTTTCCAAGTTAGTGTTAGACACTGTCACTGACTCACGAAGTTTCAGACTAAGGAGAAACTGGAGTTACTGAAACAATGGCATCTCAAGTGCCTCGGTCAAGGATCAAAGCCATTAATTTTTAAAAAGTTTCTGTTATTGAAAGCATTTCATTACAATATTAACCCCTCCTTCTTTTTAAATATTCTTGTGGCCCTATTTATCTAAAAGATTCTGTTCAGAATAGTGTAAAGAAGCACATAGTTATTGTTTTTGTGCCTAGCCCACATCCTTTTATATCAAGATCACCAAGACCCAAGCTATGCACAGAATAAAATACATCTTTCAAAAAAGTTACCATTTTATAAATGGACTCTTTTTCTACAAATTGGAACTTCATTTTCAGTTAGAATTCCACCTTCTTTTAGAAGTCTAAAGACTCAAACAGTGATAACAATTTAGAAATCTACTGTTATTTTCAACACAACTAAATTCTTACATTTTACAGTCCATTGGACATCTCTCTTAACTGATGTGTATTTTATATTTGTAGAAACTTTTATTCAGTTTAGTAGCATAGCATTTTTTATTTTCCCTTTTAACATCTCAGATGCTGGTTATCTTTGTATAGATTAATTGTTTGCCAGCTATACGTATATGGCAAGACGCCCAGTATCAGCTGAGCTGTGAAAATCAAAGTATCAAAATATCTCCATGTGTGAACTCTGCAAGAAACAAATATTGTCCTCTGCTTAAAAAGAAAAAAATAAAACAAACCAAAACCACAAACCAACAAAAACCCAACAAAACTCAACACCCTTACTGAGGAAAGCTTTGATCTTCTAAAGTGAATGTAAGGGAAAAATCATCATAAGCAAATTTTACCCTGTCAGAGAACTCTTGTCTAATCCATTTTCTTAACAGATTTGGTCTAATAATAATTATTTCTCACACCTCTTTGTAAAATATTATGAGATCTACTGATAATAAGTGCTATGAAATAAAATAATATTTATCTGTAGTACAATTATACATCGTAACTTGTACAGTCTATATACTTTCCTGAGATAATTTATTAATATATTGCTTATGATTACAACTGAGACAACTTATGCTTTTGAACCTATGAATAAAATGCATCACTTGTTTAACTACTTGCTCAGATCCTCCCATACCCAGGTAGTTTAGCACCATCCCTGTGATGGCTCCCAGAGAGCATGTACAACTGTTAAGAAAATAGTTGTATTTTCTGAAAATGTACCCTCAATGTAATTTACAGAAATAATTTACTACTACAGATTTTTCACTATCTGTCAGTTAGTACAAGGTGGTTTGATAACATTATTTTTCAAATATATTTCCTGTTGTCTCTTCAGTTCCCTAGAAGGATCCAATTTCAATTTTCATAGTGTGATAAGATTCCAGTTCTGTATAATTTATGCAGCATCAGGTTTTCTTGGAATTATGAGATACAAATTGGGGAAAATTTCTTTTATGTCTTACTCTCTATTGCCTCATAGCACAAATCCTGGAACGCCAATTGTCCACAAAGTAAGGTGCATTTCCATAGCAAGGCTGGTTAATCTGTCATGAGAATGGTGGATGACCTTCACTGAGATATGTGTCAATAAAAACACAGATGGTGAATTCAGACGGCTTTCTTGCAAGGACAAAACCGCCTCCCCTCTGCCCCCACTATTCCGTCTGGATCCAAATTTAAGAGTTTCCGGAACAAGTGGAGTTATATAGAATTATAGAACCATTTAGGTTGGAAAAAGACCCTTAAAATCAAGTCCAAGTGTTTACCCAGCATTGCCAAGTCCACACTAACCCATGTCCCTAACCTGCTCTGGCCTCTGATCTGACTCTGCTATGAGCAGAAGGTTGGACTGGAGACCTCCAGAGGTCCCGTCCAACCTGAATTATCCTGTTACAGTATGCTCTTGCAGCCACACTGTACAAGTCCAAGAACAGGTGAGGTATGTCTGCATTCAGGTAATGCAGCAATAGTCTGACCAGCTGGTGGTTTGACTGGTTAGCAGAGGGGTAAATAGACTTGTGTGACCAATTCTGTTGTCAGGCAACATTAATGAAAACCTGACATGCCCCAGATTCAGTGAAGCCATCTATAGTCACAGATAGATGATACAGGCACAAACACACCTGTGCCATGCCTACTCTTCAGTTTCTGAAGCCAACCTGCCCACACACCCTAGAGTAAGCTGGGTGCTTGCCAAACCACAAGATTATGAAACAATGGGAGGCACAGGTTAAGCAGCAGCAGTTTACCCTTGCTATACTTTCTCTTTGCTCCTCTGTGTCTCTGTACATTTGGAATGTAAGTCCTTCAGAAGATAGAATGGGGTTTTCTTAGTGTCTCACATATTGACTGAGGAGGCGAAGCGCTGCGGCCTCTGACTTGGATTCTTAGATGCTGTGGTAGTACAAATGCTATGCAATAACAACAGCTACGTGCTCTGAGAGACTTTCAGGGCAGTGAAATAATTCTATCTGTTCAACTAATGTACCTCTGTAAGAAAAGAATCCATTCTTTAGTGAAGCCCTTAGGAGATACTGTAGGTGCCATTTCTCTTGGCAGCATATTCCAACCATTAACGTCTTCTACTGTTAAAAAATGTGTGCCACTTACAATTTAAATTTGTTTCATTTCAGTTTATAGATATTTTTCTTGTTATGCCTCTCACTGTGCAAGATTAATGACCACTGTAGCCACCTTCCAGTCTTTTTGAAAAGCCAAGCAGATTGTGCTCTTTAAGTCTCTCCATACAAAGAATTTTCTCCTCCCTCAAATAATTTCTCAGCATTCTTTTGACAACAAGGACACCAGAGGCTAGTGCAGTATTACCACAAAAATCTTTTCAGTGCCATATCTAAAGGGAAAACAATGTCTCTTCCTGCTTGTGACATCCCTGGTTCCCTTGTTATATAGGAAAGGATTCCCTTATTTTCTTATACCATAGCATTAGACTGGCCCCTGGCCACTCTAAATTTCTTTTCAGTCACTGCTCTCCACAACAAAGCTCCTCATCTCTGCAGATATGAGCTGCTCACTGTATTTTTAAGTAACTCTACTTGAGTATATATTGAAATATATTGTCTCTGAATAGGATGAATTTACCAAACAATGCAGATCTTAAAATAACCCCAGACTGAATGTAATTTCTCATTTAGCTACTCTTTCTATCTTGACAGCTTATCAGTTTTCCTTTCTCAGTGCTGAAAACACTAATACCTCTAATTGTTTTTCCCACTGTTAGGATCCTGGCACTCTCCTGCCGGCTTTCCTGAGTAACCTTACCCTTCAGTGGTGCTGTTCAGTGTATCTCATCTACCAGTTTCCTCAACAAACTTGTCTGATCCTCTAAATCCAGGGTCGGGATTTATGGACCGCATAGGACCACGTCCTCCACTCCTCAGTCACTACAGCTCAGGCTTTGATAACCAAGGGCTCGATTACTACATCCTCTAGTTCTTTCGTGTTAGTGAAGAGCAGATCCAGCTGCGAAACACTCCTGGCTGGCTCAGCCACGATCAAGAAGTTATACTTGATGCCTTCCAGAAATCTCCTTGATTGCTTGCATCCTGATGTGTTATACTTGCAGTAGATATCAGACAGGTTAAAATAACCCCAAAACCCAGGGTTTGTGATCAAGAAACTTCCTTATTTCTTGTTAAAGTTCTCCTCAGCAGATTGGCTGGCCAGTTGGCAAAGATGCTCTGGTTGCCTTTTGTCAGGTGGATCTTTGTCTCTCCCCAGCAATACAAGACATGACTGATATCTTTTCTCAGACCAGGTCAGTTACCATGCTGATGTTTATGAATTACAGTCATTCTGTTTTCAAAACTCTGTAGCCTCAAGCATACACAAACATATGTACAGTCCTGATCTACCCACCCTATTTTTCCTTAGCTCACCCAATATACTTAAATTTTGAGTAATTCCAATTGCCCCGAAGGGCTTGATGATGACAATTAAGGGATAATTTTCAATTCTATTTCTTATTTCCTTATATTTTACTCTAGTTTAATGGTTGATAGTATAGAAAGTGTTGCTGTACTTCCCCTCATTCTATGTGGCCTGAGTTCAGTTTGCTTATAACACAGCAACTCAGTTTACACAGCATTTTAGAACAAAATCGGTCTCTCTGTTTGTTACTAATTTAGCATCTTCCCAGCTGCTCTGCTTAGTCTCCAGCCACGATTACCCACACCTGCCAGATACAGGCCAGCACAGCCATACATTCTCCATGCTTTTTGAAATGTAGTCCAATACTCTAGAATGAATGAATTTTTGCCTTGGAACTAGAGACAGAAAGAGCATTTCACAACAAGTATATTTTACCTTCTTTTTCTAATTTATGAGCAGAAAGAAACTTGTAGGCAATCTCTGACTTTCCGGTTGAGTGCCTTTCAAAATTTCCTGCAGTATTCTCTGGCCCGTACGGTTCCACTTGATGCCACATAATTGGTTCCAAACTGAATTATCTCCCAGATAAGGGTATCAGCTTCTGCAATACTGCAATTGCTTTTCATGCTTTTCTGCTTCAGGGAGACAGCACACTGCCTTATTTTTCTCGTGTCATGTTTTGAAGGTTTGGTCTTCTCTGGATGATAGAGGAGTATCTTTTGTGGTGGGTCTGATTAATACTGTAAGGAATTGTTTTGGAGATGTTTCTGGCAGCAGATGTATTTCAGTAGATGAACTGCTGGATATCTGAAGGTTTGACACTTCTATCCTGCTAAATACCCATTCTTGCTTTTTTTGCTCATAAATGGCCAATCCACTACTTTTGTTTCTATTCTTTCTCATTCCCCTGATGCTGTCCTCCCCCATGGTTTCTGTGGCAACAGTTTCAGAATGTAGTCATACAAGAGGTGTTCATTTTCTCCGCTACTATACTTTTGAAATATAAAATTCTAGATGACAGGTATCATATAAAATGATTTTATATGATATTTCAGGGTATTTCAGGTTGTAGTAGAGTTCATAATTTATAATACTTTCTAAAATCATATTCTTTATGTTTCAGCTGAAGGAAAATTTACTATTCCATTAACTTAGTTGCTAAAGAACATTTACTTCTGAAGATTGTAGAAACTGTAATGATTTAATGTTATAGATATTAATTTTTTTTTTTTACAGTGAAAGGATGTATTTATGATCAAGACCTTGTATGCATTGACATTGTTTTTAATAATAATGCATCTTATCTACTAGATTTTTCTTATGTATGAGAAAAGACAGGGTGGCAGATATCTTGGCTAGCTTTGTGCTTCTTTAGTGCAGGTATCAACATCTTGAATGAGTCATCCAGATTTCTCTTACAGTCTGCAGACAAACAACATGATTAAGCTCTTTCTCAAGTAGGTCCCTCAAGTACTTGGTATGACTACTCTACACATCAGCTTTATTTTCCAAGATGTCTGAGGCGGGGGCATGCAAATCCCAGACTCACAGAAACCAATGGGTTGGTCATCTACAGCCAAGGCAGGAAAAAGAAGAGAGGAATTAACAGGCACGTGCCTTTCCACATCCCCATCTTCCTGGGAGGTACCCCAGAGAGACAGCTTTTACAGCTGCTGTTGGGATGAGAGAAGTCATTTGGAAGTTATCGTGGCATGAGTGACTGAGTTGATAGGAGGCAGAAGTTTTCTTAATGCCATTCCATAATTTTCTTTTATTGTTTAGCTGTGAGTTATGCCTGTTCACTCTCCTCACCTCTCTGGGCCACACAGGAACTCTTTCCCTGGACTTGGCTCAGTGTTTGCATTAAGCCATCACACACCAACTCCCCTCTCCCCCAACTCTCCCACTACCAGTGCTCACCCAGCGCCTACCCATTAGATTTCAACTACTCTCTTTTTAGTCTAGAGAAGAGGAGGTGATCCGTCCCCTCTACTCAACCCTGGCGAGGCCATGTCTGGAGTGCTGTGCCCAATTCTGGGCTCCTCAGTACAAGAGAGACATGGAGCTCCTGAAGCAGGTCCAGAGGAAGGCAACAAAGACGATTAAGGGACTGGAGCATCTCTCTTACGAGGACAGGCTGAGGGAGCTGGCCCTCTTCAACCTCAAGAAAAGACAAGTGAGAGGGGACCTCATCAATATATATAAGTTTCTAAAGAGGAAGTTGCCAGGAAGATGAAGCCAGGCTCTGCTCAGTGGTGCCCAGTAATAGGATAATAGACAACAGGCAGAAACTGATGCACAGGAAGTTTGCCTGAATATGAGCAAGACCACACACTGGAACAGGCTCCCCAGAGAGGCTGTGGAGTCTCCCTCACTGGAGACATTCAACAAGTGTCTGGATGCAGTCCTGTGCCATGTGCTCCAGGATGGCTCTTCTTGGGCAGGGATGTTGGACCAGATGACCCTGTGTGGTCCCTTCCAGCCTGACCCACATGTGATTCTATGGTCAAGTACTGGAATAGGTTGCCCTGGGAGGTGGAGTCACTACCCCTGGAGGTGTTTTAAGAGGCGTCTGGATCTGGCGTTGGGTGATGTGGTTTAGGGTCACAGTGGTAGTGCTGGGTGGACAGTTGGACTTGAAGATTTTAGAGGTCTCCCGCAATCCTGACGATTCGATGACTCTGTATAAACTCTCGGGCCACCAATGGACCGACCCGTTGCCTCTCCTCTTCCCGCCGCGCCGGGCGCGTCCGGCCAA
>VZTD01001509.1:868039-1017460 GCA_013397725.1 Rhagologus leucostigma | reverse complement strand
CCGGGCGGGGGCGCGGGGCGGGAGCGCTGCCGTGGGTGGCGGGCGGGAGCGGAGCGGAGTTAATCGGCTTTGGGAGACTCAACCTGGATGCGGGAGCCGAGGGGGTTGGGCTGGGCGGACGGCGAAGCGGGCTCCCGGAGCGCGGAGTGACCGAGCACAGCCTTCGCCAAAGTGTGCCGAAAGCCGGGGCAGCGCTCGAGGGCATCGCCTCCAGCTCTGGGCTGCTTATTGCCGGCGTGTGGTGGTTACGGTCGGGTTTCTGGAAGCGCCCTCCTTCTCCCGACACACTCTGTAGCGTCCCTGCTCTCCCTCCGAGTGCGGCGCGGCGGAGCTGGGGCTGGAATCGCCCGTCACCAGGCCGGTGCTCCCCGGGTTACCCTGACAAGTGCGGGCATGCCATCCCGCCCGATGGGCTCGGCCAGGCGCGCTCCTTGTGATCTGACTGGTGTGCATCGATCCGGGTCCCGACAGGGGGCTTCTCCCTGTGCTTGCTTTCTCATTACTCTCTCTCGTGATGAATTAGAGCCATAAGCAGGAGCACAGATGTGATAAGGCTCTCTTGGGTTGTTTTAAAGAGGGGAGCTCAGTAGATTCGCTGATGGAGGGGTGATGAATTTAAGGAAGGAAATATCTCTTAGTCAGTAGAAGTTACTATTTGTCGTGGAAGAGATGTGCTGATGGTTCATAGCAGAAGGTCTTGCATTTGCGCTCTCTTGTGCCTATTCCATGGCCATGTGAAAGTTCTTATTACCAAATCTGTTTCCACGGGGGAAGCGAAGAGATGATTAAGGGGAAGAATGCAGTCTGTCATCTACTCTGTTAATTTGCTGAATTGCTATTATAATGTCTCATAACGTCAAACAGTGGGAAATGCTTAGGTTTCATATTATTGGAAACTGATTTATGGTTTTCATAAATCTTGCTGCAAAGAGGCTTTAATGTCTCAAACAGATATTTCAGAGGTGGCCCGTGAGAATTTTGAGTGAAAGTCTGTAAGCCCATAGGATGGGATTGCTCAGGTGGTGTTTAGTCACTGGAATGATGTTTTTTGTGACATGGGAGATGACGTCTTTCAGTTTGGAATTGGAAGAGTCTGACTTCTTGAGTTTATCAGCTGCATACTGACATCTTTATGTGGCCAGATTTGTAGGACATGTACCATGTGCTTCAGGAGTTTCCATTCTCTGAAGGCAGGTTTTAGGTTGTTGAGGAATCAGTGTGATTGATCCCTGAGCTGGGGTGATCTCCTTTTATTGCAATTCTAGCTGACATCTTTTCACCCAGAGTTGGCCGCTGGCCTTTGTGTCAGCACAAATTCAGTGCTGGCCTCTTGATTTGGGTCAAGTGTGAGACCTCACTGCTCTGCTTCTGGACTGCATACAAACCGTATGTCTGGACTGGCCAAGCAGATAGTTTAAGATTATTCTGTGTTAGAATATTCTGTGTTAGATTATTCTGTATTAGAAATGATGTTATGTCACTGAGATTTAAGTCAACCCTGAAACAAATTTTTCAACTAAAAATCTTATTACTAGCTAAAGTATCTGTATCTGTAAAGCTGAAATTCTGATGGTAATTAGATATTATCTGTCCAATCATTGTCATGTGCACTGAGGTGGATAAACTCCAGACGTAAGATTTTTTCTGGGCCTTTCTGATCCATGAGCTTTAAAAGTATTGTGATGTGGGACACCTAGCATAGGATACCAGCTGTAAAAGCTTTTGAGCAGTTAATGTAAGATAGTGCTTAAAAGTACATCCGTAAAGATGGTGTGAGGAAGCACTTGGTATTTACTGTGGAGTTGTTCAGAACAGTGTGGTTGTGGTGAGGCAGATCTTTTTAATTTTAGCAAGAGTCAAATACTTATGTTTAAGCATATGTTTTACAAAATTGAGAAGGATTGTAATTGCTGAGTAACACTATTTTTTTTTCTGGCAATGCTTCTTCATGTCAACACACTTTGATAAAGTGCCAGCCAACTACCTAAGAATTCTCACAAGTTTTTCTTGCCTTTTCTCATGCCTCTTACAAGAACTCTCAGACTGTTGCTTGTCTTTTTGTGATTACTTAGTACAAAACCAGTTACAGACAGTTTTTGTCTAGAGACAGTTCATGCCTACACAAACCTAGCATGCATGTGCACTTAAAATATGTAACAGAGCAGTCTAGAACTATATTGAAAAAGCTCTTCCATTGCAGTTCTGCATTTCATGACTTCTTTTTTTTAAATCTGAATTCAAATTTTGCTTCTGCTTACGCATTTATATTTTATGCGTCTTACCCTTGTTGTTCAAGCCCTGAATATCATAAAGCAGTATATTATGTTTTACAGTACTGGCAGGTTGTATGGGTACAGTGAAGAGTGATAACCAGTATGTTCAGTTTACCTGTAGTACCTTTTGGGGATGATCTTCCAAGAGGACATCCTCTCTACGTTGATTGCTTCCTTTATATATGCTCCATTAGTTCATTGATCTACACCCCAGTGTTCATACCGATGTTAACAGAGCTCTTTCTGCAGTAATGTGTCCTACTGTTGTATCGCCTTTCAGCTTCCTTAAAATTCTTTGCTCTGTATCACCATTCCCATGCTTCCTTGTGCTGTAGTAAGTCTTAATGACAAGGCTGGAGATTGTGGAAAAGCACTGGAAATACCTTTGCCCTTGAGTGGTTTAGTCACTGTTCTTGTTGCAAAATGGATGAGGTTAAAATTGTGTGGTCTATTTTTTTAAATTATTTTGAATGTCTTTGCAGTAAAAGTAGAACTTTGTCTTTTACCCTCATCCACGAGTAAAACTGCGATCACGGTCTTACCTGACTGAACTATATGGGGTTTTTATGCATGGCTGAGGAGGGATAAAGTAACCCAGGCTAACTGCAGTGAAGATGTGCCCCACGCTGTACTCACAGATTGCATCTAGTACTTCTGACTTCTGCTTCTGTTGTCTAGAATCCAGGAAACACTTGCCAGCAGTTGAAAGGTATCAAGTCTTTGAGTAGCTGAGGCAAAGAGAAGATAGAAATTACATTTGTAGCTTAGAAGCTATGAAAAGCCTCAAAGATGTCAACCTCAGACATAGACAAGGAAGTTGTAATGGTAGTAGTACTTGTTTTCAGTGTTTCTTGTAGAAAGTGGTTGATGATGTTGGCTCAACCTGAAAAAGTGTGATGATATTTTAAAACTGTGCTAATCTAGAAGCTGTAGCATTAGACATCAAAATCATCATGTTTTGGGTATTTGTCTATGTATTCCCTTCTCTGCCAGCTCAGCATCTTGCGCACAGGGTCTGTCACTGACTGTTTTCAGTGATCGTTCAGCCCCCCAGCACTGACATCAAATACATAGTTTGTGGTTAGATGTTCACTGTGTGCTGTAACAGTGTGTTCTGTATGAGAACCTCTGCTTATCTTACAATCCAAATTTTTGTGGTGTTTTTGAAAGGGTTAAGACGTGGAGTCACGCTGAATGGCTGGCTATTGTCCTTTTCCTGCCTGCCTCCTCTCGAAGGGCACTGTTAGGAGTACCTTTGTGCTCATGTCAGTCACATTTCACAAGGGTGAAGATGTTTCAGAGGTACTAGAGTTCAAACAAGCATGTGTGGGAAAGGCATCCTAGAGGAAACAGACCCTGGAAGTGCCCAGCTGAGGGAGGGTTGCGATGCACCTACCTTGAGTGTTATAGCAGAGAGGCTTTATAAAAACTCTTAATTGCAGGAAAATTTTGTAGCTAACTGTGGGAGAGGTGTGCGTTTATGGGTTCTCTTACTGCTTCAGGAATTGTTTGTTTACAGTAGGGTTTTCAAACCTGATTGTGAAATCTGCACTTACTGTAAATTGACGTTTGCCAGAGTCTGCAGCCAGCCAGAAATGGCTATGAGGTACTCACTCCTGTTCCTTCTAATTGCACTGTCTCCTCTGAGGCATGAATTATAATACTTAAACATTAATTGATGATCAGGTTAACAGATTCCTCAGGAAAGTATACAGAGGACCCATGCTGGAAGAAATGAGAATTGAGTAACAGCAAGAAAAGAAAAGTTAAGGGAAAACAGCTTCAAAATGAGGAGGTGACAGAAAAAAACAGCAGAGAAGGAAAGGACTAAAGTAACACAGAGGAAACAGCAGTGTTATGGCATTCCTCTATCCAGCTGTCTGACTTGCTCACGTAGCACGGTTGGCAAGAAGGACCATGTGCCAGTGCCACTCATCTCAGCCACTGCATTTCACTCTGGCACGATGACCTAAATCTGCTGTGCTCCACGCACTGGAGTGTTCAGGGACGTGTTCTGTTGTGGTGGCTCTGTTGCAAGCACAGGAAATTTTGGAGAAGTATTTGTTAGGCAGCTGGGGTAAGAGTTTACACCACAGTGGGGAGGTTCACTTGTCTATTGGAGTTCTTATCAGGAGACTGTTTCATGATAAACATGACACTAAGACTCAAGTGTGGTTGTGACATCTGTCACCATTTTTGTAGCTGTAATATGCTACAATATGGTAATAAAAGATGAATGTTTATATTTGTTCTTTAAACTACTGGGTTTGTGACACTGTTTAGTATACTAATTAATTTAGACAAATTTGTTTTCAGTTTTCATCAAAGTAGGAATTTGACTCTAATATAAAACAATTGTCAAATATGAAACACAAAATAAAAATTCTCTAAGTTACATAGTTGTAAAGCAGTATTTATACCAGCACAGGGAATTATTTAGTTGACGTTTTACTTGGTTGGATAATTTTATTTATGTAAGTGTTCCACTTTCTTTTTAACCGCACACGTGCGTATTTTCATCTTGCAAGTTGTAAGCACAAAGAAACAATGAAATACGAGTTTGGACTCTAGTCTTGGCAGCAGAATTTTTAGCTGTGTCAGTGGGAACAACTGATCCCATTACTAGACAATGCTTGAATATTTAGACTGGTCAGTTATGTAGTCTTTGTATTTGATTTTTACATTCCTGAAGCAACTAATTTGCATTAAAACTTACAGGAATGATTCTGTAAAAATGTGGCAAAAGGGGCTTTTCTCTTCAAATTTCTTGAGGGAAAGAGGTGTATAAAAGCCCTGTCTGAGGAGTAACTTGTTTTTGTAGCTTAGGAAGATTGCTAAAGTTGAATGCTTTTAACAAATGATTTATTTCAGTAAGGTCTCTCTGATCTTTCAGTTGAGGAAAAAAAAATCTAGATGTTTTTTGTAGCATAAAACCAGAAGGTTGTATTAACATAAGTAGACCAGAATAGGAAAACATTTTTGCCATATTTTATAAACTCAAATTCTTTTTATGATTCCATGAACATGAGAAGTTATAAAAGCTATATATTTGTTTTCTGAAACTGGAATTATGTAGGTTAGTAAAAGCATGTGAAACACATCACTGGATGCAGTTTACCAAAACCAACGATTGAGCAAATGTATTTTCCCCATTCACCCTGCATTTTGGGTAGTTAGGTGAGTCTGATTTTTCTGAAATATTAACTTGTCTTTGACTTTGGTATTCAAAAGGATACACCGTCACACACTTGTCATACACAAGGAAATGTGACTATATCTAGTTGTGAAGGAAAATACATTGTGAATGTTCAGTGGGGCTCAAAAAGATGGGTTTGGTAGACATACCAAATACGAAGAGAAATTAATTTTGTGATTTGGTATAATTTTCCTTACCTAGGCAGAGGTATTTTTACTTCATACTCAAAAAAAATCTTGTTTTAGCTGCACATGATACAAATATAAAGGACTATGTCTTAGACTGATTAATTAATAAAATAACACTATTTGAAGGTATTTAAAAAGTATTAACTGAAACTATCCAAATATTTCATGTATTAATAATGCATGTTCCTTTGCAAAGAAATGAACAAAAAGGATTATTGAATTCCACTCATATTTCACTGCTGCTTCCTGGCTAGAAACAGTATAAAAAGAATTGCGTTTCAGTTTTGGTTGCAATTGAAGCAACAAATATAAACTGATTTAATGTAGTTGTTCTCTTTGCTCTTAATCCTGATTCATATGAGTACACGGAAAAATATGAATTCACATATTCTGATAAAACATAACTGGAAGAGTAGAATTCTGCATTTCTTCATTAACAGGGGATTCCTTCAGTCGCAGTGCATTAATTAGTGCATTAGGCTGTGAAATTCTGTATATCTTCGCTAGTGGCACAGACAAGGATAGCGAGGAAAAAAAAAGTGAAAGCACTAGTGAGTGCTTCTATACTGAGATTTATTTTTGCAAATTATAAATAATTCCATCAATTTTACACTTGTTCAGGAAAATTGTTCTTCCCGATTGCTGAGTTTCCCTTTTACTTGTAATGCCTTTTGGTCACTAGGAAGAGAAATAGTTCTGTGTTGTGTGGTGGTATTGTTCATTTACCTGTAGCTAAGGTCGTGTTTTAGAAATTTGGCTTATATATACACCTGTGCAACATGGTTTAGTTGTATGAGTCAGATTTAATCAGTGTTGTTCCTTGCTTCTTGAGCAAGGTGGAGAGCATTGTAGGGAAGGATCTAGCATAGTGCACATGTGAAGGGAGAAAAGGATCTCCAGGATGTTGATGACAAATGGAAGAAGAGACAAGAAATTTGTTTTAAAGGTGAAATTTTGATTTTACTCAGGAAATTTACAACTTAGTCAAACTAGAGGGTAAAGCTGTTAAACTACTGCAAAGATGACCCACCAAGCTATCAGCTGATATTTGTTCTAGAAAGGAATAGATCAAACCCCTTCTCCCATGCCAGTAAGAAGTGTAAGCTTCCAAGCATGTTAGGCTGGTTAGGAATCAAGCCTTTGTAAGGGAAATTCTGCCTGCTAGGTTGGATGATAATGACAAGGTAGGACACTTTAAAACGGCAATTGTTTGCCTGCTTGCTGACATGTTTTTAGTCAGTATTTTTAATATAGGGTGGCATCTCAATTTACCGTGTTTTAATTTGCATTTTGGGAGTGCTCTTAAGAGTGCACAAATTAGATGGCTTTTGGAGGAAACTACATGAGACAACACAGTTCAGCTGCAGCTGGTGTTCAGTCACAAAACCAGCCTACAACTAATCTGGCAAGAATGCTATGAAACCCAAAGTGTGTGTGTGTCAGATCCTGAGCACCAACTGATTTGTTTTACAGATTGGCTCTAGTTATCCTATCCATGTGTCAGCTGTTAGTGTGTCTCAGGAGCATTAGTTCAACATGTAACACCACAACAGTGTGGCCTCTGAGGCTGTGAACAAAGGCAATAATAAAAGCGGAAATGGCATTTAATGATATTATTGTTTTAGCAAGTGAAAAACTAAACAAACAGAAGAACCATCTGCGTTTGTCAGTGCTTTGTTTTTTCCACCCTTTTCCACTGAAATGTACGGCATCAGTGGGGTTTTTTAGTTTATTTTAGAAATTTGGGAGGATGTATATTTGTAAAACGTGAAAATCAGGAAAATACAACCGTACTCAATTCCAAGATAATACACCTCCCTATTCCACTCTGTTTCCTGGGCTTTGATTCCACTAAACTGAAATAAAACCCTCATCTGGCTCATGTTAAATGTGTTGATTTGTAGAAAGCTCAAAAACTTTAAAATAGAAGTTATTTATTTAAAAATAGAAGTTGAGAAACTTAATTAAGGGACTTCCGTGGCAAACACAGATTCTTATCCCTTCATTAAGAAATTAGCATTTAAGGCGATATTTACAAATCCAGTAGTATAGCTTTTTTCTTTAACTTGATGGGGGAGATAAAGCAGTAAGTGTTCAACTGATTTCAACATGATTAAATAAAGGTTACATGATATATCATTTTGAAGGACGAAATCTGCAGTAGTTTAGTTTTACACCTAACTTTCATTAGGTTTGTGAAGATTTTTGTATAATCATTGATAGTTTAACATTGTTTCCAAGGTAATTTTCAGTAACAAAAAAAAAAAATCTTGATTTCATGTTATGTTTTTGTAAACACACCTGAGTTGCTGAACTTTCCACTTTGTAAAGCTGTATTTCATCAACTATGAGAAATGAGTGTTCTCTGTGCCTGTACTATTATTATCTCTGTGCTGGAAGGGCTTAATGTAAGGCAGTGCTGGGTTGTGTAGCTGTATAGCTTTTACACTGATAAAATGCAAAAAGTGGTAAATCCCAGTACTACTGCAGTATTAGTAGCTTTTTGGACTTCTGCTGTGCCTCTGTTCCTTCCCATTTCTGGCTAATGACCTTGTGTGCTTCCCCTTAGAAGGACAAGGGAAGTTGGAGGTGGATGTACTGACCAAACTTACTGATGTTCCCGTCTGTCCCCTGTATAATACCAAAGCCAGGTTGCAGTGTGGGGATTGAACACCTGTTGTATGTCTTATCAAGTGAGCCCCCCAAAAAAGAGGGGTTTATTTGGGGGTTTTCCCTGGGGATCCCATTTAAGTGGCAGAGGAATAAATTATCTACTCCACAGCATATGGCACAGCCTGAAATTTCCCAAGTCTAGTTCCCAAGTCCATTAAGTCCAACTTGACCGATGAAAAGAGAGACACTCCCACTTCTGCCTTAAACCTCTGCTGTCCTCATGTCCAAGAGGTGATACAGTACCATAATAGTTGGTGGTACTGCAGTGCTCCCCCCATGCATCTGTATTTGCATAATGGAAGAGTCAGCTAGGACTGATAATGTGTACTCTAGTCATGCCTGGGAAACGTTTTGAAGCAGGGGATTGTTAGGTTTTAAAATCGCTTTTATGGGTCAGTTGTGAACATACATTTTAGTGTACTCTTCCTGTGTTTCTGCTCTTTGCAACCAATACACTGTGCACAGTATAAATGATTACTTTGGAGGGAGAGATAGCATCCTTTATTACAGACAAAAAGAGAGCTGTAAAGGGAAGTCTGAGTAGCTCAAGGGGTTTTACGTTGCTGTAAAACATCCGTGCTGGTTTGTACTAACATTCATAAACTGCATTCAAACGTAGATGATGCAGTGCTTTGAAATCATGTGAAAGTCTGAGCCTTGAATGAAGCATCTTTGAATAGCTGGAAAACCATGACGATCTTGTAGTATCTCAGCATGTCTTTCTTGTTGCCAGGTTGGATCTTTATTGTGCTAGAAAACTTAAGTACAGTGTTCAGGTCTGTACAAACAGAAACATCAATGTTTATATCATAATATTTTCCTTTCAGATATAGAATAAAGCAGCTACTCCACCCTAGCTTCCAAAAGAGAAAGAATTTCCTTAAGCCTGCTCTTGAATTTATTTTTAAAGAAGTAGAGATTTTAACAATAGCATAAAAGGCCCCCACGGTTCCTTCTTTTTCCTGGTTTATTTGTAATACTCACCTTGCCAGAGCTTGTGGGTGCATTTAAATAAGACTGCAAAACTAAATATTCAGAGTCACAGAGTGCTTTAATCTTAAATGAGGGTTTATACCCCTTTTCCTCACCACTATAATCTCCATTTGAGAACAGCTTCTAAAGTAATAAGCCCTGCAGCTAAATCCCCAGTAAAGGAGAGGCTTTATCAAACTGGGTAATTGGAGGGGATGTGACTGATGAAAGCAGCTGGGGCTGTGCTGTGAATGGAGCAGAGCTGTAGTGTCTCAAATGTGGAATTTTGCTATCTTTTGCCCTGCTCTAGTTAAAGTTGGTACCTCCTGATGGGCCTTTGAGCATGTGCTTCCAGTTTGAGAACTGCTAAGGTAGTTTGTGTAAAGTTCTGCAGTACCACGGTCATACCATGGCAGATGCCACATCATCGTTTCATTTTAATTGTATACATTTTTATACAGTTCTCATTTTCATTCTGTTCCACTTCTCCCTGTCTGTAATTAATCTGTGCAATCCTGTGTGCTGTTTTTAGTGCAGTCTGTGATTTTGATTTAATTTACCTCTTGTAATATCCTATCTAATGCCTATTTGCTGTATCTTTGGTGTAAAGAAAGAACTTGTTGGGAGGAAGTTGTACCTGGTTTTAAGGTTCTTTCCTGTATATTATGTGTTATTTTAGCTGCAGCTAGACCTGCTGGAATATTCATGCTCATGTATTAGTCTCATAGGGTATATATATAGATAGATAGATGGATAGATATCAGTTTTATTGTGTGCAAAAAGTTGTATACGTTTCCATTTCTCTAAAAGCAATCAGTGTAAGAGCTCATAGAAAGCTAGGGGTTTTTTGTTCTCTGAATTTTCCAGCATAGGAGTTTTTCTGTCTCTAAATAAAAAAGAAAACAACACTTTTCTTTGAAACCCAGTGTTTACTGCACCAGTTCAGTCAACATCCACAGAGTAACCAAAGTTACCTTCTCTGACTTCTTTTTGAGGATAGACCCAACAGATTTTTTGGGCAAAGGCTGCAGCATTTGTGATGCACACCATCAGTAGCTGTACTGCATTGTCTTTTAGTTTTACAAAGTTCAAGGTATTTAGCAAAGCACTTTGTACAACTTACGTTTTCAGTGTAAGTGGAACAGACCTATGAACAATCTGCACCTCTTAACTTTTTCTGAAGCACGCTTTACAGAATGAAAGTTAGACTTGTTAGAAGGAGCTCGTCAGTGGGCCTTGTATGACCTGCTTTGCATCCTGCATTAGTGCAAGTGTTATTAAAGTAATTCAACTCTGAAAATAATAAGTACAGAACATCAAAACAGGGTAATTGCATGAAAATATGTGAAAATTATATAACTTCGAGATGGTTTTGGACAGAACATATTTGGAAACATCTCTAAGGTAATTTTTAGTTGTAATCAGTGTGTTTTGCAGGGGTTTTTTTAGGGATGGTTGGTTGGTTTTGATAATTTATCCTTGCCAAAAAACTTCTTTTTCCTCAGCTGCTTAAATTCACTGTTGCCACACTAATATTTTGCTACTTTTGGTTTTTTTCTAGGGCGCCAATGCCTCAGCTTTGGAGAAAGAGATTGGTCCGGAACAATTTCCAGTCAATGAGCACTATTTTGGTTTGGTTAATGTGAGTTTCAGACCGTAACTTACTGCTTTGAAAGGACAGGAATGGGTTTGTTAAATAACAAGACTGTGATGAGTGAATACTTAAAATTCTGAAAGATATAGTAACTGGATATTCATACTGTTGAAACGTGTTTCAACACTTAATGTACTTGTTGAAATAACGCTACTGAATTGTTGAAATGGGCTCTCTGTTGAACACTTTATTTCATTTTGTTAGTTGTAGGGTAATTTTTACATCATTTTCATGTTATTAAGATGTATAAGTCTTAAAGAAGGCTATTTGAAATACATATCTTGTTGTTCATAATATGCCAATGAAGTAAAATAAATACATTAAAAGAAAAAAAATCTTGTGAAAGACTATTGACGATATGAAGTATTTATATCTGCTTTTTGTATTAAGATTTAAAAAAAAAAATACAGCCCAAAGGGGAAAGCAGTGATGAAAAAAATATACTGGATTGTTTTAATCAGTAATTAGTTTTAAGCAATGATTTAAACTTTAATTTCTGGTATTACTGATGAAAAGTGTACCTTGTTAAAAATTGCATTATACTGACATGAAATATTAAGTTATTCTCATTACTGGGGCTTCAGAAACGACATAGTTAAAGCAGGTTGATTTAACATGAGCTATTGTCTTGCTTTTTGTAGTGAAACTGATTATTTAAATGTTGTCCTGGTACTGTAATGTGTCTCTACCTCCAGGTGCTTAGCACTGACCTGGTTCGAGAGTCTGCAATCTGAGTATGCACTGTGGAGTCAGTATGCACTGATAAGCTGACTTGCATGCATCTCAAAACACCACCATGTAAATTTAAGGGATTTCTTTTCCTTTCTCATGAAAGCTGAAATACCCTCCGAATGCCACATTATTTCTCTCCAAAGAGGAAATACAGCAGTTTCACTGTTCATACCTGTCAGTTCTGCAGCTGAGCTTAGGCTTTCCATTTTTCCAATAACAGGTTTTCACAAATCTCTTACTGTGTTAACAGATAAACTGTTTTCTCAATTTCTTGTCCAAGTCCAGAGAGGATTTAAGACTTAACAGTGAAATTGTATTGTACACCTAAGCTTGAAGTTTTACGTAGTTTGTACCCTTAAGAGAAGGTTCCATAAAGGACAATCTTCCTAATATGTAATGCGTATCAACAAGTTCTGGCTTTTTGTACTCAAAATGGGGTAGAAATTTGAGGGACTATCTGTCATTGCCCTCAACTATACACATAAGAGTCAGGCAGCTTCAGTGTATCAGAGTGCTTTTAATTTTCTGTCTACTACAGGAATTTTGCTTATTTCAGCTTCAAACAATAAAAATTTATGGACTAAAATTCTTTTAATTGTAACAAATAGTGAAAAGGAATCTCTTACATTTATGGCACACGGGTACTGGTTTTCAGGTACAGTGGTTGGCTGAGGAAATTCAGTGACGTTGATGCCTGAATGGTTTTAGATCTGTTCTGCAGGTTGTGTTTACTGACACAGCACATATACACCATAAATGTGTACTAAGCCTGCAGCATGCAAATCTGCCTGGAAAAGTGAAAGTAACAAACTATGGCCAATGACTAGAAAGAATGACAGAGATAATGATAATGAAAAGAAATACTAGATAATTAGATGATAAATCAGTACTATTAGATTGAGAAGCTACAGAAATCACAATTTTTGCCTTCATTGATTTCTCTCATTTTTTTGTAGCAATTACAAAAACTGAATCTCCTAGAGGTTCATTAACATTTACTGCTAAATTTTTCTAATTTGTTTATTGATTTTGTTTGTCCTTGCTTTGTCCAGGGTAATGGAAAAAAGGGGAATAATGTGTAAGTAAGTAGCTTTCTTCTAACTGTGTGATAGGTAGCTATTTGAGGTGTCTGGAATACAGAAAAGCATTTTAGATAAAGACGACAATCCTGAAATAGAGATCTGTCAATTTATCCAGAGGTAGCATAAAAGGAGAGGAGGCAGAAGCACTGTCTTACCTCTTTTCCAGCTTTGTGGTAGAATCTAGGGATTGTTCAGAGGATGTGCTGAAAGAGCAGTTTGAGAGGTAAAAAAAGACCTAAGAAAGGGCAGTTATGGGAAACATATGGAAGACCAGATGGTTGATGGGAATGGAAAATTCAGCTTAGACTTGAAGGGACAATACCATTCACTAAATCAGCAGGAAATATGTGAGATACGTGGTAAGATGAAAGTGTTAGTAGTGTGATGTCCCATGCATATGGACAACCAGAAACATTAAGTCTACTTATCACTCTTCTTTCCCTCTTCAGTGCAGTAATGCAAACCATTCAAATCTATGTGCTTCACAAATTAAATCAATCATTTTATCCAGTGAGCATGAAATAAGATTTTTAATCTCAAAAGAGCTGCTCTGGGAACTCTTTAGCAGTTTACCAGACTTGGAGAGCAGAAGGTTTGGTTATTCAGTCTCTTGCAGTGGATCCGTGTGTTTTGGAGAAATCCTATCCTAATGGAGTGGCCCACTGCAAAAATGAAAAGTTGTTGAAGCTGCCAGTACATCAGAGCTGGGAGGAACCCTAGAGCTGCACAGAGACAGTGTTCCAAACAGATCTAAGTTCTTGTAAATCCCTTTGTGGAGTGGGGTTCAACAATCACATTTTTTCCCAGCTGTGTGTGCATCAGAAGAGTAAGCTATAAGACTGTAAGTGTTCATGGATGTGCAGTGTTTTTGTTGCACAGTGTCTTTGTTTTCCCCACTGTCTCATTTTTATTATATCCACGTAGGTTTGGGTGCTGTAACTTTGATTTCGGAATTTAAAAGAAAATAAAGAGGGGGGGAGGGTGTAAAACAGAAAGAATGCCGTATTTTTGTGAAAGGAAACAATCTGATTTCTCAGAATTTAGAACAGAAGAACAGTATGAACTGATAAAAAGAGAAAATGTGGATTTTTTTACATCTCTTAGAAATGCACAGTGTAAGATGGTCTTTCTTATATTTTTTACTGCTGCTCTGAGGCTGCCTGGCCAAGCACGAAGTTACACAGTGCAGGGCTTGCACTCCCAAGTGTTGTGGCTCTGAGGCAGCGCTGGCTGGAGTGGGGAGGAGGAAGTAGCAGAGCCCGGTGCGGAACACTGAGGATTAGAAAGCAGAGTATAGGTGTCGAGTGGGTGGTGGGAGGATGGGGACACTGCAGCAAGGTGTTGGGTGTTTCTCTGTAGTGAGTCAAAGATGGGAACTAAAGTAATAATGGTGGTAAGACCAGCATTTATTCATTTATCAAATTGAGTATTCGCATAGTCTAGAAACTTCCCAACCTTTTCCCACTTGTTGTTTAGTACAGGTGCCATTTTAGTTTTTTTAATGATTGGAAGCATTTATTTTAAAAATGTTTTGAGTTTTGAAGTGATAGAGACTGATGCTTTAGAGATGAAACAAATGTGAACTAATTAAATTTTCTTCAGGAGTTTGCTTTCAAACATTCTTCTATTGCCTGCTGTGTTTCTGAATTTGGTTGGAGAAAGCCTTTTATGAACTTAATCTGGTTGCTTTTATTTCATACTCACAGGCATGTAGGTTAACATACATTCATATTAAATTAATCTGAATTTTGTTCAGTGTTCTGAGGTCTTCATATTTTGTTTGTCTCTCACTGCATGGTTGCCATTCTAATTAATTTATCATCAGACTGCTCCTTTTAAAAATTGGAATCTTATGAAATTTCTAATTTGCTTGCTTTTCATCTTTTGACACTTGCTGTAGAAATTTTAGCACTTTTCCAGTTTGATTAAATTTTAAGAACTTTCTTAACACTTTAATGTAGTTCTCTTTTTATGGCTGTTTCTAATTATAAACTCATGAATAGTTAGCTTACAATATTAAATGTTTTGACAGAAGCTACTGTGTGATTTCATCAGCTTCCTTTAAGGTAAAAAGTCCCAGTTTTCCTCTTAAGTTCATTGACTTGTTTGCAGATTTGGACCACAAAGAAGCTAATATAAGCATTTTCCTTGCTTAAATAAAGAAAAATAATGGATGTTAAATTCATCACTTTTTAATATGGATACGTTAATGACGTCTTACTATTTTTTTAAAATATGCTTCTTACTTATTCTTTGAATGTGTGTTGGTTATTTAGAAAGTAGTTCGTCATATTTCATTAGTTTAAAATAGAGGAAAATAATTAAATTTTAAGTTTTGTAATTAAATTGCATTTTTGCAATTCATCTTGTTTGTCTTAATTGGGAGAGAGCAAAAAGTAGTTACTTCCTTGTTATTCCTAAGATGTGAAGGCTTTTAGCTCTTTTTGTCTATTGAAGGAACCTGCTCTTAAAATATCTCTAAAGGCAGTCTTTGCCATGTAAGTCTCCCCATCTCAATAATAAAGTCTCGGAATTTGCTATCTATATGTGCTGCTATCTTTATATAACATGAATCTGAATGTTATTTCCACATTTTGGAGAATGTGTGTAGTAGGTACACGCTTCAATTTGCAGGTTGTGTGACTGCAGCTGAAAGGTTGGATTACTTGCTGAGGCCCTTGTAAAGATGTTTCCCACACTTTCAGTGTTGGATAATGGGTTTCACTGGAGGAGGGCAGCATAAAATTAGAAAGACTTTATCCACCGACAGCTCACAACGCTTGCACAGATGTGATGGGGATGTTTGTAGTGTTGGGGTGAGCTGCAGACAGTGTCGGTGATCTCAGGTGCCTAAAGGAGTCTGAGGAAAGGGGGACATCTGGAGTGTCCCACCTGACGTGTCCTGGTACAAAGTGGGTTACGGATGCTTTTTCTGCTGACTCTGCTTTCCCCTTTCAATCCAGTGGCTTGCTTCCTTCAAAGTGTGCACATCCAAATTGTGCTCTCTTTTCCTTGCAGTCTTGATTTCAAGCTACCAGCCCCCATAGCTTTGAATCCTAAGCAAGCCGTGTCACATTGGCATTCAGGAGTCTGCTTAAATCAATCTTGTCACCCTGGAATGAGAACTGAAAATTTAGGAACAGGTTAAAGTAGTTATTTCTGACTTCGATGACAGCTATTAAGATTTGGAGAATCTAATTTCTGTAGTGTCTGAGAAGCTCTCCATTTTCAGCTGAATTTCTTCACAGTACAAGGTCATGCTGTGCCTGTTCTTTGATGTTGTGGCTGATGTGTGGTAGACGGAGAGATATTTTTACCTGGGCATATTTCGGGAGTTGTGAAATTGGAGGTATTTTTTGAACATTTTGACCCAAATAAATGTAAAATATTACCAATAAGTTAAATTTTAACTTATTTTAAGTGAGACAAAATTAAATAGTATTGTTTAAATTTACCTAGGTTTTTCATGCATTTACATACTTGGTAATCCTTTGTGTGACATTAATATGTTTTTCTACCTTAAAGTCAGGAAGAAACGACTTGCAGAAAGTTGGCCCCTGCTTATGCACTCTGTTATACATTGGAATTAATTTTACCTCTCTACTGTAATACAACGCAAACTAATAGATCTCTCTTTTGTTTTTAGTTTGGGAATACGTGCTACTGCAATTCAGTTCTCCAGGCACTTTATTTTTGTCGACCATTTCGAGACAAAGTCTTAGCGTACAAGAGTCAGCCAAGAAAAAAGGAGAATCTCCTTACATGCTTAGCAGATCTCTTCCACAGTATAGCCACCCAGAAGAAAAAAGTTGGAGTAATACCTCCCAAGAAATTTATAACAAGATTACGAAAAGAAAATGGTAACTTTTTTTTCTTGTGTAATAATTGTACCAATTATGGCTTAATTCTGAAGTTGACATAGTGGAATACCTATATATTTGTTGCACATAGAAAGTGTTCTTGGTGCTGTAGTATAAACAAGAGGTGGCCCCAGGATAAGGGTGTAACCCTGGAGCGGTTTTGAGAGAGAATCCTTGTCTCTCTCTCTTCATGTAGAACTAAAGTGTATTATCATATTGTCACTGGCTGCTTATGAAATTGCTTGCTGGTTTTGTTTCTCTGTGAGTTTTCTATTTGTAATCAAAATTCACTGTAAGACCTTTGTTCTTTGTTTTTAAAAAATACTTTATGAATGGAGGAATCAGTCTCCCAGACTGAGTGTGTGGAAAGACTTGTCCATAAGAATCTAGCTTAAAACCCCCCACATTTTTAAATTGATTTAGAATTTAAGCAATATGTAACTTGACCTACTTTTTAAAAAATTAATTAATTTTAAAACCACTGAGTAGTTTTGGCAATTTTTTTTTAAATGTCATTGTTATCCTAAATTTCAAGAGATTTCTAGGGATTTTTCACATTTCTTGTTTCTTATCTGCAGGGCTAATTGGTCAGAATGTTTTAGAAAATGATTTGATGTTAAAATATAAATGAAGCCTTGTAATCTGCTACTCAGTTTAGATGCATTTTCATAAAACTACAACTTTTTTTCCTTAAGAAGTAACTACTATATTTAAATAAACTGAGGTACCATACTTAACACTGCTGCGATAGACGTGTTCATACAATTGCAATCTTTCCAAGACTATGAATGCAGACTGAAAAAGCATTTAAATGGTATGATGACTATCTCTGTAGTGAAAACAAGAAATAAAATATTATAATGACATTCCTAGTTTGACATGGCTGTTCCAGCAAATGCACACCACAAGTTGTAATGTTATTGTTAAAAAAAAAGCTCTTGGGTACTGTACAATCACTTGCCTGTGCAGAGTAGAAAACTCTTAATTCCCTTCTTGGCACATATACTCAATAAGTGTGCTTGTGTTTGATACATTTACAGAAACAGTTGATTATAACAAATGCAGAGAATCATTCAGATGGAAAGCAGAAAGCTAACCACAGGAGCCATTAAGTTCATTACAGAAAGTGTTCTTTGTAATGTGTAATTATGTCATGCCACTAAAATTCTGCACAGGGCAAGGCAATTGGAAAACCTTCGGTAGAGAAGTCAGATGTGGAAGTTCAACCCTTGTTGTCTTTTTGGGTCTCTTTAAATGGTGATACCCTCACCTTTTGTACAAATAAATAGCTACATTCAGGCTGCAATTACATGGGTATCATATATGCTATTAAGTGCTTATTGTAAAGGTCTATAATTTTGAGCCTTAAAGATGTTTAAGTTTAAGAACCAGGTAGGTGTGCAAAACCAATCTAGAGTCTCTTCCAATCAATATCCAGCTATACCAGGGTGATTACTGAGGACACAGTCTTAATGTATTCCAGACTACAAAGCTGCTGCTCCATCTTTATTTTCGGTGTCTGAATACAACATGCATGTATTATACATCTCTGAACTGGAGAGGAGCTTTTCACAAGGGTGTGTAGTGACGGGACAAGCAGAACGGCTTTAAACTGAAAGAGCGCAGGTTTAGATTAGGTATTAGGAAGAAATTCACACTGTGAGGGTGGTGAGGCACTGGAACAGGTTGCCCAGAGAAGCTGTGGATGCCTGATCTCTGGAAGTGTCCAAGGCCGAGCTGGATGGGGCTTTAAGTAACCTGGCCTTGTTGGAAGGTGTCCCTGTCCGGAGCAGGGCAGTTGGAACTCAATTATCTTTAAGGTCCCTTCTAACCCAAGCAGTTCTATGTTTCTCTGTTAATGACCTTGAAGTTTAACTGGCTGGGAAGCAGCTGCTGTCTGGGAGTCAGCTGAAGGTGTACTGTTAACATTTGCATAAAGTTCTTCTAATTGTAAAATGAACAATCTGTAGCTTTCATTTTGCTGTAGTTAATGCTAATTACTGACTGGGCACATAGCCCTGAGAGGCCTGTGATACTACACTGTGAAGAACCTCTGAAATCTTTTATCTCAAGAGACTTGTAGCTCTTGTTCTGTCTTGATTTACTTGATTAAATAAAGCCCTTGCAGTTGGCTAGATGGAACTTACTCGTCTCAAAAATAGTGTAGTAGTTCATTAAATAAACTACATGGTTCATACTCTTGCCTGACCTATTGCGCTACTTAACCCCTCCAAATGATCTAGATTAGCATCAGGGTTTCTCTACTTAGCTAATAACCCTGGACTTTTTTTCTATTTAAAGTTTATTCCTGGATGCCATCAGGTGAATGACAGTAAAGCTTCCATGGAGTCCCTGTATGCATTTCAAAACTTGAGCTTCACTGAGTATCTTTTTCATTCGTCTTTCCTCTCCTGTACTGAAGGCATGTCTCCTAGAACGTTCTTGGTCTACCAGCAAAGTGAAGTAATTGCACAATAAAAGACTTGTGTGATATTAGCTGGGGATAGAGAATGCTTTTGAAATAGGCAGGTAAATATCCTCTTAGTAATTCCTGGTCAGAGAGAAAAGACGTAACTATTACTGAATCTGTGTTGTCCCGGACATTGACCTAAGCTTGGCAGAGATAGCATAGCCCCTGTAGGAGATCCAGTGGCGTCTGGAGGCTGGACAGGATGACCCGTACAAGTTCAGGTGGCACTCCACGTACACCTGTGTTTAGGTAGTTGAATTGTGCCTTGCTTTTCTTGCAGTCTTCTGGTAATTCTGATCAGCTGAGTGATATCTGCCAGTGCAAGCTGACTTGCTGTCCCCTCTTCCCACCCCCTATTTTTTGGACTTAGTTTATCAAGTAGGCAATTTGGGTTGATGTTGTATTGCCATGAATGATTCAAGATGTGAAATAAAGGACTGGTTTTAAAATCTGACTCTCTTCAAAACTTACCTTTAGTATAACACTAACCAATCAATTAAAAAACCTTCTGCTTTATCTGGCAGAACTTTTTGATAACTACATGCAGCAGGATGCACACGAGTTCCTAAACTATCTGTTAAATACAATTGCGGACATCTTGCAAGAGGAGAGAAAACAAGAGAAGCAGAACGGGCGCCTGCCTAATGGCAACGTGGACAGTGAAAACAACAGCCCGCCAGACCCCACCTGGGTGCATGAAATCTTTCAGGGAACATTAACTAATGAAACCAGATGTCTTACCTGTGAAACTGTAAGTCTTCATGTGCTTTGTTAACACGAATTCTGCCATGTTTCCGAACTGCATGCTTCACGATTCATTTATCCCAGCAGACCAGCAGATTAGATTAGTTTCTTTCTTTAGTAATCTGTATATTTGTGTGAATATTTGCGGTTTTTCTTTGTTGGTGAGAACATTCCAGCAGCTGATGCATGAATTGTAGGAAAAGACATTTGGTCAATATTAGGAAAATGCCCAATTGGATTTTTTTGTCAGTGTGATCATAATCACCTTCAAAATTTAGATCAGAAAATTCTAAAGTGATGTATTCTTAAATAAAATAAAAATCTGCAATTTGAGGGTCTGAGCTTCTTCTCAAATTCAATATCTTAATAACTGAATGTCAGGCTTAGTGATACATCCCATAAGTAAGTATTATGAATCAGTTTCCATGGACTCCTAGTTTTTAAATTTAAAGCCATTGAAATCAAGATTCTAATGGTTGGCTTTTGGCACTGGGATAGTAGACTGGGATTCTCAAAAAGCATACCTTCATGTTCACGCAAAGTAATCTTTTCCTAAATGCCTGTCCACAGGAATTCTTCTAATACTACACCCTGAAAAATAAACTCTTTCTCTGAGTATGCTGTACAAAAATACTCTTTGAGAAGTTCTACAATAAGAGAAAGAATGTATTTCATAAAAACTTAAAATTGAATTTTACCAGCCTGAGAAAGAGTAAAAGCAGCACAATTTGAAAATTACAGTAATTCTGTCATCTCTATTCCTTAGAAATTGTAAAAAAGCTAAATGACTGTGGTTTTTGTATAACTCTTCATACGTATTTTCTTTAACTTAATTCGGTAGTGCAGATATGTCAGCATGACGTTGGAAAGGAGGAATTCATCAGATCTGTATATTTCACATGTAATTTTCTCAGTCTTCTAGAAATTCCTACCTCTTTTATTTCGAAGAAAGAGCTTTGTAATGTCATGTATAATGTAACTGCAGACTATGAGTAGTTTAGGTGGTGATTCCAAGCTACCATATTTTCTTTTCTGGCAGATTTCACCTCTCTATTAAGTATTTCTTGTCAACTGTCAATTGCTTCTCTTCTAGTTCTTGAACTCTTTTTAGATTTTCCTTGAAACATGAGTTTAGCTTAAGTCTTTTGACACAACTGGCATCATTACCTTTCCTCACTGTGGCATAATGAATTACTGCTGTCAGGATTTTGATCTAGGTACCATCCTTAATGCAATTTTTAAACACTGATATGCTCTTTGCCAGCATATTTTATTAGTTATCAGGCCTGTCACATTCTGAGAATTCTACTAACACTGCTCAGTTTTATTTTTCTATTAGCTATTGCTAATAGAAATATTCAGCTATTGCTGAACAAGATAATAAAGTAATCTGGAAACTATTTTATCAGTTTCTGCCTATTTAGTATATCAGCTTGTGTCTAAAACACGGTGACCTGAAAATGAGCACTTAGAAACACATTTGGACACATTAAATAGGTAATATTACTGTGAATAGTGTGTTATTTTCAAATATAGTGACTATATATGATAGTTTTAATGCTTATTAGAAGCTGTTGGCATTTAGATTCTTTCTGTGTTTAGAAATATAAGTTAAAATCTTAGGAGTACTTGGAAATAGCTCATGTAGAAGATTACAAGCAATAGTGGATGAAATACTGCCTCTTAATGACAAGACAATAGCCCTAGTTATTTTTAATTTAAATTGGAAATTTATGGCATTTTTAAATATAAAACATAACATATATCTTTACTCAAAGTGACAGTGATTATCTTCTAATTGGACAAACCTCCTCAATGGTCCTAAAATGTGCAAAATTTTATTCTAATTTTAGTTGTCCTTGTTGTGGAAAAGAGCATCTTTCCAGGATGCACTGTTTCATTAGCCCATCTTAAAGATAAAAATTGAACTGGCTAAAGATGAACTATCCTCAGTTTAAGTATGAACAGTGGAGTATAAGGAACATAGATATGATGCTTTAACAAAGATTTGTGTTGTGAATCAAACTACGCTATTAAATGAATATGTTACAAAAAGGGTTGTAAGTTGCCTTTACATGCTTTTAATGTGATTCCTCTTTATAATGCTTTCACTCTTCCTTGATAGAGGCAGAATGACAAAGTGAATATAAATTTTATGGCTAATTTTTAGAAATTATCTAAAAGTTAATTGGTTTTACAGATTTCTCTCACAGTTTAGGGAAGAATAACAGTAAACCAGAAAATAATGTAATTGGCTTCATTAAGATTAAATTTCAACAGCTAAATGTGGCCAGTACTTCTACAGAGAAATACAGGAAATTGTCAAAACCACCATATCAATCTCCAGGTGATGGTTTTGCTCTTGAGTTCAAATGATTCTACAAGGCATAAAATTCTTTGGCTCAGTTCTACTTTGGACTGAGAGAAGGCAATAAGGAAAATCTCAGTGTTCTCTCTTACATTAGTACTATAGAACCTTTAACTATGCCCAATTTTCGTTTCTCTTTTTTTTTTAAACCAAGATAAATCACACATTTTGTTTCAGCTTCTTTTAAAACTGCTTTTTGTCTTAGCACGCATGGGAGTCTATAGCTGCAAGAGCTCTTTTGCCAGTGAGCAGATTCACATTGCCAGTGAAATTCCCAGCTGTAAGAAATAATGGATTCTGTGAGTGTCAGCCTTCTGAGCTTTCTGTTCTGTGCAGCTTTGGTCATCAGAGTACAGCTGAGCTGTGTGGGTGCAGGTTATGTCCTTGACGTGAGAACAGCACACCATCCACTTCAGCCAGAACACTGGAACATCCAAATTCCTCACTATTACTCAGATGTTCCTGTTAGGAGCACTCAGCTTTTTGAACACATCAGGGCTCGATTCTGCAAGTGATGAGGTTTTCTGATCGTGCCCATCTTTTTCTCATTCTATAGATGATTGAAATACATAGCATTGGTGATTGTAGTTTAAGAAGCTCAGTGATGTTTATTTGAAACAGAACCTTTACAGAAGGACGGGGGGTTCGTAAGACTGCAGAGTGGCTTTTAAATTTTATTTTTAATTAAAACTTTATGAGTTAATGTTAGAAAAATCTGTTCAAATACTAAGGCTCAAAGAATCTTAAAAATTAAGAAAAGCAATTAATGAGTTACCAACATAAATGGAAAAAAATCAACTTGGCTGTTCTTTCAATAAAGCCTTTAATGGTTCCTCATGATCCTAAGTGCTCAATGGACTGGCTAACCTGAGTGGGGTTTTTTAAGGCTGTATTATCACAGAGAATGGAAATTGTCCTTTTGTGAACTTCTGTTTTCAGTACCAATCTCTTTTTAACCAAGTACAACACATCCCTTCCCTCCTCTCCATATCCTCTCTGCCCTTGCAGCTTCTGTGTGGGATAAAGCTGCCTGTGAAATCTGTATTGTTTCACAGAATTTTCTTTGATTAGACCAAAAGAGGAAGAATTATCTAATTACATGTCTGAATAACACTGATCACATGACTTCCTAACTCCAGCTGTCCTAGCTGAAGACTGCAGCAGCAGGGTATTTTCTAGAACTGATTTTTTTTTTTTCTGAGCCATTCTTAATCCCCAGTTACGATGATTTCCACCGGAGTTCCTAGTGTTATAAACTCAGGTCTGATAATTCCAAGAGTGATTTGCAATGCGATATTTTGAAGAATTGTCCAGAGAATTAAACCATAGTACATCCCTGAATACAGGAAATGTGCAGCACACTGAAGATGCAGGTGGTTTTTTTTTCCCCACTCTAAACATTTTGAGAGTTTTCCATATGTGTTCTGTCAACTCTCTGAAAGTAATAATAAACATTACACTTGAGCATCTGAATATTGCAGTAGAAATGATGTGTACTGACATAGTGGCGTTTTTTTACATGCACGCTTAACTCTTGGAAAGAGTAAGTACAGAACAGTGGGAAGCCCAGTCCTCTCACAGAAGCTTTCGACTTAGTTTCGTGAGTTTTTGGACTTGCCTTATGGTATTAATTCTCAAGGATAGTCATGTTGACCACCTGCTTTTTTCTTTTTTTCTCCAAGTGTGCTGGACCTTAGGAGGTGTGTGTTTCTCATCTCTTGATTATCAGAGAACAACTTTGCACTTTTTCTTTTATCCTGAGTTGAAAAAGGAACATAAATCTCATATGTTTAAAAGATCAACTTATATTACTTCTCCTGTAGCCATTTCACTTTTCCTGCTTTCAGTCAAGAAACTGCAGCCAGGTATATTTTCTAAAAGCATTTACTTTTGTATCTAGGCAGAGGATGTTCTCATGGTTGACATTGAGTATCTTTAGATACAGAGAGGAGACACTAGCAGATAAAAGGTTGCACATTACTGTTTTCTAAAACTTCAGTAACATAGTTGGTTTTCAGGACAGCTGTGGCTTTTTTCGTCATTTGTCAGGATTTGTGGTGGAATTTATTTTCTGCTTCTAGGATGTTCTGTTTTACTTACTTGTTATTCTTACATTTTTGTGAGAATTGGCTACTACTCTGCCTGTATCAGACCAAGCCCCAAGCTCTCATTTGCCACATTTACTGTCTGCTGTTCCTTTAGGAGTATGAATCTAGCCCGGAAGAAGCTTCAAAATATTCATGCTGTTTATTAGGTTCACTATGACATGCAAATACATAACTTTCAGTTCAAGGGAGTCAGAGGAGAAGAACAGAAGTGAAAACACTAAGCAGAAGAATCACAGTGATTCTGTTCTGTTGAAAAATGTGAGGTGTAGAAGAAGCTTGGCATTAATATCATTGATCTGAAATCACAGCATGATGACAGCTAGCATTATCTACACCCAGAGACTCGTACACATTTTGCCCTTCCTGAACAAAATCAGAAAATATAGCAAATCTCTGAAATAGAAAGGCCACTTGCAAAAATTTCTAAATGGATGCTATGGGGTAAAAGGTGCATTCTGTCAGTAGAAAGTGGTACTGAAAAACAGACGTAAATTAGTATCATTTGTTTTAACTATGTTTTATTGGTTCTTCTTTTCATGCAAGGTAAGCAGCAAGGATGAAGACTTCTTAGACCTTTCAGTTGATGTGGAGCAGAATACTTCAATCACTCACTGTTTAAGGTAGACACAAAAATCTGAATTTTTGTACTTTGACTTCACCTGTTGCCCAGAAAGCGGGAAGTAAAACTGAAAGCTGACAGTTCTACCTTGTGTAGATTTAAGTGTATAAAGTTATGTTGATATGGTACATTTATGTGGCTATTTCATATAAAAAACTAGTATTTACAGCTTTCTTTTTTTACTCAGGGGTTTCAGCAACACAGAAACTCTGTGCAGTGAATACAAGTATTACTGTGAAGAATGTCGCAGTAAGCAAGAAGCGCATAAAAGGTACATCCCACTTAGGGAAGGAGAAAAATAATCCATGCATTTAATGAAAATACTCTGGTATTTCCTTTTGTGTGTGTGTGTATCAAGGAGAGAACACCGTTTTCTGCTTAATTTTTCTACTCTTCTTCCAGTTAAAAGTAACTTGCCTGCATTCCTCATGCTAGAATTCAATGTGTGTGTTTCCATGAATAACGAGAATCCATGTAAAGCATTTAGGGACTCCTTTGATCATCATTTATTTTACAAGTGAGAAAATGAAGGGTCTTAAGACCAAAAATAAGTTAAAAAGCCAAGTTAAAACAAACTGTCAGTGACTAATCAAAGATAATCAGCAATGATAAAAAGTCACTGATTGCATGTGACTTTTTACACTTAGTTTTGTTTTGAAAATAAAATAATGTTTCCAGTTGCTGAAAGAATCATTTTGATAGCACTTTTTGTAACTATTGTTGTTAACCAGGTTTCTGATTTCTTAAAAATGTTTAATTTGTTGTGCTAAACTGCTTGACAGTGCTCCCAAAAATTATCAGAAGCTCTGTGGAAGCCTGAAAATCATTATGTTTAAAAACAATTCTTGTCTGCCTAATAATTCTTCTAGTCTTGTTTACACCTTTGAAAAACCTGTCATTTTGTGTACTGCGGGGTTATTTATTATCTGAGAAAGTGCTTGGCTGAAGGAGTGGGAACTCTGACATGCTCTACTGGTTATACCACTGCTGCTGGTTATTTGGTTTACCGTAGACTGCACACACAGCTTTTGCATATCTCATCTGCCAGGTCTGCCTTCACACGTTGCCTAAGCTTACTAATTGGTGTCTGGTAGAGGTTGTGAATCCAGGCCTGGCCTGTTGTTTTCTGTTGCCTGAGCTCTTTTTCTGTGTGGGGGTTAATGTGATCCCTGACCAAGATCAGCTGGGTTGACATTAACCTGTACTGTAGGCAATTCTGTACTGGCAAAACACAGCTTTGATTGTTTATAGTTTGGGTTTCACATGGGGCTTAAGTTCAGTTTCACTACAGTCACATTTTTCTTCCGTCTCTATAAAACAGTTTATCTGTGATGGGGTCTAATCAGCTAGCAAAGATAGTGTACCAGATTTCTTCACCACTGAAAGAGCTCCTATTATCAAACACAGTTGCATTATAAGGAGAGGACTTAGTTTTGAAAAGAGAGCAGAAATTATAGCCATAATATAGTAAAAATGTAACTCTCCCTAAAAATAGTTGCTTCTGTCATCTTTCTGCCCTTCTCCGGCTGTTTCCATTTCCTAGTTCTCTTGTGGGCAGGTAAGTTATCAAAGAATTTGTCCACAGTCCCCTATCTTCTGAAAAAGGGTTGTCTTTACAAATTTCCTGACATTCTGAAAGTATGGTCTTAATAGACATGTCTGAAACCTGGCCTGTATTGCAGAGACTTTTGAGCTGCCTTTTGGGGCTGAAAGCAGTTTGAAAGACTCAGCACTGTGCTGATCTGAGGCACTTGGCTGTGCCAAGAGGCAGAGTGCTCTGGTTTGGTTGTTCTGTTAGGATGGACAAATTTATTGCCCAGAGATTTGGAAGTCTGTGTTTGCTGCCAGGCCAGCTGTGGTTGGCTGAGAAGGATTTGTAGGCACTGATGTGAGATCTCAATACCTCATGCTAAGGAAAGGAGCTAGTGAGCCCTCAGTAAAACTAGGTCACTTTCTGGCTTTGACGGCCGTAAAACATTGCTGGAACAGTTGTACAAAATTATTGTGCCAGAGCACAGCCTTATCTTGTTTGGATAGCAGGAGGTAGGTGGATAACAGTGGGCTATTTGTGTCCCTTGGAAATTTTAAATGAATGGCTTGGACATGAACGGCTAGGAAAACTTGGAGTAATACTTCTGTTACGAAGTGGTGTAACAGAGCTCATTTTAAAAAGCTTGTTTGACTTGGCTGGTTTACTGGGAAATTCAGCTGGAACAGGACCTCTGAAACAACTCTGTTGCAATACCTGCATTGTATATCAAGTGGGATCTAGGTTTTGCTTTTGGGAACTCTGGAAAGCTATGGGTAAATATACTTAAAAATTGAATTCTGTGCTATGTGATCTTAATGTCTAAATTATTATGTGAGTTCATCAGGGCTGGTTTTATATACTATATCTTATTTAAGTACATTTTCAGTTCTCTCACTTGTTAAAAATCTCCCTTTAGTTTAGCAACACAAAATATATTTTTAAACAGCTGATTATTTTGGTTTCTTTTAATGTAACACAAAGATTTTTAAAGACTTCAGTAAAACAGGTTTCTTGTTTGTTGATATTGGCTGACCTTTTTGGATGAATATTGGAAATACTGCTGGTTTTTTGGTTTTTTTCCTTTTTTTCAGGATGAAAGTAAAAAAGCTGCCTATGATTCTAGCTCTCCATTTGAAGAGATTTAAATACATGGATCAGCTGCATCGATACACAAAACTCTCTTATAGAGTAGTTTTTCCTTTAGAGCTTCGTTTATTTAACACCTCAGGAGATGCCACCAATCCTGACAGAATGTATGACCTTGTTGCTGTGGTAGTTCATTGTGGAAGGTAATAACTCTATTTTAAGCAAGGGATTTTTGTGTAAGCATAAATGTGTTTAAAAGAACGACACAAAGCACCCAGTATCATATAAATCAACAGCATTTAAAGACCTCTTAAAAAGAAAAGTTTTTTAGGAAAAAAAGTGTTGTGGGGAGAAACTACCAGTCCTGACAGAAATTATGGCTGTGTTACTGTGACAAATCACTATGAAAAGTGGTCTTTAAAGATCGTTGTATGAACTTAACTATGTTAAAAAAAAAAAACAACCCAACACAAAATGCAGAGTATCATGTAACAATAATAACATTTTAAAACAGTTTCTGAGAAAAAAGCTTTCTTAGGAAGAAAAGCATTATAGAAAGAATACTGTATAAAGCATTTCCTTTAGGGTGTGGTTTTTTCTTAAGGCTTGAGCAACGTTTTCTGAAATATATCCATATATTATGAGTTTTGTTGATTACTTTGTTTCATTGCTTTCAAAATAGGAGTATTAGATTTGTATTTGATTTTGCTCTACTCAACAAATGTTCTTGTGGCTTCACGGCTTAAAATCAGGTTGTTCTACAAACTGCTTATTGAGTAGATGAAAGCCCTAAAGTTGAAAATTACAATTTGACATCTAGAATCACAGAATAATTTATGTTGTGAGGTCAAATACTTAAAACTCAAAGCAGGATAACTTTGACATTAGATTAGGTTGCATTGGTCCCAGTTTCATAACTAGGAATGCTGATTTCATGTCCTCTTTTGGCAATTTGTTCCAGTTATTCAGTGTTCTCACAGTGAGTAAAGAGCAGTGTTAAGATAAATGGGTATCAAATTGGACAGTTTTGAAAAATAAGCCTTTGTGCCATAGTTTTCTGGGACACCTTTGTTTTGGATTTTAAGGGAAATTCTTTCTGGCCATTCTGTCCGATTCTGACCATTTCTGCCTCCTTCATTGAAGCTGCAGTCCTGGGGACTTCTCTGTTCTCAGAGCCATGGCAGGAGATGACCCCTGTTTTCATGGTGTTGGTGTTGGACACAGACATGTCCCTCAGGAATGGCAACCTTCCCTCCCTGATCTGGGCACAAAGACCACAGGAGTGCTGTTAGCCAGTTAGGGCAGTTCCAGAACTGCCCTAACTCAGTTGTACACTTCCAGCTGTAAGGTTCAGCTGTTTCAGAAATTGTACTGTTCCCTTACTTGAAACCTGATGAGAAATAAGACACACTTAAAGTTTTGCTGGGTTGTTTTTTCTGTCATAGTTGTGGTGAAATACCTTGTCTTCCATAACTGAAGAGGCCGAGCATTGTTACAGTTTTAATTGGGAGCCCTATTTATTGCTGTGCTTCTGAGACTCCTAAAATGCCAGTTTAATTCAGTTTCTGTGTACAGTGAACCAGATAGAGAGATTCATGACTGAGACTGTAGCTGAGCTGCAGTTCTACAGCCCTTTTTCTTTCTGAAGATCAGAAAAAGTTTGGGATCTGTTCTGTCTCTATGAAATACCAGAATGTTTTCTTGATTTCACTTCCGTCTCTGTTTAAGATTTTATTTATGTTTTCAATGCCTGTGTTGCTAATCCCTCATTTGAAATTGTAATCCTTTATGTAGCACAGTAAATAAAACCATATTATGAAGATGATGTAACTAAAGAATAAAAAAAAGAAGAAAAGACACATCCAAACAGATGTTGTAGTGGTAGCCATTTTAATTACTGTTAAGTATTGCTTTTCTACAAGAAAAAGCAATTAAGTGGAATGCATCTCCACATATATGTGTGTTATTGTTTATGTTTTTTCCTAATTTTATTTTGCAGTGGCCCTAACAGAGGACATTATATTGCAATAGTGAAGAGTCATGATTTTTGGTTGCTTTTTGATGATGATATTGTTGAGGTAAGCCCAACCAGAGCACATGCACCCTGCTCGTGGGTATGTTTATTTAAAGTAGAATGTCTGGTGTGCTAATGAAAAAAGGCTTCATCTCCAGTCTAAATGACCACTAATTGTGTGTGCAGAGCTGTGCCTTACAGTTTGACTGTACAACACTTTGAATTGCATTTAGGCTTTTATACTTAAAGAAGATCCTTTGTTTATGACCACTGTCTTTCACCATTGTTTATTAAGCTATTCTGTGGCCAGAAGACAAATAATGATACAGATAAATTGGGTTTTTAGCTTACAATACATGGGAATTTATGCATACTTACAACAGTATTTAAAAATTTATATATAAAACATACAAAGCTGCTACCCTCTGTACAGGTGATGGCTGAGGGGAAGCTGAAACACAACAAGTTTAAGAATTATTTGGATTTTATTATTTTATGTAACTATATGAAAGTTAATTTGGTTTGACAATAATTTTTAGAGTGGAACTTAATTTTATGTGTATATTATGCAAGATATCCCTACTTTAATTTTTCGTGTTTTTACATGCAGAAAATTGATGCACAAGCTATTGAAGAATTCTACGGGTTGACATCAGACATCTCAAAGAACTCTGAGTCTGGTTACATCCTCTTCTATCAGTCTCGGGACTGAGGGGGAGCTGTAGTGAAAAGAGATTTTTGTGTCTCACATTTTCTCTATCCTGGAATGGAGCAAGCACTGAAGGGAAGGAAAGCAGGGAGCTTAGCAGGGGCAATAGCACAGTTTGCACACAACTAAGTAAAGAGTTTGGGGTTCTTGAAACTTTTGTATCATTTTCATTTTATTTGCTCAGGTATCGTGCTGACTACACATCTCCACTGCAACCCTTATAAGCAAAAAGAGAGATACCAGCCACTCTTGCAGGAGCTTTCCTTTGGGGAATACCATCTCTGTGGTCCTAGTTCAAAGCCCATTGAAGCCTCTCATGGACTTCGGTGGCCTTTGAATCAGGTTCTCACTGCGCTGCCAGCCTGGTGCAGTTAGGAGCATTAGAAATCTGTGTTTCATACAGACTTTGTGTATAACAGGTAAAGGATTCTCTGTGAAGTTAGTTTCCTGTGCTTAAGTTTGAAAGAATGAGGTTTGGAGGGTTAACTTGTAAGCAAGAAGTTACGTCTGGGCCCAACTCAATTGCCTTCTTGATGGAAGTGGTTTAACTGAAGGTGTAAACTGGTGTCAGGGAGGCAAGGATGCTTTGCTTCTCTGGAGAAGCTTACATTATTTATAACGTGTGATCGGGAACAATCAGTCAAGATTATGGCTTTTAATCTCCGTATGGGGAAAGATTTGGTTTGTAGGAGTTTATTTTTATTTATAAATTATTGTAACTTAGGATCTTGTGTATTGTCCTTTATTCTAACAAGTATTGGAAATTTTATATATTAATTTGAATTAAAACTAATTATGTTTAAATGCTAAAGGAGAGTCAATACAAATTATAAAAACAACGCCTACAATATCTGAAAAAAATTAGTAACGCAGAAGAGATTTCCTTCTGGAGGAACTGGTGTCTAACTGAGGTACTTTAATTAAATTAGAATAGACTCTTTTCATTAATGGATGAAAAAAAGTGATCAAACTATTGCATAAAAGACTTAAATCCTCTTTTATATAACAGAAAATCGTGGTGCAGTGGTGATATACTGGTCTTTGTATTTCTTTGATGATTTGTTAATGGTTCATACTCTAGGCAAATTAGAATGATTTGGATCGAAGTAAATAATTTTAAGAATATTGTTTCCTCTCCTAAAAGCAGATCAACTTCTGTTAAACATTAAATTTTGTCTGAGTAATAAGAAGAAATAGGTTTGGAGTTCCATGAGACTGAAGATACCACATTCCTGTAAAAGTAATAATATTTAAGTCCTGTATAGTGGAAATTTTTGAAACTAAGCAGTTTACCTTAGGTTTATGAAACAGCATTAAGATTAAATCTTGACAAAACACCTGATCTGTAAGAAATGTGAACTATTCTTCACTTAGGAGTACATTGTCTGACAGTAGCTGAATGTAATTTCTGGAAGGTCATTGGATGTGCATTCCAGATTATGGCAATCAGGTCTTGGATGTCCTTGTCACTCCCTTGTCAGCTAGTGATTTTTACATTACTGTAATTTTCTAAGGTTATTTTATTGATACTGTTACAACTTTTAAAAAGAATGTCTCCTGTCTGCTGCTATGACTGACTATTTACTTACCTGTATCTTTTAGCTCAGGAAATGACTTCACCTATTCACTCAGTTGAACAAATCTTTAACAGGGTCAGTAAATAAATTGGGCTATTTAGCAACTGTCATACTGTAACAAATCTCTTTTGTAAGATGCAGAGTTTGTAACGCCTTGGTTTGGCTAGGATTCTTTTATAGAAGATTATGTATCGTGATTAAACTACCAGCATTGTAAAGTAAAGCCTAAATATTGTGGGGGGTGCAGAAAACTATGGTTGGATTTTTCCGAAAGGATTCACATAATGTTAACACCTATTTTCAGCTTTCAGTAGAAAAAGGGTTGAAGGGGTAAATCAGTTGGATAATGGTGCATGTTAGAAGGATGAAGTCCTTTGCATACTAAAGGTACAGTATTGCAAAAGAACTGTCATATTACTTTTTGCTGATTTGTTTGGTCTTTTTTTTTTTTCTTTTTTCTTTTTTTTTCTTTTGTTTTAATATAGTTAAAAGCTGAGGCTAGTTGATAAATGTTTTATACTGTAACAAAATTTAAAACATTTTTGTTGTTTCACTGGTTTTACTTCTGCTATGTATTTTTATAAGATACTGACTTTTATTTTATATAGGGGTTTTGAGATAGTATTCCAAATTATATATTTCATTTTTCTTTTAGTGCAGCTGAAATAATTGTAAGTTCTTAATTAAACTGATGTCAGAAACTGCAACTTAAAAAAAATTAAAAGAGACAGAAATACAAAATATAACTGATTGGTATGTAAAACATTGTAGGATTTTTTTCTTGACTGTAATACAGTGAGGAGTGTGGGAAAGTTGTCAGTTGTTGTAAATGGTGGAATTTATTTGCTGTGTAACTATGTAAATGTTAATTGGGATTACAGTCCCTTATTTTGTATATTGGAGAAAAAAACTTCTATTAAATAAAGTATGTTCTCTAAAGATACATACTGTATCCTTTGTGGAGCCCTGATGGTCAGTCAGCTGCGTTTTGTGCTTTACAGTGTTTTTAAACAAAAAAACTATCTGGAACTTCCTGTATTAAGCCAAGTGCCCTGAGCCCTGGGGGAGAAGTGGTTTAAATATGCTGTGTTAAGTATCTCAGTCATGTGTTGTTAGGGAAATCATTGGGTGGCAGCCATGGTTTGGGCGGTGTTCTTATCTAGGAGTAGGTTTTTGGTAAGTCCTTGGTCTCTGAGGTAAGAGAGAAGGGAGTTTTAAATACTGCTCTTCCTGGACTTCTTCTCTCTTAAGAACAAATTTGTACCTTGCCACAAAATATGCGTCTAAGTTACCTGAGGGATTTCTTGGATTGCCACCTTGTGGGAGGGAAAACAGACCAAAAGAAAAATAGGGGTATTTACAGCACTAACGTGGGAGAGAGACTGACAAAGGACTGGAGTCCAGCATCAGAAGTACAAGCTGCAGCTGGTTACAGTATCTGTATGATCTGGGATCATTCTTCACTTGGAGTCCACTCTTCTTTACCCTCCACTACAGTCTGTGACATCTGCGTAGGACTGGCGGATTAACATAAGATCCACAGATCTGTATCCTTCTGGAGCAGCAGCTTGAGGCCGGGTAGGACATCCTGGCTTGTTCCTCGTGTCTCTGTCTCAGTGTTTCCACACGCACTGTTGCATATGCTCTGTTTGGATCATGTACAGATGACAGTCTGTATTGGTTGGTTACTCTCTTTTGTGGTGGTGTTTGTAAAGTTTAAAGCCTGAAGTATCTGAAGCTTCAAGTTACTTGCCTAATTCCCCTACTAAAACTGAAGGAACATTATCCTTTGCTATGTGGTCTGGTCTCTCAGCTGTAAGTACAAGATGGTCATGTATAGTCTGTCTTACTAGGCTCATCCTTGTAACTAAATGAGATTTTGAAACGTATAATCTTCAGTCTTCAGTTACTTCAGAATTTATTTGGCTTTTTTTCTTCATACCTTTTCCTACATGAATTTCCACTTGTCCTTATCAGAAAGATCCTAAATATATGCATTTATGTCATATACTCCTCCTAACTTCCTTTGTAACCTTTCTAACTCTCTGACTGTTGATTCGAAATTAGTAGTTAGCGTACGAAACCTCCACAACATGGATTATAAACGAACAGGGATGAATTCTCTTGCACACAAAGCTTTGTCTACTTACACACACAATGAGGTGACATCTTTTTTTTTCTGTGTAACTGCTGACTTTGTTCAGTGACAGAATTCAGCTGGGTCTGAAAGATGGAGAGTGGGGGCTTTGAGAAAGTATTGAAAATGCATCAACCACTGAGGATGCCAAAAAGGGTTGGGTGGTGGTTGGTTGGTTTGGATTTGTGGGTTTGTTTTTTTTTTTTCATTTTGTTGTTGGTTTGGAGTTTTTAAAGTTGTCTGGGAGCAGTTTCTTGAAATTGTATTCATAGATGAAACCACCTTTTCAGTTACCTTTATCTCTAAGAGTAGAAAATATTTCAGTACATGTTAATTACCTGTGGTCTGCAGTATTACACTGAAGATACTCTTGTGACTTTCCTAAAAGTTTAAACAATCCAGGTATGGATTGTTTGCTTCCAAAGAGTGGCTTTACTGTGTGAGATTTCCACTTTTCCCCCCACATTTGTCTGGGTTGATCTTAAGTTTGTGTGTCTTAGAAGTTCAGGGCCTTTTTCCCTCTTGACAATGCAATATGCCCTATTTCGGGTTTTGGTCTTGTAAGGCTTCAAAGTCCTCTAACCTCTCACAGCATAATGTGAGATGTATAATACATTAGTCTCTTTACCTGTGAGCTTCCAAGTACTCAATTATTACTGAATTAATATTCTACATAATCTGTATTCAAGGGTGGTTCACTTTGCAGCAGCTTTGCTACTGATGGATTGCTATAAATGAACTGTGCAAGTCAACGACCATGCAAACAAACACAGGCTTCATCTCCCTGAAATCCATTGTTTCCAGTTTTAATGATAGAGTGTGGTGAGCCAGTAATGAACTTTCTTTGGTCTTTGTTAAAATACGTTCTTTGGGGAACTTCTATAAGAATGTGTTGGATATATAAGGAAGATTGTAACTATCACCAGTTTTGAAATGAACTGAGGAGTATCTTTGAGTTTCTTAACAAAAGTACAAATAAATTGTATTCTTCCTTTCTCTCCAGTGGCTTGTGATTGCTGCCTGCATAAGAGATTGTAAGGGCTCAGAAGACAGCAAGGTACTTTGTACCCAGGTCTTTGTTATGGAATCCATGTTGGCATCGTTAGGGAGCTTCAGTTACAGAAGGATCATCAGGCGTGTCCTTGATCTGCATTCCACAGGTTATGTAATCCAGGAGAGAGAATGCGCAGCAGGAATCTGTCCAGAAATAGAGAGAAGTAGCTTTACAATTATTTACTAACACAATAGATACGAAAGCAGCATTCCCTCAAAAGACAAAACATTATATTTAGTGCAGATTTCTGGTATTTGGAGAATTTAGGGGGTGCTCAAAACATCTTGCCATTCTAGGCCTTTTTATGCCTTTGTGTGCGTTTAATTTGCTATTTCAATCTATTTGAAATTTCTGACTGTACACAGATTTTTAGGTTGATATGGTTGTATGAATGAGTCCTTCTCCAAAAACAATTTATGTATATATGTGAGTCACATGGAGTGTAATCTTTTAGTGGTCTGATCTACAAAGATTTTCTGACTCTTCACTAGGACCCCTTTGTGTATTTTCTGTAACTGATTTTAGAAAAAAAAAATACTGAAGATCTCAAAATATTTCATTAGCATGTGGTATTATTAAGTGATTCAATATCCAGGGATGCCTCTGCTCTTGAGTATCAGCTGAATTTGAGTGTCATCACATCATAACACAACTTGATGTACATCAGCTGCTTTGAGGTGTGATTGTTACCTTATTTCAACTCTGTTTCACTGAGTGTTGCTTCATTGCAGTGGCTGCTGTGATCAGCTCTCACGAGATGTGCTAACAACATTCAGCTTGAGTTGCCTATTTCCATGCTTGCACATTTATTTGGCTTTCTGGAGGCTCATTATCCCAATGTTATGTCACATCAGTCTTCTCTGCATCTTCCATGTCAAGGAAGATTGCTGACACAGCCTCAGACAATGGTAAATTACTGCATTGTATGTCAGAGATGACATATAAGGTATTTGCACTGACAACATCTGACGCTTTCTGTTTTCTAAATTTTCATGTCTCTGTGGTGAAAGCACTCTTTAATATAAAAAAAAAATTGTAATCATGGGATTGAACAAATGCAACTTTGGTGTACTGTTTTCCTCCTCTTTTTAAGAAGACTGTGAAAGGTATGCAGCATTTCTCCCTAAGATTGCTGCATAATCAGAAACATATTTGAAAAATTAAATAGTTGTTTTACAGAAGATGCCTTTTAGATTATTTTTGAGTTTGTTTAGAGTTCCATGTGATGGCATGGCAATGTTACATGGGGGTCTGTCAGAAGCAGGTTATGAGAAGACCTCTTAGGAGCTAGATGCCAAAGAAATCTCACTGTAATTGCTAATCCCAGTGTCTAACAGGACCCAAATTTTGCAGAGCAGCCACCAAGAACCTTCAGTGAATAATGGGAGAAAAACTGCATTCATCAGGGCTTACTTGCTGCATATGCAAGGCTCTGAGACTGACCACTGCTCTTTTTCATTCCTTTTTTTTTTTTTTAATTCTGGTAACTTTTCCTGAATTGCAGAGAATTAGAGGGAGATACTACAGCTTGAGATCAAGAAATGTGTTCCACGTATATATCACAACACCAATTACCCTCTTTTTTCCCATATTTTGCATGTAGAAGAACTCATAATTCACCAAAGGAGAAAAGAGAGAAAAAATTACTGTAGTTCCTAAGATGTCTTTTGTCTTTATTCATTATGGGATTGTGTACAAGGTAATATATATTTGTTGGGGGGAAAAAAACACTGAAAAATAACTTTGCCATTTAAAAAAAGTAGAATGCATCATCATTTTGTGCTTCAGTGAGTAAAGAAAATTTTTGAAGATATGAAGCAGTGAAATGCTGCTTTTTGGACAAATTAGGTAAATTTAAAAAATAATCACATACTGAAAGCTTGTTAGTAAGGATTAGAGTGAGATGAAAAAAGCTCCAGAGCCTTGAAATCTCTAAAAGCAGTGACATCCCACCAGGCTGGCTGATGGGGCAGTCTGTATTACACCAGTTATCGACCTGCACTGTGAGCCTGCGTGTCCAAAAGCTGGCATCTCCTGGTGTTTGTGTTGTACATCAGATACATCTACACACGTCAGAAGACACAGCTGCGTGTTCATCTGAAAACTTCCATAAGGAACATACCTGGGATGATAATGGCAGCGCAGCAGTATTTGTCTCTAAGTGCACAAATGCCAATTTCCATTTTGGAAACTGAGAAAGAAGAATGTGAGAATGCAGCTGCCAAGTGTCCGCCTCACAAAAAGATAAATCCTGGGTTTATATGGGGATGCTGAGTCCTGAGTAATCCAGTCCCACTTCAGTGTTTTCCATCAAGAAAATGTGTTTCAAACAGCTGCCGCAAATCTCAGGAGGAGATTTGGCCTGCCTGGCACTTGTCCTGCTGTATTCTAGTGTTGCAGCTGCCTACGTGAAGTGCGATAAAAATTTCATCTTATGAAACATTCCTTGCAAAATTAGTGGTAAACCTGGGTAGAAAGCTGCATAAGCTTGCCGCCTGCTCTTCCTCTTGTGTGCAACAGGCACAGCAGCTTCAAGGGCTTAGCCTATGCTCGGTGGTTTTCATAGTTGAGACATCTTGTTCTAACTTGCTCTGTTTGGTGGTTTTTAACTGAGGGGCATTTTAGCATCTGCTCGTGGCGATTATCTCATTAAACCATGATCTGACTCCGATTTCCATTCCTGGCTGGGCATGCATAGAAAACATTTCCTGATGTTTCGTGGCTGTTTGCCGAAGTACTAAGAGCAGTACTGTCTTTTTTGTTTAGTTCCCTCAAGGTTTGGGTAAGATGGTAGGGGTCAATATGCAGGAAGGTTAATCATTAAATTTAATAAGAGCTATGTATTTCAAATACTTTTGTTGATGAGGACAGTAGATCGTGTAGTGCAAAGGCATAATTCATGAGGAAGCAAGGAGTGCTGAAAGTTTGTGGCCTTGAATATCCGAGAGAACAAACCTTTCAAGTGCTCCCTAAGAGCATGTGGACCTTCTAAATGCAACATCTCTCTCTGAGCATTATCTGATACGCTGATTCAGTGCAGATGACTTACCTTTTCTGGTGAAATGAAAAGCAGTGAAGCATTTTTCCTGTTCTCCAGGCAAGGTCTACTGTAATTCTGGAGGCTCGAGGTGTTTTTCATTGAAAATTATTTTGATGCTTTGTGATTAATGATTTACTGGAATCCTTCTTACAGATGATTAAATTCAGTGAATTAAAGTTCCAAGTCTCCTTGTATCAAGGCTGGTTTCCCATTGTTGCTGTTATTTTTTAAGTTATATTAAGAAAGATGTGGAGATTAGAATTCAGCTGTCACATTAGCGTTCCATTTCTTTGGCTGATTGCTCTGCTGTGGATGTCTAGATAATTATATGTAAATCACTGACTTCCTGCTAATGGCAAACTTGAGGGTTTTTTTCCACAGATTTGTCAGTTCTTGAATGTTTATCCTAAAGTGTGAGAAGGAATTAAAAAAAAAGTTTTGACATATTCATGCAAACGTAAGCTGAATGTAGACATGCAAATGCTTAAAGTGCAGTATCTAAACGTGGATGTTTTCAAACTGCTACTATTATACGGGAAGTCAGGCTACATGTTTAAAAATAAAAATTTCTGAAATGTAAGTGCCTGAAACTAATCGTTTCAATATGATTTAAAATCCTGCTTGTCTTCTGAATATTTTTTCAGTGTCAACAGTAAAAGTCGCCTGAAATGAAAAGGAGCTACATAATCTCAGTGTCTTTGGAAAGGTCATTACAATGTGGATGCCTAATACGGAGCTGGAAGCCTAATTTATACAGAGTTGGCAGTTTTGGCCTGACTTATTGATAGAAATTTTCAGTAAGTTCATGTAAGGTAAAAATTCCATCTCGTGAATGATGAAAATCTACAGGGCCACAGGATTGAAACTTTTTGCATTATAAAATCCTTGTTTTCTTAAAATCACTGGAGCTAGTAATAGCAATGGTCAAAGGGTTAGGGGTGTCCTGAGTGTGGCATATTCAAATCTGTGTGAGCAAAGGCTTGTGTTTATGGATGATTAATGCTATTCATACGAAAAGACTGACATCAACAGTGAAGCTTTCACATGCTGTGTGTGAAAAAGCAGTTGAATTTCAAAAACTCTTTTGAAAGCAGTCTTTGCTCGTAACTTTACTGTGTTCAGTTAATTGAACTATTCTTTCTCCAGAACTTCAGTCTCGTTCAGATACCATTTGGGGCTTGGAGAAAACATTTGCAGTAAATTTGGATGCCATTAAAATTCAAATGAATGAATTTCAGCCTAAAACTGAGTGAAGTATGCAGCTAAACATAGTTATAATTATTTCATTCACATGTCAGTAATAGCTGACTTATCTTATATAGAATTTTAAATCTTCAAAACTGAATTAATAAGCCTTGGAAAATTGTGCTTAGTCAGTTTTCTTATACTGCTGACCTGAAGTTTTTTTGTTTCGATCATACAGCTATTTGAGAAGAAGAGCCCCCTCCTAGAACACGTAATAGACTAAATGACAAAGTTATATAACATATACATGCTGTTCTGTGAAACTGTGTGTGTCTTTCATAAAATACTGAAATAAGCATAGATGATGATGATGTTGACTAATAAAGTGCAATTCCAAGCTACAGAATGGCCAACTGACTGGAGGCCTTGGATTTTTTGTTTTGTAAGTCATGATTTGGTTGCTGGAGGTACCTACCCCTATGCCTCTGCTGTGCCCTCAGAGTAAAACCTAAATCTGATATTCCTGTTGCTGGATGAGGACTGGTAAACCACGAGGAATGGTGGCCACTGTGGATAATAGAAGTGGCCATTAGTGTTGCCCCATATTGCTGAAGAACAAGGCAGACTGAAACATTGTGGTTGCGACTGAGAAGAGCAATGGTCTCACCAGGATGCCCTGGGACCTGGGCTTCAAGACCGGCTCTGGGTCTCTTGTGGAAGGACAAGCATTGCACTCTGCTGCAGAATTCAAACACATTAAACCAGTTCTACCAAGGCAGTGCCATGTATATGTACTAAATACTCGATGTAATCAGGAATTTTGCCGATGACTAATGGTGTATTAGGGATTTTTTGGTTTAGAGTGCTGTTGTGAGGAAAAGCAATTGCATTCGTGTCAGTAGTACATACTTTTAAAAGCAGGGCTACAGGAGCAGCTTTCTGAGAAAAGGGAATCTGGTTCTGTTGAAACATGTTTGTCTTTCCACATCAAAGTAAAATCCAGCAATTTGCTTGGGCAAACAATGGGAGTGCAGAAGGGAGCGTAGAAGGAGTTCCAGCTTGTCGAGCATGCAGTGGGCCTCCTACCAAGCAGCACTTGTCTCAGTAAACATAACACCCCAGTGTGCCCTGTGCTAGCTTCCAGTAGGATACTGGCTCCGATCCATTGTGCTACTCCTGGTCTTCAGAGCACCAACAGAATATGTCTCAACTTCCTCAAAGCTCATCCATCTCTCCCTGATTCTTGATGGACTGGAGATCACCAAACCACCAAGGGCCAGGGTAAAATCCACTGATGGGGTACGGCTCTTTCTGAAGAGGGTCTGCTCCTGTTGTATTTGTGCAGTTGTGTCTTCAGAGCTATAACTGGGTAGGTATTTTCCAGCAAAGAAAATTTTGTTAGAAATCGATGATTTGTGAAAACTGAAATTTTTGTGGGAACGTAATTCACCAGTTTTTGGTGAAACAGCTGCAGAGTGAAGACAGCGATCCATTCACCTGCCTACCCGCTCATCGGATGGCTTTATGGGGAGACCAGATTTCAACACCGCTCCAGGGTAGTCATGAGGGTTTCAGACAACAGAAATATCTTGAGTCTGCTGTGCTTGTTTAAGTTCTCCACAAGATACAGTGGCTTCAGCCTAAACATTTGATAAGAGGGATAACGTGCACGCACTAAGAGGCTGGATTGAGACTGCCTTCCTCCCATTTCTACGCTTTGCATGTTTGACTTTGTAGCTTTCTGGATTTCACTGAAAGACAACAGGGAGAAGCAGAGGTGGTTTATTGTGCTGATAATTTATCAGTATCTAGAAGGACTTAAAACTGTGGATATGTACAAAAAACTGTGATTTGAGCTAATAGAGCAAGAGATAGGATGGTTAACTTCTAAAGACTTTGGTAAATAAAAAAATTAATCATATGAGATAGCAAAGGAGTTTCATAGAGACTTGAAGAAAACAGCTGACCTTGCATGGATCTTTGACTCCCCAAGCTGGAGGAGATAGTTTCCCACTTAACCCTCTTTTTTCATGTCTGCCCATGGCAAGTTTTTGGTATTGTCTTCCAATGCTATCCTCTTGTTTGCTTTTAAGTGTGGTGAATTAAAATTTGTTAGTGAAAGAGCAGGAGCTATTTCCTTCCCAAATCTGTGTTCAAACTGTCTGTGGTCATGCTAGGTTGCTCAGGGCTTTGTCCATTTTGGTCTTGAAAGTGCCAAGGCAGACATGCTGTAGCCTCTCCGGGCAACCTGTGTCACTTCTTGGCTGTACTTGCTGTGAAAGTTTCTCCTTGCGAGTCTGAATTTCCCTCTCTTCAATTTATGATGATGATCAATCATCCTCCCACTGTGTACCACAGAGAATAGCCTGGCTTTCATCTTCCATGTTTTAAAATCAGAGACCTATTATTATTTAATATGACTCCTTGTGTATCACAGAGCTATCAATTTCACCCTGCTGCTCCCGGGGGACACCTCTAAGTGGTACATGTCTCCTCATATAAGGTGCCTCTTGCTGGCTTTCTTACGAGGTTACCTATTGCAACTCAGTACCCTTCTGTTCATCTGCCTTCAGGATTTTCGTGTGACCTCATATATGGTGAGTTTGAACCAGCGATTTCCTCCTCCCCCATATGACTAATCTCTCCTTCCCCATGTTTGCCTTCACCTCACTGTCCCTGAGCTCCAGATTTCTTCCTTTGTGTGTAAGTCTCATTTTCTATATGACCTGCTCCCCACCTCTGAACTCCATCTGCCTCTCAAGGCAGATGTCTGCATCCACACGGTTCTGCTTTCTCTTCCTCCCTCTGCCTTCTTCAGCGTCAGCTCCCAGCCTAACTCATCCCACCGGCTCCAGTCCTGCTCTCCTCTTACTCTCTCCCCTCTCCTCTGGAGTGGATCTGAGGCTTGTCTCCTTTGCATTTGGACTGGAAGTTCTTGGCCTCTCCCTGCCTGGGCTCAGCAGCAGGATGCTTCTGCTGCAGATTCAAGCCTAACCCCCAGCCCCAACCCCAGAATTTAGTTTGTGACTTGTAAGTTCTACCTTTTGAGAGCTGCAGATTCACAGGCTCAAGGTAGTCCGTGTAACATGGGGTTAACCCTTGCCAGAGACTGGGCAATGCTGCTTGCCAGAGGGGACATTAGCACTTACTCTGTTTTCAGCCTGGAGACTCTCTCCTGCTCAGTGCTTTTGTTGTACTGTACAAAGCTACACCCTTCAGTTCCAAGACCTGTCAGAGGTCTGCTCCTCATCTCTATCTGCACTTTGGCTTGGGCAGCAATGTCAGCTTCATTTTCCTAGCAAAGTCACAATACCTTTTTCTTCATCTCCATTTATGAGTAACATGAGGGCTCTGCTTAAGATTGTGTAATTTGTAAACTAAAAGCATTGGAAAGATGACTTCACTTCATGATCTCCTTCCTAAGAAAAAATTATCCTTGGAACACCTGTAAATTATCTGAGGTACTGTGTCTTCTGCTAATAATATCCTATTTTTTCTCATTTTCTAATTTTAAATTGGCACTGCTCGTATCCATTTATGTATATCTCCCAGTGAGTTACTGTGTTATCCTGAAATTGTAGGGGGACCAGGCTATTTTCACCAGTTTATACGGTGTAAGTCCAGTGAGCTGGGTCCATATATGCTGGGGAAGGTAAATCACAGCAGTTCCTATCTGTGGAGGGAGTTTTCCCAGCCACTTGCTGAGCAGAGGATGCTGCTTCTCCTGCGTTCAGTGGCAGCGGCTTCTCCAGCTGCTGCTCCAGTGGCTCCCCTGGGACAGCTACACCAGCACCTTGGGGTGCATGACTCCCCAGCACCCCCTTTCCTTTTCCTTGTCAATATATGAGCTCTTGTGCCCCCAGAGGAGGTGAACAGCTTGGCAGCAACACAAAAACTTTAGACACAAGCTCGGGGGGAAGTTTTATAAACATTGCACTAATTTTTTACAAAAGGTAGTGAGGCTGTAGTCAGGAGTAATGAGAGGAGGTGCAGTTGCAGCATGCTGCTAATTAGGCACTAAAAACCTGAGCACAGTTGTCAGCACCTCTATCTCCAGTGATAATTCAAAATGTGGTATTCCTCCCCTCCCAATTCCCCCTTGATGAATCAATAAAGTGACATTCAGTTATAATCACAAAAAGTTATGGCAAAACCCGTTCACTTTAAGCTGTTACACATCCAACAGTCTCTGGCAAAGTCAAGAGGGCTCATTCCGGTTATTGAAATATATTGAAATATATTGCTATCTCCTTTATAAACAGTTACAGAAAATTGCTCTTGTAATTTCCCCACAGCCGATGGCAGTAGTGCCACTTCTTCGCTTGGCTAGAATCCAGCCCCAGCCTGTGCCGTGTGCCTGCCATGGCTTGTTTGGGAAAGCAGCTCCCGAGCTGTAATTTATCCCTCCATCTGGTGCCTGTGCAGTGTTACTGAAGGGATGTGCTAATTACCTTGTATTAATTCAAGCAGAGACAAGCAAACTGCACTTTCTAATTTGTGGGTGGGATGAAGATGTTGGACATTGGTCCTGTCTTTAACAGACTTTTGTGCACACAGCCAAGCCATGATCATCCCAGTCTCTCCAGGAGAATGCTGTGGGAAGCAGTGTCAAATGCCTTGCTGAAGTCCAGGCAGACAACACGCGCAGCCTCTCCCTCATCCGCTAGGCCTGTCACCTTGTCACAGAAGGAGATCAGGTTGGAAGAGCTGGACCTGCCTTTCACAAGCCCATGCTGGCTGGCTTGGTCTCCTCATTGTCCTGCACGTGCTGCATGATGTCACTCAACAGGACCTGCACCATGACCTTTTCTGGCACCGAGGTCAGGCTGGCAGGCCTGTAGTTCCCTGAATCCTTCTTCCAGCCCTTCTTATAGATCAGCTTCGCATTTGCTGACCTCCAGTCAACTGGAATACCCCCAGTTAGCCAGGACTGCTGGTAAATCATAGAAGTGGAGAATGGATTGGGTTGGATAAACATCATCTAGTTTTAACCTCCCTGCCATGGGTAGGAACACCTTGCACTACACCAAGCTTCATCCAGCCTGGCCTTTGAACACTTCTGGAGATGTGGTGTCCACCTCCCTGGGCAACCTGTTACATTGCCTAACCACTTTCATAGTAAAGAATTTCATCCTAGTATTTAATTTAAACCTACCCTCTGATGGAAAGTAGCTCGATGAACACCTGAGCCAGGTCACTCGGTACCCTTGGATGAATCCTGTCCAGCCCCATAGACTTGTGTCTAAATGGTGTAGCAGGTCTAGATAACTAAGCATTTCCCCTTGGAAAATGGGGGCTTCATTCTTCTCCCCATCCCTGTCTCCCATCTCAAGGTAAACTCTTTTTGGGAGGCCACATTGCAAAGGTTGCAGACTGTATTTATTGCTGAGATCTTGGAGGAAGGGAAGGTGACTGCTTTTCTTTAGAAAATCCTCACTTTTCTAGATCACACTCTAATCTTCTCTGTTTCCAAAAGGAAAGCACATGCACCGAATGCGGGGCTGTGTAGAGGTCTTAGGTGGCACTGAAGCCATCCAGCACATGAGGTCTGTCCTCGAGGTGCTGGTGATGCTCAGGAGGCTTTTGGTCCTTGGCTGCTGCTGTGCTGGACCCTCCCTGACAACCAGTGGCTCCCAGGGCAACAGCTTGTCCTGGCTAATTGAATCTTCCAGCCTGGGAGAGACCTAACCATGAATGGCAGGAAAGGTTCCATGCTTGATTCACACTGGATCCAAAATCTCTAAATGGAATTTAGGATGAAAACCCTGGTAGCTGGCATTCCTGTTCTTAGTAACAGATGGGATTAGCTGGGACATCCAAGGGGGTGTGGCTGTTCATCATCCCTGCCTGTGGTTCCCTCGTGCACTGCCAGGGGCTTGGGACCCTCTCCCTTTGTAATTTTTGTGGCCAGGAATGCCCTGGCGCAGAAGGACATCTCCCAGAGCTTTAAAGGCTGGGAAACTAGAGGTGAAGTTGTTTATTCTTCACCTGACATTTACCATGGAAGTAATAATAAAATCCAGATCAGCAGTGGCATACAGCTGGCCGCAGGTGCTGAACCTGGGAGTCTGGTGAGACAAACAGATGGGTTGCTTTAGCTTCAGAGAGGAGTGGATTTGTGCTCTCAGCCCCTAGTGAGGTGCTGGGGTTCCAGCTGCTGCCCCAGTGAGCTCCATGGGATCGTCTCCTCACCCTCCACAGCTGACTCCTTGCTGCAGGGCGGCTTTCCTCATCTGAGAGACCATCCTGTGAAAAAGCTTTCCCCCAGTTTTGTGCCTTACCCACAGCCTTCCCCCCACGCTCTCTCTCCAGCAGCTTCTGAACCAAACCCATGCCAGACTCAGGAGTCTCAAAGGTCATCAAGTTTCTCCAAGCTTCATGCGTGCTGTTGGATGAGTAAAGGAGAAAACACAAATAATTGTTTCCACTAGTTGTCTCTTTTAAACTTTTCGTAACAGGTTTTCTTGAGGTATTTTCACTCCTGAGGAGTAAAAACCATCTCTGAGAGCTGAAGATGGAAAAAAAGCTCCCTGCCAGGTGTCAGTGAGTTTGCCCAAATCCCAGGAATGTCTCCTTCACACCACTACCCTCCCAGGCTTCTCAGATAGTTCAGGTTTTTATAACAGCACTGCCCCCGTACTGAGGGGACTATGCATTTTTCTAGGCTGAATCTCTTTTTTATTTTCCATCTTAGTTTGTATTTTCCATTTTAAAAATTATTCTTCTTCCAATACCTCTATCAAAACACACATCAGGGCTCATTTTCCCTAACTTCTTATAGTCCTTCACTGCATTTGAAGTTTCACTTAAGGAATGTCAAAGCTCAGCACAGGGAGGCTGGCCAGAGGTGGGGCATGGTTAAGTAATGGTAGGATGTTTTAATTCCATGGGTGATAGGAAAGTATTAACCCCAGTATCAGTGCTAGGGCCTTAGTTCTGATCAATGTGCCTTGCAGTGCCCACCTGGTGTGTAGTTCTCTTAGAAATATCCTAAACTAGGGCATAACCTCGGTATAAGGAAACACCCCAGGAGTTTGCCGCTGGCTTGGTGCCCAAGCCCTCTGCTGTGGACAATGTCCTTGAAATTTAAGTAGGATACCTCGGCTGGGAGCGGCCCGCCCGCCTTAGGGCAGCCCTGAGGCTGCAGCTCTGCACAAAGCCAGAGCCGGCTCTGCCGAACCCACCGAGCTCAGCGGCGTTTGCGGTTCTGTAGGTGCTCCTCTAAGCCCTTGAATAGCCCTTCCTGCTTCGAGGCTAGACACAGGTATTGAAGTCCCGCAAATACTTCAGCTGTCATCAAAAGCAAGAAAGAACTTGAGTAGGCAGCAGCTTATTTTTAGAGCTGATGATAAACCCATGGAAAAGGTTTTGTGGTTGTGTTGTGAATATTTTCCACTTAATGAGAATTATTCACCCACTCTGCCGCAGTTTGCTTGTCTGGAGTAGGCAGTGACTTGGAGTTTCAGTCACAAATCCTCACTCTCCATTTCTGAGGATCTCTCCTGGCACGGTCTACTCCAGCCATCTTGGGGACAGTGCTTGTGTCAGCCCCTCCAGTATGTCTGACAAGGCAAGGGAAAGGCAAGCGGTCTGTCAGCTCGCTGTCTTCAGTGGCTGGGGCACCTGGCGAGTAGAGAGCGGGGACTGGGGTTCCTCCCTTCTCCCCAAGCAGCTGAGGATTGCATGCTGCTTGCTGTTAGCAAAACAGACCATCCCCCTCTTCTTTAGCTCTGAAAGATATAACCTGTTCTTCTGGCAAGTGCTTCTAGAAGATCTCTAGGCAGCAAGGTAACAGCCTCCCTAGCAGAGAGGCACACTGCCATCATGATGGCTCCAGTCCATGTGGTTAACCAGTCTCTTGGATAATTAATGGATGTTTTTCAAATCAATAGACCCTGAAGATGGTTCTATTATTCAAGGTAGTAATAGTAGAAAGAAAGTGGGAAGAGGCCTCTGGGCTGTGATGAGCAGTGGGTGTACGTGTAGCTGCAATGAGCAGTGGGTGTATGGATAGCACAGCAGCTGCCAGCCGAGTCTTCCCACATTACTTAGGGCCTCTCTGAGAATCAGGTTGCACTGAAAATGCTAAAACCTGCTTGCAAGCAGTCCTAACAGTGATACTGAAACTTGAACGGAGATACGCTTGATCTGGAAGGAGATGAAAAGTCTCTGGGGCTGGACGTGAAGAGGGCCTCCATATCAAAGTCCCTTGCTCTCTGCAGCATTTTCTGCTGGCTTGCTCAATGCAACTCCCTCTCAGATGGCAAGACTCTGGGTTTTAGAATCTTTTCCCTTCTCTGTCTATGCTAGCATGCAGTGTATTTTAGTCCAATAAGAGATAAAAAGGGAGAGGTGCTGGAAGTGTGCATTGCAAGTGCCTCAGTCACTTAGCAGACCTTTCAGTGAATTATTCTCACCTCACCCAAAACATTCTCGTTTCAGGTATATAATGTGAGAGACGTAATTAAAGGATGAGAGGCCTGGTGGTGCAGCAATGAGTGCCTGCGGGAGGGCAGGAGGTGCTGCCTGCAGCCACTGAAGCCCTGAGGAGCTCAGTGCTGGGCAGCTGGGGCCAGCCATGGGGGGATCTGTTTGGCATCTTCCCTGTGGGAAATGGCCCCATGGCCCCAGCTGCCCAGGATTCAGTAGCCAAGCTCTCATCTGGACAAGAATGTTCATGCCCCCAGCAGACAGGGCAGTGCTAACGTGCCCTTCCAGAGAGTAAACCAGAATTTCCCCAAAGACACAGCCAGACCCAGCCTGGGTTACCTAAAGCAGCACATTTATTTTAAAGCAGAGACAAGTAAAAGATTCAGCAAGACCTATAGGAAGGTCTCCAAAATGTTTTTTTTTTCTAAATCCAGGTCTGTAGGAAGCAAAGATGTTACATTGCAACACTCACACTGGGCTGTTTGATTTAGTAGGTCAGGTTGAGCACAAATGTAATTTTGTCTGTCCCTCCTCTGCCTGCTGTCCTCAGATATAGGCCAGCTTCCTTTTAGATACAGTCTAATGGTGAAAGATCTCATTTCCAAAGGCCCAACACATCTGTGCCACCTGCTGCCTCCAGCAAAGTTCAGGAGCTCCTGGGGTGTGTGAAGGATCAGAGCCCCAGCACATCGCGCACACAGCCTTTTGCCTGCACATCTGCAAGAGCCTGGAATCAGTCGTGGTGTGAGATCCTTACAGAGCAAAGGTTCATCCAGTTCAGTGACTGGTTCAGGGATGTCCTTTGCTCTCCTCCTCTTCTTTCTGTGCCACACTAAAGAGTAGGTAGGGTGTAGGAGTGCTCATCCATGTGCATTCTTGGAAGGGGAGTGGGAAGGGAAGGAGCAGCTGGCTCTGCTGGTGTGGGTGCTGTGAGAGGCAGTCGTGGGCCTCTGGGGTTATTTCTGGTGGGGATTGCAGAATAACTTGGAGAAACAGCATGCAAGCACTAGGGCCTGTCTGCTCAGCCCAGGTACTTGCTGGGTTCCCTTAGTCACCTCGCTTGTGTCTTCTCCAAGGGAGGCTCTTGCTGCTGGGAGCTTGGAGAGGCCTTCTTCTTGGGAAAAAACTGCAACTGGCCAGAAGAAAGAGAGAAGAGGTGCATTAAATGAGGGAGCACATGTGGAATATCCTTCTATATCCAAAGGAGCAGCAGAGCAGCGGGAAGACAGGAAGTCTTTAGGCTACCTCTCTACAGCTCCCTTCAGCACCCCCTGCCTCTCTAAGGGAATGACTTCAGTGGGACTGACTCATGAACTGAGTGCTTCTTTAAAGTCTGGAGATAAAAATGAAGGGTTTTGTGAAACCCTCTGATGTTGCCCACGAGGAGGGTACAGGACAGCACAGCAAGAATGAGACAATAATTCTTGCTACACAAATTTGCTGGCGGATCAGAGTTGGAGATTTTGCAGGGTGCCGGAGGGATGAAAAAACATCCATGCCCTGATCTAGGAGGGTGGGGGCCCTGGCAAGCCAGACACAGCTCCTTGATAGGACAAAGCCTTTTGCTGCAAGACTCTTGCCAAGAAGCTGTGCTGCTCCTGTCCACTTGACTAGCAGCATGCTCCCATCTGCCTCCCTTTCACAGAATCACAGAATATTCTGAGTTGGAAGGGACCCACAAGGATCATGAAGTCCAGCTGTAAAGTGAATGGCCCACGCAGGGATCAAACTTGCAACCTTGGCGTTATTAGCACCGTGCTCCAAACAACTGAGCTTATCTCGGGGTCTTTCCTCCCACCAGCTCCTGTGGGATCCTGACCCGCCTGTTGGGATTGCATTGGGAGTGCAGCTATAAATACAATAGGACTATTATTTATTTCAGTTAACCTGTTTTCTGATTAGAGAAATCAAGCCAGCAGTCACACATCTCATAGAAAGTGACTCCAACATATTTTTTCGATGGCTAATGCTGCCAGCTGAGTCACAGGAACCTGGGATCCAAGTGTTCAGGTGCCTGAGCTAGCTCCTTTCCCGGTCCCGTGTCCCTTGTGGATGCTTTCTGCCACCCAGTTGAGTCAGCATGTCAGTGCCATTGGCACTGGGATAGCTATGAAGTAAAACCCTTTGCAGTAGTATCACTATTTTCTTGTGCCATCTGCAGTATTCAGGATAGCACCCACTCAGCTCCTGGGCTGAAAATGTGAGTGAAAGTATGTAGGATCATAGAATGGGTTGGTTGAAAGCTCACTTAGTCCGTGACAGGCTACAGACAAGATACACCTCCCACTAGACCAAGTTGCTCAAAGCCATATCCAGCCTGGCCGTGAACTGTTCCAGGGATGCGGCATCCACAGCTGTCTCTGGACAACCTGAACCAGTGCTTCACCACCCTCACAGTAAAGAATTTCTTCCTAATATCTAATCTAAATCTCTCCTCTTTCTATTTAAAGCCAATTCCCCAGGTCCTGTCACCACAGGCCCTGGTAAAACATTATGTCCCCCTCGCCACCTGCTGTGTGTGGTACGTGGGTATGGGACTGCAGTCCCTCTTGTGCACACACCAGAATCTGTCCCTGTCTGCAGTTCAGGCAGGGAAGTACCAGGAGATGGTGGCTGGGAGTTGTGGCAGCTCCTGCCTGTACTCCCCTGTGGGCGCAGGATGGCTGCTGGGGTGTCAGGAATATGTCTTGTGCCTACAGACGTGGTGGTGAGAACCTGCAATCTTGTTGCTTTTATCCTCAACAAATTCTATGTAGGCGGAACCAATTATATATAATGTACTTTAGTTTCCTAAATGCAAAGCATAGGAGGCTAAAATGTGCCCTAGACTGACGTCAGGAGTATTTCAAGTGTATAGCTTAAGGCAGCCCTTTGATAGCTGTCTTTTAGTATCTGTTTTGCTGACGTCATGGGTAGTTTTTCCTTCCATTCATCTGTTTAGAGGGTTTTTTCAACTGTGTTTTAAGTAATGGTTTTCACCAGCAGAATGGAAGAGAATTAGCAAAGGCCAGGATGGGTGTGCATGTAGCTGTTGCAAGAACATGGTGCCATAGAAAATACTCGCTTGAGCTTCCTGAGTTCAGAAACAAGCTCAGAGTCACATTCTCTGGAGGTGCAAAGCACATCACGCACAAGCCAGTGGACTTCAAACTGTGCTTGTGTCTCTCAGCTCTTGCGGACCCAGGTGATGGTTTTATTTTCAGAAGCGCATCTGCTCAGTAAGGAATGGTTTCTCAGTAGCTTTGGGAATCCAAGAGCTGGGTCAAAGCTGTGCTGGCAAATTCCTTTCTGTTGCAGGCAGCAGTCAGGCAGCAGGGAGGGGGCAGTGTGGGGGACATGCTGGGGCACATATTTGAGGGGGTTGAGGACAGGGAATAGCCTTCAGGGGGCAAGGGCTGGGCTTTCCAGGGGCTGTTGGCAGGGCTCTTCGTCCCACACCTTCTACCTCATCTGCTCAGGGAAGGGAAAACCTCTCATTAGGCTCTCCCAGGTCCTGGGAGCCAGAGCCACCCTTATGGCCACGCTGCTGCCTCCCACCACCCCACTAGATCAGCCCACATGGGGAAGGTAAGGGATGCACAGGGATCCAGGGAATGCAGCCCCCACAAGTAAACAGATAAAAAGACTTCCCACAGGTAAACTGACCTGTGAAGGGTGTGAGATGCAGACTTCCCGTAACTCCCAGACCTCAAGCAGACAAAGAGGAGTCCCTGGGATTGCACGGCAGGCTATTGGAAGATGTGCACTTCTCGCTCATATGGAAAATACTACTAATTCATACCAGGACAGAGATTTATTTAGGAGATGCTGAGCTTATTTAGCACACTCAGTAACCAGCCATCTCCTTTTCACCAGTCAAGGTTTTCCACCAGTTCGTGCAAGCCCCAGTGCCTGTATCTTTAACTGCTACTGATGTTTCCAGTGCATGGGGGAAAAGATGGTGAAAAAGAAGAAGGTTTATCTGTCTTCAGAAAAGGCCACATTTTCAGTTGCAACTGAAAACCTTTACGTTTAATCTCATAACATGTATTCATAGTAATGCTTCACGCTGTGGATTTGGTATAAACAGTAGTTTTACATAAACTGCTTCTTCAGAAAACTCATATCAAGCAACTAATAAAGTGTAATTAGTAATCTGGGCCTTTAGTGATGTTATTTTAAACAGATTGTTCTCCACGGATGGTAACTGTCAGTCTGTTCTCTGTATCATTTCCTTGAAAGGTCTAACAAGTACCTCTGCCCTGCTGATAAGGGCACTGCTCAGGGAATTGGGAAATGAAGAGAGAACCTGAGCACAGAAGCAATTAGTTGAAAGTACATCTTGTCCCTTAAAAAGCTGGTCCTATTAAAGAGCACTCAGCCCACCACACTCAGGCCTGAAAGAAAACACCCTAAGTGATAATTTGGGAAAAATTGTTTTGCAAAAACAACATGTACCAACCCACTTGAGGTAAAGGACATTCAGATTCCTCAGAAAGTCAGCAGCCATCATCCTGAGGGCTGTCTATACCAGCAGGCCTTGGCAGCTCCTCTTCCTTCCGTGCCTCTCAATCCTTTCCAGTATTCCACAGCCACCACGCACTGCCATACTCGCTGCCCTTCTCGGATACTGAGGAAGCTGGAAGAAATGCTCGCTGGGCCACTTTCATAGAATAATAAAGTCACAGAATGGTTTGGGTTAGAAGGGACCTTTAAAGAACATCTAGTTCCAACACACCTGCCATGACCAGGGACATCTTCCACTAATCAGACGGCTTGAAGGCCCACCCAACCTGGTCTGGAACATTTCCAATGATGGGACATCATTTATCAGAGTCCTGGCTAACTGGGGAGGTCCCAGAGCACTGGAGGTCAGCAAATGTGACATCCATTTACAAGGAGGCCTAGAAGGAGGATACAGGGAACTACAGGCCTGTCAGCCTGACCTCGGTGCTGGGGAAGGTCATAGAGCAGATCATTTTGAGGGCCGTCATGAGGCGTGTGCAGGACAACCAAGGGATAAGGCCCACTCAGCATGGGTTTGTGAAAGGCAGGTCCTGCTCTTCCAACCTGATCTCCTTCCGTGACAAGGTGACAAGCTCAGTGGATGAGGGAGAGGTTGTGGATGTTGTCTGTCTGGACTGTATAGTAAAGTTTTGATACCATTTCCCACAGCACAAGTGTGTCTGAAGCACAAGTCCTGTGAGGAGCAGCTGAGGGAGCTGGGGGTGTTTAACCTGGAGAAAGGGGGTTCAGGGGGAACCTTATTATTCACTACAACTGCCTGAAAGGAGGGTATAGCCTGGTGGGGGTCAGTCTTTCCTCCCAGGTAATAAATGACAGGACAAGAGGAAATGGCCTCAAGTTGCACCAGGCGAGATTTAGATTGGACATTAGGAAAAATTCCTTCTCTGAAAGGGTGGTCAGGCATTGGAACCAGCTGCCCAGTGAAATGGTAGAGTCACCATCCCTGCAGATGTTTAAAAGGTATTTAGATGTGGCACTTGGGGAGGTGGTTTAGTGGTGGGCTTGGCAGTGCTGGTTTATTGGTTGGACTCAATGATCTTAGAGGTCATTCCCAACCTAAATTATTCTATGATTCTATTTCACCCCACCAGCACAGTTTTCCCCAGCTCTCCAGCACTTCCTGCCCCTGAATTCAGCCAATTCACCCCTCCTCTTGCCCAGTCCCCAGGGATGTCCTCTAATCCCTGCCTGCAGCCCTTCTTAGGGCTGGGACAATTCACTCCTGCAGCAGCAGCAGTTGAGAGAGTCATGGATGGCTGGGGAGAAGCTGCTGGCTTAGACACCAAGCCCAGCCATGTGGGATGGAGACCAGAGCTGGGAGTGGATGTGGGGGGATGCTGTGCTTCAGGAAATGACTGAACATATCTGGCTCAGAAAAGAAGGAGATGGGGGCAAGAGCAAACTGAGGCCTAGAAGCTGGCCGAAGCCGCACAGGGTTCAAAAGCATTATGAGAACTCCGAACATCAGCCAGCAGCCTTGGGGATGCAAACATTTCTCCAGAGGCAGGTCGTCTGAACCACTAATGCTCAAAACTGTTGTAGTTTCCCTTATTTCATGCTTGCAATTAGAGTGGAGCGATTTTGGCTCAGTCTGTTCCAAGTCCACCTAAATCTCATACCTACCCTGGAAAAGTCAGCACAGAGTTAAAGCTGATAAATTTAGAGAGAAAAGAACCTCCTCAGTTGCAACAAATGTCTACACAGCGAGAAAAGTCATTAAGCCTTGCCTAAATGGACTATCCTGAGCTGGGGAGCATCTCTCCATAAATGAGCAGGAGGGAGATAAGTAAACTGCACTGATGCAGATGGAGAAATGCCACTCTGTCCTGTATCCTTGATGAAGTCACTGGATGTGCTGCATTTAGGGAAGTATCCTGGCTTGCACCAGGTTTATTTTCTTTCTATTGTTTCTTTCTCAGTCAGGCCCAGAAAACGCAGCTCAACCGACTGATAAGAGCCCCCACAAAGCACACCATGTTTGGTGTTAAATGCAGGCACATCACTCCCTCAGCCTCGCTTCAGTCATCACTACACATGAAAGCTGGCAGAGCATAAAGCAGTGATGAGCAAGGCAGCAGAAAGATCAGTGGAGCAGGGATGCTGTGGCAGGGACTGTGACCTGAGAACCTTGTTAGTCAGAGGGACAGTCATGCTGGGGTGACTCAGCTTGGGAAAACGTGCTTTTTTGATGACTTAATAAAACATTGTTTAATTGTTAGGTTTTTGGATTTAAATAATCACTATTACTGACTCGTTGCTAGTGGATATCAAGAAAAGGGAATATGATGGCACTAACTTATCTAGCAGGCTTGTAGCTACCACTTCAAAACATGCTCCATGTGGTGCCACCTGTAGCTCAGGCTTTCATTTATGCCATCCCTGTGATTTTGGTTCCTTTACAATTTTGTCAATTGGGCACCATTTGAACGGAGTTTTCCCATGCGGGTAGCCTGCCTTGAGCTCCTGGTTAGTAACAGGATTGTGGTGTTTCAGCTGTTTCTGAGAACTAAATTAGGTGGAAATGTTTTGCAGATAACTCTGATACATCGCAGGATGTAACAGCAGAGGTTCTGGTCTCAAAACACTACTACATGACATGAATGCTTTTGAAATTTATCAGCCTCTGCTTTCTGAGATCTCATGTCTTCCCCAGAGACTTCTCCAGATCCAGCTTCTCTGGGGATGCTTTACACCAACACTGGGCCTGCTGTGCTCTGGCATGCCCCTGTGCCCTGCCTGTCCTCTACATTGGCCATCTCTAGGGGACAATGACCCATTGCTTCCTCCACAGGGCAATGTCAGAGCAGGGCTTTCTCAGCAGTAGTTTATTTCAGCTGCTAGGTGCCACGGACCAGAGGCCAGAAAGCCTCTCAGCCCTCTGCTTTTGATACTTCTCCCATTGGCACAGAGAAGCAAGGAGGGAAAGGAAGTATTTTTATTCGAATGCCTAACAGAAATAAGTTCATTCAAGGATAAAAGGTGTGGGGGAGGAGGAGCAGGGCCTGAGGAGACAGACAGGCTGGAGACAGGAGGGGCAGAAGGGGTCACGCTACCTCGGAGGGGATAAGCAGATGAAGAACAGCCTGTAACCAGTACAGCACACTCCTTTCTTAAAACCTGGAACAGGACCCAGCACTGGCAGCTCTCCACATTCCTGTGCAACCAGCAACATCTCTGCCATCAGCTGGCAGAGATGGCGTGGGGTCAGCAGTTGGGACGCACAGGCACTGGCACGTGGGCATGCCTGTGGGTCCTGCAGCAGCTTGTTGGCCACAGACCCTTGCAGTCAGCTGCACGTACCCAAAGAAAGCTTGTGTGAAGCCTCTGGGCTTCAGCAGAGGGGAATTACTGCTCGTACATGCTCTGCAAAGGGAAGGAAGGGAGAGAGGAGGGAGTGGGACAGAGTGTACACTCTGTCCTACAAGCCCTGTGCAATGACAAAGTAGACGTTCCTGAGGACACTGAGAGCACCTGGGAAACGCCACCACCGATGCAACTTCCTCTCCATTCTTCAGAGAGAAGGAACAATTCTTTCTTGTTTCATTCCTCACTAAGTAACTCCATGCTTTAATCAGCAAATCCGAGTGGTTCCAGGAGCAGAGTCCTATAGCACATCCCCTCCTGCTGCAGCTGGCAAGCTCCTCATCCTTTCTGTAAGGCATTCAAGTCATCAGCTTGGGTCTGCTCGTCCAGGAAGACTCTGTCCCAGGCTCTCACTAGTCACATCACTCTTCAAATTCTGATTCCTCAGTGTATCAATTTTAAATCCACTTATTCTCAGGCTTTTCAAAGTTTTCTAAGTACATCATGTACTATGGAAAGGGCAATCTCTATGCTAGTAGGCGAGTCCCCAAAGAAGAACCAACCTGACAGTCAGAGTAGGATTGATTTCTTTGATTGATCGTTCTCCTATTGGTTGCATTTGTAACACTGAATGTTTTCAGAGATATTGCTGTACGTCACATAAAGTTATTGCACCAGACTGAACTTAAACAGCAGCAGTCTATTGCCAATATTGAAAGTCCACACTGACTGAGAGCTGTGAGCCTACTATTTTTTGTTCTTGTTTTGCTCAAACTTTAGCCCAAATCATCTCAAAGAGGACAAGAAAAGCTTGTGACAGCTTAAGCTCTGTATCCATAGAGCTTTCTGGAAGATAGATTAGATAGTGAATTTGTTTTATTTGCCATATAAAATGTAACTAAATAAAGCTCTAAGAATGTTCACTAAGAATAATTCAGCACTGGCAGAAAGACAGATTATAACATCTATGCTCCTTCTCTTCAACAAGGTTTTACAATTTTAGAGGAAAAGACTCCCAGTTCCTGAGAACCATTCTCAATCACTCCCACTTGCAGCTGTATTGGTCTAATTTTGTGCCGGTGCAGCCTGGATGGGTGCATGGGGACCTGTGTCTCAGGGAGGAGCAGACTATCTCCAACCTTACAGACTATACCACTCCCCAGGCACTTTGTTTTGCCTAAGAAGCATCACAGAGCATAAAGCTTTTGGGGGGAGGAGGAGGGATGAACTACCAGCAACAGCCACTCGCTTCCCCACCGTGCCTTAGGAAACCCTCTTCAACAATTCCAGCTCTTGCTCTTCCTGCAGCTTTCCCATGCCCACCTAGACTTGGCCCCAGCCCATAATTTTGAGAAACATTTTCTGCCCTCCCCTTTTGGTCACATTTTCTTAATTCCTTTTTTTCCCCTGTCTTCCTCACTCTTCTCCCTTTCTGCAAATTGTAACCGGGACACCCCGGCCCTTCCACAGCACCTTGGCCGGTCTGGGTGTCCTTCAAGCAGGGGATGGCCACAGTCAACTCCCATCCCACCACCCAGCTGAGAAAACAAGTGGGGGTCCCCAAGAAGTCCTCCAAGCCCTCCTTAGCAGCCGAGGCTTTGCATTATCCATGGATAAAGGCGACGCGGGGGCTGCCGCACCTTTGGTGGGAGCGCGGTGTCCGCCCGGCCCCGGGCAGGGCTCGCTCGGTGTCGCAGCGCCACCTGGTGGGACAGGGTGGCTCCTGCTGCTGCCCGGTGTCCCCTCCCGGTCCCCTCGGCACCTCCCGGTCAGCGAAACACGGCTGAGCCCCGCCCGGCCACGCTTTGCGGGTGCCGTGGCTTAACCCCGGGGCGGCAACCGAGCCCTGCGTAGCTGCTTGCTCAGTCCTCCCTGGATGCGCAGAATCCGGTCCCCATTGCCTCCCAAGTAGTCATTAATCTCTCCCACCCCCTCACGCCTGAAAAGGGTTGGAATCTTGAAAAACCTTGGAAAGCAATGTCCTTGCTTACAGAACATGCACAGTGATTCCTTCTATACACGCACAGTGATTCCTTCTATACACGCACAATGATTCCTTCGGCGGAGGATTAGCACGGAATTAGCAATGACGCACCCAAAAGGTGTTAACAAAGTTCCCACCACAGAAAAAGTGGCTGAAGTCACACCCTACACAGTCTTGGAGAAGGCTTCTTGGACAGCAGCAAGATTTCCATCCCCTCTGCTTCCCGTCTTGCTGTCTGTATGCAGCACACTTGCGCTCAGAGGCAAATTGAAGTCACCACTGGCAGAGCTGTTGCAGGTCTCCTGCTCCCTTGTTTGTATCAGGGACATAGCCTATTGCACCTCACCATGTCTCCTTTCCATTAGAAACAGACATGCATTTTCCCTGAGGTTTTATAAAACTTCTGCTGTACATCCCATTGGAAGTCAGGCCGATCAAATGGAGAGACAAGCTCAGGACATGTGGAAGGGCTCACAAATTGTGGATTCCAACCTTGTCCTGCCACACATGTACATCACCCCCACTTTTTTCTACCTGCGAAAGGGTAAGAGCAAGGGAGCCCTTTTTGTCTGCAGTCTAATGAGCTCCCAGGAAAAACAGCCTTAGGCTGTGTAGAGGCATTGTCTGCAGCTCTACAGGTGAGACCTAAGCATTTTGTGGAGACCTCTGCTTGTGGGCTGCTCTTTAAGCAGCAGATGTGTGACCCACGGGTGGGCAGTGCGTGCCACACCTCTGGTGTCAGCAGCCTCTGCCACTCTGCATCCCCTGCCTGCTGCACACACAAATGTGCCACTGGAAAAGTTATGAGCTTTTTATTGTCACTTGTGGAGTGAGATATCGAACCATCGAAGTGCTTATTCATTCCTGGTTATCTGATTGTCGTAATGTTTCTAAACTGCCAGTTGAAGGTAAGAGATAAACTACAGCCAGCCTCAGACTGAGAGGCGCCTTTGACATAGCCAGGTTTTTTCACCAGGGGATGATGTATTATTTATTGACTCACACAGGGTCACCTGGAAATACTCCATGCAGGGAATTGAACGGGAAGAGTAAATACTGAAATCAAAGGCTGTCAGGACCTCCTTTTGCCAGTGGGATGGTTTTTCTCTGCTTGTGTGGCTGTGGTGGACACAGACTCATAGCTGGTGTCTCTGCTTCTTAGAAGGAAGGGAAAGTCCCATGCCCTCTGTCACTCCAAGAAGAACAAATGCAGCATGGAGAAAAACAGGCAGCTGTTTATTTATTTCTCAAAGAATTCTCTTTCCCTGTTTTCATAATCTTACTCTTTTAACACCAGCTTAAAGCTGCCAAACTACTTGAAGGAGTGAGATGCAGGGATCAGCTCAGGGATGGTGGGAAGATCCAGCATTACTGCCAAAGGAGATCCAGCAGGAGAGAACGTTGCTGTTCTGTAGATTTCCCAGGCTTGCCCTCTAAAAACTAATTGAAACAGCATTTGAATTGTAAAATGAAAAAAAAAAAGGCTTTCCCAAGGCTCAGGGGAGTGGTGTATGTGCAGAGCGGTCGAAGATAACAATTTTCTGAACAAATCTTTGATGTTAGCCTTTCAGCACGTAATTTCAATGGGAGGCAGGAGAGACATCCATCTGCTAAAGGGAATACTTCCCTCTTCCATTCTGTGTGCAGCTTTGCTGTTGCTATGGTCACATATTTTTATAGCTGTCTTTTATTAAGGAGAATCTCCTTTAAAGACTTTTCTACCCAATGCATCCTGCCAGCTCTCTGATTCATGAGTGTATGTTTACCTGTTTAGTCTGCTGGATGATGGTATTTTTAAGGCCTCAGGATATTTGGTTTCCAAGCACTGATAGAATTAATAGAGAAGTTCCCAGCATGTTCATGATTTCCTGAAGTCAAAGTCAAGTGAAAAGAGGCGGGGTAAGATTTTTTAATGAAAAAAAATGTGTGAAGATTTTTGCTTTTTATCCAGCAGAGATCAAAAATAATAGGCTGAAGTAAATCAATTAGTGTAATTTGTCTGCTTGGATAGAATGGCTTGTCTGCCTTCTGACAGAACTTTGTCTCACCTGTTTTTCAAGGGCCTGCAATTGACCTACTATGACATATATATGGATTCTACAATTTCCCTGGAGTCTTTAGTACAGTGAGTAGAAGTGTCTTATTCTCAAAAGCAGATCGCTCTGCAGCAAAGCCTCACTGTGCACCAGGCTGGCTGTGAGCAGTGAGGCCAGGGCCCTCTGCACAGGACCCACTGGAGTTTGTGACATCTCCATGACTGTCACTTGTTCCAGTGCCTCACCACCCTCACAGTTAAGAACTTCTTCATTGTATCTGGCCTGAATCTCCCTCTTTTAGTCTAAAACGGTTACCCCTTGTCCTATAAATGACCCCAGGGAATGATATCTAATCAGAGTAGACCCATATTTGGCTTCACGTGCCCTCCAAGATGGGAAGTTAATTGTTGGTAACTACTTATTGCCTTCTTTGGTTTGAGCACACAGAGAGGTTGAGCTGGCAATGTCCCCTCAATGTTGAGTGTAAAACTTTGGCTGAGTTCAGTCTGACCTGGCAGTGGGACAAAGCTTTCAAAGAAAACTGTGTCTGTATAAATGTCGTGAAAGTGGATATAGCCAGATGGAGACAAGGACACTTTTCAGTAACTTTTCTGAGCAAACAGCTGTAGCTGAGCTCGTGGCTTGTCAGACACTGAGGAACCCGCACAAGTGAGAGCTCTTGTGAACCCTCCAGATAAAGAGAGAGCTGGAGCCAGGCTTATTGCCATTGATGCTGGAGTCAGTCACGAGGCAAGCGTGCTGTGGGAGGCATAGGGCTGAGCACAGCTCCAGAAGCAGCTCCAACTCTGTCTCACCACCACTTTGCCTCCCTTTCCGGGTTAACCCCAGCTTGGTCAGGGTGAAAAGCAGTACATTGGTCCAGAGGAACAGAAAGCAGCAAGTGTCACCCTGCAGCAAGGCAGTGATGCTGATGGCTCTGCTGGACAGGGCCTGTGTGCTGCTGGGTGGTCAGTATTGCAAACAGTAGCAAATCCTAAGGAAGCAAACGCAGCTCCACAGCTGTGTCTTGCTGCTCCTGAGATATGCCCAAATGAATGAATGAGAACTGTTTTACAGGCCAAGATGTGTGCTATACCACCACTGAAGGGCTGTTCTACCCCTTCAAATAGAAGGTCTGGGCTCTGTCCAGCTCAGCATGTCTGTGCCCACCGCAGTCCAGCCAAAGCATTCAGCATTTGTGCTGAGGCACCTTGTCGTGCTGGGGGACTGACTGCAGCCGGGGCCTTCTAAACTGCATTACCATGGCAATCTGTGCTCTGGTCTCATCCCTCTTGGTCACCCAGCACACAGCAAGTATCACCTCCTTCTTATGTCTCTCATCCTCCTGCCAAGTTCTCCGTGGTGTAGTCAGTCTCCATGGCCCCAGCTGAGCTGTAGCTGCTGTCACAAGCCCCATTTTTATCAGGAGCTTCCATTCTTGCTTTTGCAGTACTGGCTTGCCACAGTTTTCTGTGCAGCTGCTCTGGGAGCTGTGCTGGTGCTTCTTGGGCACCACAGTGATTATATCTTATCACTTGTATTAAACAGTGGGACTGTAGAGCCAGGACCAGGGGCCAGGCTCAAGTGGCTTTAATGATTGAAAGTTTTGTGCTCAGAGGTTGCTGTGAGGGTAAAGTGCTAAAGTGTTGCTGACATTTTGGTGGTGTTGTAAGGGCTTGTTCGCTTTCAGGGAAAATGGGAAAGAAGGAAACAGAAAAACAAGTGATGGAGTGACAAAGATGAAATGGCATAGTCAGAAACATACCCTTTGTTTTCCTGGGGTGAGGATGTGGAGGGGAAGGTTGATTGGGTTTCATTCCTCCTCCCAATCCTCAGCATCCCTGGGTTCAAGGAGCACTGCCAGACCCTTGGCAGCAGAGCAGCTCCAAGAGTGCAGCTCAGTCCCCTGTTCAACTGTGTGATTATTTGCAATTAGCTGTGTGTAAATCCAGCAGCTGGAGTATGATGTTAATTACCTGATCCAGCTCTTGAGCAGTTCTCAAAGTATTTGGAAGAGCACTGCTGGTCACTAAACCAGGCTGGCACAAGGATGATGGTGAGGTCATAGGAGCAGCTGTACCATGCCAGCCCAGCACCCTGTCCCCAGCAGGTGGCTGAAGAGAGAAGGAGGCTATTTAGTCTTGTTAAAGTTGTGTTGATGTCCATCTCTAGTGGAGAAAACCAACAGAAGTGGTTCAAGGCAAAAAATAGAAGCACCAAGCAAGTATATTGAGAAATTTCCAAAACATCTGTTCTATTGCACAGTAATCTATGGCTTAGGGACCTACGACACCTCAGTGGATTTCACCTCCTTGAGGATGTCCAAAACATATGTGAAGCCACGCACATTTACCTTACATCCATAAAGTCCTCTCACAGAGAACATCACAGATTTAAACACTCTATATGTCCATAAATTCTGCACTGTATAAAAATAAATCTCCGTTTCTTTTTCTTGAAACCGCAGCCTGCTGTTTTTGTGTGAGTGGTTCCCATGTTAGAAAAGGCTGATGGGTGGTTCCTTCATCTTCTTCCTGTTTATAATTTATAACCTGCTAGCATAACTTCCTGTCTTTTCGGGGGCTAAAGAGTTCTCTCTACCTGTTTTTTTCCACACACAGAAGCCTTTCTGTACCTTTGTTCACCTTTGTCAGCTTTCTCCATATCTTCCCAGCCATAAAGTAATGTGCTTTGTCACCTGTCAATAGCACTGTGTAAATGCTAAGTAGGGCCACCGTGTGCCAATCATTAAGCCCAAAGGAAATCTTTGAAGGCGTATGTACCCTGCTGAGGTGGATTCAGAGCAAACAGACACAGTGGGGACCAGAGTATGGAAGGTGGAAGATCTCCAGCACCAGAGACTGAGCAAATTCTCATGCCTGCAGAGACACAACATCCTCAAATAGCTGATAACAAATGCAAAATTCTCTGTGCTGAACACAGGAGAATGCCTGCTGAATCTCTGGAGGGAGATGTCTTAAACATGGGAATGGACATATCCTTAGAGTAACAAACCCCACTTCTGAGTCTCCCTTGACCCAAGCAATGGACACAGCTTAAGCCAAAGAGCTAAGCCACTCCGCAGTATCCGGGTGTGTGTGATTAAATGCAAAGAGCCTGTGCTGGCAGGTACAGGTCAATGAACCATTTTAGTGTTTGTCTTAAATTCACAGCAGGTTCTGGGTTATGCATGGAAAAGTCCCCAGATATGCGGCATCTGGTCTCACTGTTCGTATAATGCGGCAGCCTGGATCCTAACATCAGGTCCTCCTAGATTCTGAGCACAGTCCTTGGAACGGTGACCTTTTTCTTTAATGTCCATCACTGAAACATACAGCTATAAAAACTGACACAAATCATAGCCCCTTTTTTCCCTCCTAGAGCTAGAGGTGACATCTGCTGCTCAGGGTGGTTTTGCAGACCCCATGTGCTGGTGACACCAGAATTAATGAACTACAGAAAAAGCCCTCACAGCCCCTTCGTGTAATACTTTCCCTGATTTTTTTCTGCCCAGCTCTGTGGCTAGCACACACCTTGAGGATGGCAGAGAAGTTAGTCCAGTCCCCACCTGAACATATTTCAATCCACGTCTCCGTCTTGCCAGGAGAGGTCTGTATTGCCCGCTGTGCAGGTAGTCAGTGTACATAAGAAGGGAGAAGAGTGCAAAATACAGTTCTAGGTCGCCTGAGCATTTTAGAGGGAGAAGAGCCTTCTTTAGGTGATGCCTTTTCAGCCCTAAAATCACAAGCCAAACAAGATTAAAATGACAAAAAGCAGTTACTGTTTATTGAAGGTTCTTCAGGTGCACTTATGGCAGAATGCCCCCATGATATAGGGCTTGGGTACTTTTATAAGTTTAGCAAATTAGCATAATTGACAAGAATCCCCAGTTAGAAGTACAGTTAATGAAGTAATTCCTCTCTTGGTTTGGCCCCATGCTGAAGCCTCCTGCCCTGCTCTAGCCCCACATTGTTTATGTCTAAATACATGGGAAAGTGTCAGGGCCTTGGTTCACTAAGAAGCAAGATTAGAATAGGATTCCAGGAATGTGTTTCTCTAACAGAATACTGGACTTAGCTTAAGAAACTATATACTATACAATCATGATCTACAGAGCTACGAATATATGAAAAATACATAAAAAGCAAAAACCTTTTGGCATCATAGGAGTGACTTTTCTGACCTGATGCAGATATCTGCTCTAGGCAGAGCCCAGCTGTACTGCAGGTGAGACTGCTTCTCTTCACGCATTTGCAGGAGGAGGCCCAAGACCCCTGGTTCAGACATGGATGCTCATCTCACAGGGCAAACGCTTCCCCAGAGGCCCAGTGGACTGACTTTAAGGAAGGCAGAGGAAAAGGTCACCATTAGAGAAGCCTGGTAGGAATCAGACAGGCCAGGGACACTGTTTCTGGTTCTTGGTCCCCAGCGTCTCTCCCTTCTGGCACCTTGGTGTGCTGCGATTTCCTCCTTGGCTGCTTCCTTTACCATGACACTGAGATCAGCTAAACCCAAAACTGTGTGGTTGCGTCTCTATGTGAGGAATATTGAGGCTTAGTGACAAAAGTGTAGGCACTGTTGCCTTGAAAATGCGTTGCTAAGAAGAGGCTGAAAAATGTGAAATACAGGCAGCAGAGGAAAACACAAGCACAGCTGTGGAAGGAAGGAAGAGGCTGTTACTCATAGCTCCCCAGCATCAGATACTGCAAGATTTAAAACCTGGCTTTCAGGAAAAAAGAGCCATTTTTATTTGAAGGCACAGCAGCCAGGTGCCATCAGAAAGAAATATTTTAATAGCAAAGTAGAAATTTGCAAGTAACTGAGAGAAACAGTTCAGCAGAGCCTGCAGCTTCTTCTCAAACCTTCCTGGAAGGCTGGAAGAGAGATGTTGGATGGTGAACTTGGGACAGAGGCTCTCTAAGGCAGTGTTACACTTTTTGCCCATGTTATTCTTGGATAATATGAGGAGGTCAATGAAGGGTGTTCGAAACATCTGTTTGAGCCTCAGCAAAGAAAATAAGGGAATCCAGAACATTTTAGCCTTTCATAACGAATACCCCAAAGGTGCTGTGAGCTGCACGCATGACTGCGACAAAGGGGTGTGAACATTTATAGTGCTCTACATATTTTAGTGAGCCATGTAATTAATCTAAGTAACATCATAAAGCAAATTAAACCATTTACCTTCTCAGAGATAAACCAGCCAGCAGAGTTAAAGAAGAAAATCAGGTCCCTAGTAGAATAGTTATCTAAAGGGGAAACTTTTACAGTGTTTAATTTATTTCCGCAAAATAAAGAAATTTCCTGATATTTCTGCAATAGATGAGCACAGAATAAAAGGAAATTCATTTGGAAAGCATGCTTTTCTCTGCAGTGTTACACCAACATCAGCCTTTGTTTTCAGAAGCATTGTTTTTCATCAGCTGGTGTCAGCACCTGGAAAGCTGGAGTCTTAATTCCAGTGATTGCTCCATCAGCTCTGGTCTTCCTCTTTCATATGCATACAAAAGAAGACTTTAACAATGTGCATAAAATATTCTGATGCTGAAATTGGGTTCAGCTGCTTTTCTGCTCCCCCCCGCTGGCTGTGCTTAAACTAAATGGTCTTTCCCAGAGCTGAATTCACCCAAGTCCGCAATCATTGTCTAAGAACTGGGCATTTATTTTCCTTGCAGCCTTCCAGTCTCTCTCCTGAGCTCATGAGCAAGAGCAGAAACCAGAGCTGGCTGTGTTAACTGGAGGCCACAGCTCCCACTGCCTTTGCAAACTCACACCTGGGCTCTGGCAGAACCTTACGTAGCTGAATAAAGGTTTTGAGGATGTAGCCATATGAACTAATGTAAATACTGCATAAAAAATAATCTTCATTGTGGAGGAGGAAGTAATGCAACTTTATGAGTGGGAAGGTCAAGGAGTGTTATCTGCTATTACCCAGGAGTTTTGTGGTCTTCATTCACATTTGATCCATTTGCTTTTCTATTGACACTGGCTTGGGATAGAGGAAACTCACGCTAAAATCTGATTGCCTGTCAAGATCCTGACAAAGGAAGGAAATGGCCCTTGATTACAAGGCACCTGATCTGGCATTCCTTACAGAGCTCCCTGCCCCTCAGTGGGGCTTGCTGCCCCTTTGCTGGCTGCTTCAGGTGCTTTAGGCTGGCAGCAGGTGTCTGCTGTAACTTGCAGGCTTGCTGTTATGATCATGCTTGGGAAATTTCTACTGCAAAAAGTTTCAGAAGAGAGCTCATCATGAATAACAGCGTTGTGCCTGCTGAGTCCTTTTGATCCCCTCAACCGAAGTATGATCAGCGTTATTCTTTGTAAAAACAGTTGTCCATCTAACAGTAGAACATATTTACATGCCATTATAGACACATTATATGAGTATACAAATACATGCAGACACACGGGAGATTATACTCCAGGAGTAACCTGCTTACGTAGTAAAGTTGGATTTCTCTTAAACACCTGTTTTAAAAAAAAATTACGATAAGGTACTTTGTAAAACATGGGAAAAATCCTACAATCTATGATTCTAAAAAATAGCAAATAGAAATTAAGAAGAAGGGGAAAATTTGAACATGATCCACAGGTAATTATAAAGTTATTTTGCTTTGGAAAGTAGCAATTTAACAGCACCGCTGAGTTTAAGGACATTCACTGGCACAGAACAAAACACCCATGATTATGTTCTGTCTCATCAGGTCAGTTTTGCAGATTTTTCTCTCAGGGGGTCTGAAAGAAAACTACATTTGTCTCCATTTTCGGATTTATGCCCATGAATCAGAGACTGGAATGTAGTCCTCCATATTTGTTCATTATAGAAGTTAGAGAAAGACTAAACTTGTCCCTCATGATTATTTCTGCTCTTGGTTTGAAACACAGCAGCAGGGGATTCTCTGCCAGTGCAGGAGACAATCAGGAATACCGGGCCACAGTAAAGGTTTAGTGACCAGCCCACCAGGAGAGAGGCTTTGCCTCTGCAAAGTGTTTTCTGGGCTTAGGAAAGATAAACTTTCCCATTGACGTAGGCACATGTGTGCCTGCACACACACGGAGCCAGCCAAAGCCTCAGGGACTTTTGCCACCATGCTGTTAATCATTATCCAAGCAGAGCTGTACTCTTTGAGATCTCTGACCTGTTTTGCAGTCCCAAAGGGGTTTATTGCAGCCAGCGCAGCCTTGGCCGGTGTTTGGATTGCGTGCTGACAGCCAGCCAGCTGGCCCTGGTTCAGAGCTCCGCGATACGGAGCCTTGCATGGCCACACATTTGTACTTCTTCACTTCTTAGGAAAAGGGAGCAACGCCTGCTTCCATCAGCCAAGGAGGAGCGGGAAGTCCGAGGGACACAGGGTGAGGAGGAAGCAGCCAGGTGAATTTCCCTTGGGTGATAATGAGGTCATGTGGATGCGGTATCTGCAAGAACATGGATTCAGGACTGAAGAGCAGTCAGGTGAATAGGGATGGTGCAAGGAGAGGCCCTGTCTTCAGCAAACTGTGCCAAGCACGTGAAATCTCAGCCTCAAATCTTACAAGATTCATGCACACAGAAAAATCTTCTCCTGCAGGTCTTTGCATAAGTCATTTAAAAAAAAAACATTCAGGTCTCTGGAAGCTTTTCCTGAGTCTTTTATGAATTGCTGAAGCGTTGAACTTCAGCAAGAAATTCATTCAAGCTTGAATTAATTCAAGAATTTAAGTGTTGTTCTATTCATGCTCTCCTAAATTGTAGATAATTTGAAACAAAGAGGAATCAGAACCCTTCTGTCAATCATTTTGATTAGCCAGTATCTTGTTGAATCCTGTGTGTCATTTCTGGTTGGTGACTCTCAGGGTAGGCATCTGCTTCAAATCCCATGACAGTGTCGCATTGAAAAAATCCATAAAGAAGTGGAATTAGGAATTCAAACCCAGTAGCCTTACTGCTGAAAATACACTAGATACTCTTCGAAGATACTTCCGAACCAAACCATCCTATGGGTCTGTGAGTCTAGAATAAGTGCATGATCGTGCAGTCACTCGGGGAAGTTTGTCTTTGTTCCTAAGAGGGCATAAAGGAAGAAAATGGTTCCTTCTTTTCAGTACCAGAAACTCATTAAAATCCCCCGCACCAGTTCTAAGGAAGGGCACCTGCCACGTTACATAGGAGACAGATCAATGGGGTTTTTCTGGTTCAGGAGGCTGAGCCCTCGCAGAAAAGTGTGCTGCAATCAGGATGCAATCCTTCTTTCTTCAAAACATGGAAAGGTGTGACTTTCATGGGACTGGGAAAGGGTTGTATTGACCTTTTTTTGTATGTGTGGAAAACCACTACAATTTTGAGCCTCCCCTGCTGGCTCGCCAGTTCAAATCCCTGCACTTTGCAGAAATGACAGTTCTGTGCAGGAACCTGAAACTAATGGGACAAGGAAGGCTGCATACTATTGACAAAAGCCTTTTCATCAGTTACAGCCAGCTCTCTGGCTGCATACTCCCAAAAACCTTTGAAGTTTTGGGGGCTGAATTACTTTAGTTGCATGTGTCTGTAATTTTCAGCCTTACTCAGAAGTTTGCAGTAGGCAAATTTTACTCATTAGGGATAAAGATCATAATTCACTTGTAGTTCCATTCCATTTTACCAACTACATCACAAGCAGTAATCTTTAAGGTGCAAAATACATATATTGAGCAAAGGGCTGGTTTTGTGCAGTCAGTGAGATGCAAAGGCACTGTGTGCCCAGGAAAGAACAGTTTAGGGGAATTAGGAGTTGTTTTTTAAATGCAAGAACAAAGCTCACTTCCAGCACCTCTCTGCTCTGTGGCTTCTCTGGTGCCCAAGAAAAGGCAGCATGTGTCCAGTGGGGACACACAAGGTACAAAACCTTCCCCCAGCTGTCCCTGGAGCTGTCTTTAGATCTTGAAGAACAAGCTTCTTGATGAGTGGGACAAGGGTGTTAATGTGCACCGAAGGCATTGACTGCCATGCACTCTCTGTGGATTGTGTTTTTGGGGTCTTCCTGAAGGCTAGAAGATGATTTACACTGTGCTGGACATCTGAGGGTGTGGGGGAAGCAGGTTCACTCTTCCCTTGATACAGATCTGTGAGGAAGCAATGATGCAACTGATAACTTTTATCAGCAGAGGGTACAGGGCAGAAGAACATGAATGAGATGTATAGAAGTGGAAAAGTTAGAAAGAGAGTAAAAGAAACAGAGGAAAGCATAAGGGTTAACTTTGGTTGCAGTTTTCTTGGAACTGGGATGGAGAGAAGAGCTGAAAAGAACAGAGAAATGAAGAACAGACAGCAGTCTCCAGTCCTTTGATTTATAAATAAACCCATATAAACCCTTAGTCACACAGGACTTCCATTTTCCAGAAGTCCCAAGTCATGGTGCAGCAGACACCTGTGCCGTGGCTGCGCAGGCTCGTGCAGGATGCCTCTAACGCCTGGTGTAGGGTGCAGCTCTCAGGACACCTCTGCCAACCCAGCACTGTCAGCACCACCCTTTGCCTTGTGGTCAGAAGACAAGCTACAGGCATGGCCACTCCAAGATTTGTACCTGTTTAAATTAAGTTTTCCAAACATCTTGCTCTGTGTGCAGATCTTCGTGCATGCGTTGTCACTCAGGTACATAGAATTTTTCATGCAGGTATTTTAATATGACATTGTGGTCCCACATCCTAATTATCTTCCCTGTGGAGGTCCCTGACTGGAGTTGTGTAGTTGGGAGCAGGAGGTTCCTGTCCTTCTCATTACTTTAGCTGATTCAAATTCTTCTTTCAAATCCAAGAGCAAGCCTTGGAACCTCTATTTCATGACTTACAGTCACCTTCAGAGTGCTGAGGCTCACTAAAAGGCCACCCACGCAGGGTTTGGGCGCTGACTTTGCACCAGTGTGCACAAAATGCCACTCACGGTGTTGCATTTTCCGTAAACTGCCACACAACAGAGTAAAATGCATTGTCTGTATTCCTCTGAGTGGCCTTACATGATATGCATACACTTCAAACACCATTATATTTCTGTAGAATAACATAACCTGAAACAGGAGCAGAGCAAGTTCACACAATTAAGAGGTTCCAAAAACTGATGGTACTTGATCAATCAACTGACTAATTGCATTTGACTGCAGCAAGTAGAGATTCTTCTGTCCTGTGTTTGCTTGCAACGAAGCGAGAACGAGAACTGGGTTGCCTAAATGGCCTGGGGCATAGGCTACTCAAGGCAATCAATTGCTTCACTCAGTCACCGTTGCTGATGGGAAAATACAAAGAGCTCCCTGGTACCCCTGGAACCTTTAGCCAAGAGGCTGCCTGCAAAGAAATGCTCAGGATAACAAGCATTTTGTATTTTTGATCTATTTCTAAAAAGTAACTACTATTTTATCACCTAATCAAGCTATATAGTAGTATTTTATTACCAAATCTGAAATTTATTACAGCTGCTTTGTGGTTACACATCAGTGTTGAATTAGTGCTTTATTACTATAAGCGACTGATAACACACACCCAATTAAGGTATCTCTGTATCTATCTTTATTTGGAACTGTTCCGAAACCAAGTTCTTGTCAGTACTGAACAATTGTTATTATTAGTGACTGAAACAGGACTAAATTAACAGGTAGAGAAGTTGTGATTGCACCACTAAACTCCTAAGTAGTTTGATTAGTAAATAATATAGTAATACAAATTAAACATAACAGCTGCTTATCTCATGGAGATTGTAAAATAAATACATAGCTGTAAATATATCTTGTTATGGTACAGTATAGTTTGCATGATTTAAAATACTTTCAAGAAATAATTAAGCTTTCTATGAAGTCAGGCACCAGAAAAAAAAGTTGTCTGTATCTCAACATTGTGAATATATTACCATAAATACACAAGCAAATAAAAGGAAAACATAATCCAGGTGATTTATGAGATATTATTTTGTGATTCTGAGTTTCAAGTATTGTTTCATGTTCCATTTTGTGTCTTTACCAAAAAAACCCCAAAACCGCAATCAAAGATGACAGAATATGAATGAAAATTGTGGCCTCATGGCAGAAGGATTTGATCTTGGTGCTAACCAGGGCTTTGAGTTGCAAACATAGGCTGTGTTTTGACATTGACCTTCCTGTGCTTTCAGAAAATCAAGGGTTTGAATCCTCTGTGTAAATAACAAGACTGTGATATGTGAACCCAGCAGCAGTTTCCTTTTCCAACCGCATCTCCTAGGCTGGAATTGTTCCAAAGAACAAGAAATATCCCAGTGAGCGATTGAATAGTCCCTGATGTGGCACAGCTCCTTAACTTCTGTCTCAGGAAGATCACGGAGCTGATGTGGACACTGTGCTGCTGAGAGGTGCTCCGCGCTGCTGAAGGAAGCAGAAATCACTGCACAGCATTGAAGCATAGCCCTGTTCTTGAGGTTTGGGTGTCTCAGAGGGGACACTGGACGCACCTTATTTTCTGTTAGGGATTTAGTCTTCTGGAAAAAAAATGTCAAAGAGCGCATATGCACAGAGAAGATACAAGGCAGATCAATTTGAGTTTCCTATAAAGAAAGTAAGGAAGAGGCAGAGACTGTGACCTGAGTCATAGCTGCAGTAACTGGGGAAGGTGGGAACAGAATGTGGGTTTCATTATTTCACTTAAAATTTTCTTCTATTTTTTCCTTCCTCAGTTATAATTTTATTCAGTTCCTCTCCTCCTCCCCTCTTCTCCCTCCTCTCCTAGGACTGGCAAGTGGGAAAGGCAAATGATGAAGGCCAGTACCAGCCACTAAAATTTAGCAGGCAGCGGGGCTGGTGAAAATTCCCTGCTCCCAGCATTTATGGCAGGGTGCAATCAGTGGCTTGTGTTTGCTATCTAAACAAAGGAGCTTTGGAGCTAGAGGGAAGGTCTCCCCCAAGAAGCTGCTGACTCCTGAAACCTGATGTCCTGTTTCTTATCAGGCCAGTTTATGACAGGTTTCATAAATGTTTTATGAGACCCTGATGGCTGCATGGCTGAGCTGGGTGGTGGCAGCTGCCTCCAACTTTGTGCGTTATTGACAAAAGATCAAAGACCAGATTTACCACCCTGATAAGATCAGATGGATAAGAATCCTGAACTGACTTCTTCCCGTTTCCTGCACGAACAAACACGTTGCAGGATTTATTGACAGAGGCTCAGTCCTGAAGACCTTGTTTGAACAAAATTCCTGCCCATTTCTACACCCCTTCCCCGAGGCTTAGTGGAAATTCCACGAAACGGGCAGTAGAGTTTGAGACCCTTGTCTCACCGTGAGGTGAGCCACCACTTTGACTGAAGACCTTTCTCCCAAGAGTCCCTGAATAGAGGGACCTTGAGGGGATCATTGCTCAGCATGACAGGAACCACCACGCACTGCCGACTTCCCAATCGTTTTAAAGCTCTGGTGCACAAGGCCTCCCACCAGATGTGGCAGAGCTCTGTCTCACTTCCATCTGCAGTCCTTCAGGATGGGGTCTGCTGACCACCAGCTGAGACCAGAGGATGCAGCAACTGGGAACATGGGCTGCATGACAGAGGCCAGCCAAGCCTGTCACACACAAAGCATCCGAGTTTGGCACTTCTGACTTTCTAACAGCCAAACCCCTGGGAAGGTCCTGGGGTTGGTCTGAGCCAGGGTTTGAGACAGTGCTTGTCCTACAAGAGATGTCTCTACTAGGCGTGTCTGCCAGCACCTCCTGCACCAGGAGCAGTCAGCCACAGCTGGGCACTGTGGTCCCAGGACCTAAAGGCTGCAAGGTGAGAGGGCCACTCAGCGTGGTCAGAAGCACGTTACACCTGCCAGATTTAGGGTGTCAGATGTGCTAGCAAGCTAAAGAAAGCAGGTGACAAGGCAGGACTGCAGTGTGTTTCAAACAGAAGCGCAGGTCCTAAGAGTTGACTGCTGCTACTATTTTTTGCTGTAAACTTTCTAGGTAATTGTCAAAAAAATGTATCTCTCTTTTCCAAGCCAGGGAAGAGAAATACTTTTAGTTTCTTGTTAGCGGATTATTTCATTATTAGTCAAAAAACTTTTTGAGAAAGCTAAAAATAAGATATTGTGGAAACACTGGGCTCAGTCATTCTGTTTGTTGATTTTTTTAAGTGCAACAGCAGAACAACTGTCTTGGAATGACACAGGGCATGCCTGTGCCGTGAAGTTTGTTTTCCAGGAAGCCTGACTCCTGACTCAAAAAATGTTCAATAATAGGGCTTAGTGAGACTAAGGTATCACAGAAATTACCTTCAGAGCCACTTTGACCAGCAGAAGAGATGGGTCAAAGAATTGACTTGCCCACAGCACTTAAATACAGGCAAGAGTACAAAATAAAGAGAGGTAAAGTGGGATCGAAATTCCAATCACCAAGTGCTCAGAGCCAGAGCCTGCCTTAAATCAGATTCTTCAGTGCCAGACACACCTGGCCTGAGAGAGACTGGTGTTCCTCTGCTTGGAGAGCAGGGAAAGACAATCTGAACTCACCAGGAAAGATTTAGATTTTCTCATTCTGCTGTGTCAGACAACAGTTGGCTAAACAAGGGATTCTCCCAGGCTTGAAACATGCAATTTGCTGGGAGCTGCCGTCTTGTTTGAGAGTTACATTTTCTTCAGTCCCACTGAAAATCAAAGTCTAAAAAAAGTGCCAGTTTAAGCATTTTTCTTCTGTCCCTGATGCCAGAAGCTTGCTTCTCTACAGCTCAAAGAAAGATACTTATGTAAAAAGGTAGGGCTCAGTGGCCATGAAGTAGCCCGTCAAGTGGAGATAATTGAGGTTACTCCTCTATTTGTGGAAGTATGAGTAACTCCACAAGGTTAGGGAGAGCAAAAAATCAAGCCTAGGGACCTGAAGTACCTGAGGGACTTGGTTTTTAGAAGGCACACATGGAAAAGTAATATACATACAATCTATCATGGTTTTGTCGGACTTAGTAAGAACAAATACTGTGTTATACTACAGGTCCTGTAATAAAACATCAAGAAACAGAAAGTGGAGAAGCAGCTGCTGGTGGCTAAGAAAGGGGCTGAAAAAATTAAAAAGAAGCAAAACACCTTGTTTAAAACATTTCATGTTGCTCACAACTCATCTCTAGACAGTGTTGATCATAAATTTTAACATCAGTAATCATTTGGCTTCAAAATAATTACCTAATTCTCTTGCTTTTTGCTGCTGTGGGAAGTGGAGGTAAGAGTCTGCACGGGATTTGGCAGTGCAGTCAGTGGCCATCCTCACACAAGAAGGGTCACCCGCGGATCAGAGCTGATGGGGCCACCACCAGCCCCTGCACCTGGCCACCCCCCAGAGGCCGGATGAAAGGTGATGCTGGGGAGAGCCCCTGCTCCCCACAGACTGTGGGACTCCACCGTCCCGGGCTGCAGAGCAGCCTGTGCTGCCAGGGCTGCTGAGCCCTAACATTGCTGGGCTCTGCTTCTCCTCCGAGAGGTGTAAAAGCTGATTCCTAGGGAGAGGCTGATTCCCGAGGGGAAGCAGCCCTGTTGTGGGGCTGGCAGGGCAGGAGGACAGGCAGCAGAGCCAGCACAGAGGCAGCAGCACCGTCTTTTATAGCAAATGCAGGCAGGTGGACATGGATCTTTATCTTCTTTGCATTTGTTTTCTAAACATTATCAACTCAGATTACTCTTCACAAATTTCACTCCAAAACTTCAGAGTAATTGGCTTTTACAATGCAGTAAAGAAAGATATTAACTGGTTTGGGGATTGACTAGACAACCATTCACACCACTCTTTTATCAATATTGCCATAATTTGACGCTTCTGAATGGAGGAGGATTGTAAAGCGCCTGCAGACCCTGTAAAACATGTTAAATGGAGATTAGTCTCACTGCTTAGTTTAAGCCTAGTAAAAGATAATTAAATTGACTGATGCAGCTGTAAATCTCACTTTTATCAAATCCTGGTTCTCTTTGTCCTTATGATTTTACAGCATCATTAATGTTGTTGTGACAATATCATTAATCTCCTCCTGCTGTTCAGAGAATGAAAGGCTACCAACAGACACTATAAAAACCTGCTCTCTCCTCACTAGTGTTATCTTTTCTCCCTTCTTGACTCTCATACTACTTAGACACACATTTCATTCATGAGGTGATTTCATAAGCTGATAATTAATTGTAAATACACCATATAGTTTCTTCCACCGTGGTTTGTGTAAAATGGTTTTATTAGTTTTGGTTTTTAGGGGATTTGTTTTGTCAAGCAAAAAGGGATTAGAAATAATTCCCCAGTGTTCTTCAGAGTTTTGGTTTGTCCTTTTTTTTTATACAGCTCTTTGTAACAACACAAAAGATCATCAGGCGTACAAGTGAAGGTACACTGCTGTTTTGGAAACCCTGGGAATTCCATCTTAAGTCATCAGTTTTTATTTTTCCTGAATTTTTTAGACAGGGAAGATGGACTTTTTTCCACTTCTGATTTCCTAGTGAGGACTGTGACTGAACTGGGCATGCGGAGGAGGTGAACAGCCTGTATGGGGAACCTGTAGCTTAACAAGACTGTGTAAGAGATTCCAGGGTAGTAACTGGAGCCGCTCAGCCTGCAGCAGGCTTTGTACATCCTTCCCTGGTGCAGCGGCTGCTGGGGACATAACTCACCCCCTGCTTTCTCTGCCTAAGCTAAGACCCCTCTGCTTCTCACAGTGTCTGTTCTGCCCACCGCTGTCCCTCAGCATCTCCACAAAATTATTCCATCTTCCTTTTCTCTGTGTGCATTTCCTCTTTATGACTGCATATGAGCTGTACAGCATGAATCATACGGCCTTTAAGTTTCCAAGCTACTTTTTTTTCCAGGAGAAGGACACTTGCCTTCCCCAGATGTAACTGTGGTTGCTGGGTCATGCACCTTGAGTTGATCAGGGCACACAGAATCCCCTCTCTTGGTATGAGGTGGACAATATAATCCCACCTCAAACAAGAGGAGACTTTAGATAACTGAAGTTCAGATAACCACACTGTCTCTCTTCCCCAAGGTCAGCTGGCTCAGAAGGGCTTTATCCATATTGTTTTACCCAGGATATTTACCTGCGACCCAGGATTAAATCCCTTCAAAGCCAGATACCTATTCAGGCACTTCACTTTAGGTGGTGGGTCTTACGTGACTGAAATCTTGTGGGGTCCTCCTGGAAAAAAATCAACAGCAGCCCCCTAACAATCTGAATGGTGTTAGGCTTCTCCTAACAAGGGCCTCAGCAGGCTGCTTTTTCTGACTGTCTATATTTTCCTGGTTGATTCAAGGTTTGAGGCTGTCCCTTAGGACTAACATAAAACCAGAATTGTGCTGCACTTGGCTGAAGTCAATGGAACAAACTGACTACTTTAGCTCACTGTTTACGGGGGGAGAGTTTATGTAAAAAATATTTCGGAGTTTGTAATCTGGCATTTAAGTTATAGTTAAGCCTAAATATAGTGCTTTAATTATCAGCAGCTATAATTTCACTCCCGTATTTCTTTCAACTCTTTGGTTTGAAAGTCCAAAAGATAAGAAGTACTTCTCAGTAATGCAAATAGACAGAGAGAGCATGGAGTTCACCCAGAGAATGTTTCTCCAGCCTGGCCTGTGCTTACCTTTTCAGCTCTCAGATAACTGAGAGGAAAAAATTCCATCTCAACTCTTTCAAATCCTTGAGATGGACAAAGTTTGCCCTTCTGGAAAGATCTAGGGCAACACCAGCACCTCATTTCTGTGTTGGCCCTGTAGATAAACAGCCATAGTGGTCCAGGGGTGATCCCTAAATCCTGCAAAGGGGAGGAAATGATGAGGAGAGTACAATGAGTAGCAATGCTATGGGATAAAGGTGCGGTGGGAAGAAAAGCATAGATTAGTTTGGGTTTGCTGTGAGCTAGGCCTAGCTTTTCTTATAAAAGACTATGTATGAAGAACTGGTGCAGCATCAGCTTGAGTCCTGTGTGCAGTTTTGGACACCACAGTATAAAAAGAGGGTGTCCAAAGGAAGGCAATGAAGATGGTGAAGGGTCTGGAGGGGAAGCCGTATGAGGAGTGGCTGAGGTCACTCGGTCTGTTCAGCCTGGAGAAGAGGAGACTGGGGGAAGACCTCATTGCAGTTACAACTTCCTTGTGAGGGGGAGAGGAAGGGCAGGTACCAAGTTCTTCACTCTCATGAGCAGTGACAGGACTTGAGAAAACTGCCTGAAGTTGAGTCAGGAGAAGTCTAGGTTGGATATTAGAAAAAGGTTCTTCCCCCAGAGGTTGTTTGGGCACTGGACCAGGCTCTCCAAGGAAGTGGTCACAGCACCAGCCTGTCTGAGTTCAAGAAGTGTTTGGACAATGCTCTCAGACACATGGTGTGACTCTTGGGGTGTCCTGTGTAGAGCCAGGAGTTGGACTCGATGATTCTGATGGGTCCTGTGGGTAACATAGAGTGAGTCCTGTCCAGCAAAGAAATTACCAGGAAAGAGAAACCTGTGTGAGCAGAACATAAAGATGACTGTGCAGGAGTCCCGGGTCTGGTGTGGACAGCTCCACTCCTTCCTGCTGCCTGCCAGGGATTTTGATCACACTTAGAGGCCCTGACTCCTGTTCCATTGGGCAGAAAGGGAAAGGATATCCTGTGGGGCACGTCAGCAGGGCAGGAGGAGGATTTTTCCAATCTGAGGATGGCCTCTCACTGTTCAGAGCTGTCTCCCAAAGCCTGGAGAAACCCTTCAGCAGAGCACCGTGCCTGGCTTGTTCCAGAGCACCATGACCTGGAAAATCCTCTTAGGCAGGTCAGCAGGTGCGGGTGCTTAAAAGTCCAAGGGCAGTGTTTTGCCAAAGTTCGCTTCTTTATGGTACACAAAGTTCTGCTGCCATGTCCGGGCAGCTCCACTGCACCCAGGTGCAAGGCCTGGGCTGTCCTGGCTCCGGGTGGAGCACTTGTGCCCAAGCAAAGCATTGTATTTTTCAAAACCTGCTACAGAACAAGCTCCCAGATGCATCTCTGGGTCCCCCAAATGGCGCCATCAATGCTCAGAGTCACAGTCACGCAGCAGCTGGAGGGGCTCCAACATTTGATCCCAAACTAATGGCACAAATTATCCGGAAACATAAATAGCAGAAAATACTGAGTGTCGTTACTCCTCAATAAAAGGTGCACTTGATTTGATTCTAATTCTATTTAGTTCAAGTTGCTTCCTAATGATTAGCATTTGAAAGAGATGTCAACAATTTTCACTTTCTTTAAATGAAGATAGGCTTTTATAGCAGAGAATAAAGATATCACCTGGGAAATCTATGGCCATCACTGGCTTTAGTTTTCTCCCTTTATCTATTGGTATAACCCTAATTTTACACTTGCCTGTTGAGGAAGCTTGTAAAGCAACTGCCGACCCTGTTAAATTTAGATTAGTCTTACAGCTCACTTAAAGCCAGTAAAGTGATAATTAAATCCACTCTTGAGCTGTAAACTCCAGTGTACCTGGAATTAGCTCTATTCCTGCCACTGGCAATGTGGCTTCATTACAATTTGTACTGTCCCTGCTGCGGGGACCCTCCAAACATGGAATGGAGGGGAGTGTCTGTCTGACCACGGCGCTCAGATCCTGCAGCCTCCTCTGGCCCATGTAGCCCTGTGAAACACTGCTTCATTGCTGCCACACGGCGCTTCTGAGCCTTGGCACAAGGCTGATACGACAATACTTATCTCTAAATTCAAACCAGAGGTTACAATGTGGGTCAAAACCATTCAGTTTATCAGAGAGAAAAGATAGCCCTGCCCTGCTGTTGGGGCAGACAACAAATAATTTTGTGTTATCCTTTCTTGGCTTCTGCTTTGCAACAGCATTAGTCATTTGGGAACTGAAGCTCTCAGACTTTGGCTGAGGTTTCTTTGTGTCTCTGTTGAGCTTTGCAGCAGGAGAGAGTCCAAATGCCCCATTGCTTTTGTCATCCACGAGCCAAATGTGCCACGGCCCCATGGGGACAGCACAGGCTGGGCTCAGCCATGGATAAGAGGAACTGGAAGAGAGCGTTGCAGTCTGTCCTTCCCTCATAATGACCAGTTTCTTCGGTCATTTAATTCTGTCCCTGTATCCCTGGTATCCACACATGGATTAGGAAACATGGGAGAAGAGAGTCTTCTCTCAGTAGAACTTTACTATGTGACACTTGATTTGGAAGGATGCCTGGCATTGCTTGTTTCTGTGGTAGGGGAAGAGATCTCAAATACCCCAAAACTGCTTTCACATATATCAAAAGGAAAGAATTTCACATCAAAAAAGTCATGCAAAGGGGAACAGGTTTCAGGTTTGATCACTGTGACTAAGCAGAAGGCTTATGATGAAAAAAGTTTTGAAACACGTTCAATGCACTTTGCTGTCTCAGTTCAAGTTTCATCTGATTTTTTTGATTTCAAAATTTTTCAGGCAAGCACTGGATCGTATTTTCTGAGAGGGTATTGCAGACACTTGTCCGCCCTTACTCTTCCCAATGCATCCATCACTAACAATATCTGCTAGAGGCAGGAGGCAGGTGGAGTTTGGGGCTGAATCTAAACAGCAGATTATTTTCTAAATTTACTGAGAAAGTAGCTGAGTAGTGCCTACCTTTGGTTTGATGCCAACTCAGTGGGAACATCTTGTGCTGGATGGGAGGGGATGAGATAACTTTGTCCCAAAGTAACTACATGGGAGGAGCACTTCAATTTTCAAAGAAACTCCCTAAATTTAGCAGCCTGCCTATCTGTTGCCACATGCAAGCCCTGCCTCTAGGCTCCCCTTAGAGGCAGCGCTGTGGTCAGAGGAGCAGTGCTGCCAACCCCAAGGCTACCAGGCTAGCCCTGAGAATCTCTGGCTGAGCACAGTGGGCTGCACTGACAGGATCTCTGGTATGGTAGGTGTACCACATGCTTGGTGTGCAAGTGGGTGTCTGATCATAGCTGTGTTAACCTTGGACCGATGTCTTCAATTCGAAAAAAGGGGATAACTCATGCGAGTGCGAGTCAACATAAAAACTTCTTTAGCCTGGTGCTTGTACGGAATGCTTTGCAAAGCAGCAGTCCCTGATGTGAGGCAGCAGGAGAGAGGTGCGCTGTTCAGACAAGGACCGTGATACACACAGTGTTATTTCTAGAAAGCTGTTTAGTCACTGCTCTTCAGGGTGGCACAAAAGAAGTGCAAGCGTTATCAAAGGAAACTCAGGGCAGGGAAGGGATCACCTCTGGCAGCATCCAGCGCTGCCGGGAGCTGCGCCTGGCCGCGGTTCGGTGCTGCCACCCGCCGGGCAGCGCTGGGGCTCGGCACCGGGGCTCGGCACCGGGCACCGGGCACCGCTCCCGCCCGGGAACGCGCCCGCTCGGCTTTGAAGTGCCATAATCCCTGGGAGGGTGCAGGGTCCTGCAGCGTGCCGCGGGGATGCGAGCGGAGGGTGCGTACAGCATCCCGGGAGACCCTGAACGCTGAGGATTACAAGGCAAAGTGTGCCATGAGACGAAACCACCTTATTTTACCATTTTCAAGCAGTTGGTTTGTTGGTCTGGTACTTTGAGTGCAGTAAGGAGAGAGCTTGACAGCTGCTACCAAACCAGGGGTGAGGAGCCAGGGTTTGTTTCGGGAGCAGGGATGCTCCTCCACGCGGAGACCTGCCCCTCTGCCATTCTCCTCCTCCTCGGCTTCAGGGCATTTTCTCCTTTCTCAGACCCACACACAGGCTCGTGACAAAAGTGAGATGAGCCTGACTGTAAGGGCTTATGTGCTGATGAGTTATTTTTCCTTTGGGCTTTCACCTGCCTTCATTAGACTCTGATTCAAGGAAGGACGAACAGTCCCTCCTAGGGAGTTCATATCCCTTGCCAGGCCAGTGGAAGCTGCCACGTCCCAGTCACCAGGATGGCATCTATCGTTCCTGTCTGCCCGAATGAAACTGGTGTTCCTTCTTCGTGTCAGGGGCCTCGTGGTGAAACCCATTGTCTTGACCTTGTCCTTCCACTTCTGCCTCTTTGCAGCCCCACAATTCCCAGCTTCTGCCTTCAATCCTCCTGACATCTTTCTCATCTTCAGCAGTGATCACCAGAATGAAAAACAGAGAATGCAAAACACCCCAAACGTGGACATTTTAATGAGAGGAGGGAGCACAGCAAGACGTGAGTGCTCTCTTAAAGTAACCTAGAGTTAGACACTGTCCCATGCTAATTAAAGACATAATAAAATTTAATGTGTTAGCCTTTCAAGAGTTACCAGGGCGTCTCCCCTTGGCTACCTTCAAAAACACTTTTTAAACATTGAAAATCCCTCTGAGTCTTCACTATGAAACTTTAATGGAGACAGATTCTCAGAGCCTGCTGAAAGGATTTCTCTGAAGCATATATTGGTTAATTTACTGAGCTTCTTTCTCCCCAGCATCTTTCTTCTCTCTCTCTCTCAAGTGCCAGTTCTGCTCTTTGTTTCATTTTTCATTTCTTCTTCACTTTTGAAACAGAATTAATTAAACTTTCTAACCATCTTCCCCCCCCATTTCATTTTATCTTTTTTTTGTTTTTCCACCTTTTTCCCCTTTGGCTTCCACTCTACATTGCCTCTCTCCTGTGACTTTAGATGAGCTCTTTTTCTTCTGTGTCTTTCTAGGTTTCCACGTGTCCTCTGACAACAAAGTTCGTAATTAACTGAATCTGTTAAAATGACTAGAACAACCCATTCTCTTCCAGATCACTGAGCTCAGAAGAACACCTAGCTGCTCAGAAAATGTGACCAAACACAGGGTGAACATAGGTTAAGAAGAAAGTCATCCAGACGCTGATACCCCGTTGAGTGACAGTCTTCATATCAGTGGTCAGACATCTCATCTGAATTCAGGGAATTGCAATATGGCATCTGTCTCTGAGGGACTTGTCTGACACCTTTATAACTAAAGACAATATACTATACTCTGGGGTATAATTCGCTGGACAGATTTTAAATACCTGTTTGGATGTCAGAACATCTTCTTTTGTTTTCTATCTAACCTATTCCACAGAGCCTCAGACAATAACTGTTTGGATTTTCTTGATGTGATCACTTTCTCCTTGTGGCATTTTCTTTGAATACGCAGATTACTCAGCATATTCTTGAGCTGGACATTAGGCGTGAACATAATATCCAGATAGTTCTTGTACCAAAGAGGTTCACACTCGGCTGGTATGATGATTGGGAAATGGTGTATTATGGTGTGGTGTATGCAAATCTTGTCACCAGACCATGCTGCAGCATGTGGACCTCAGGTGCCTTCAACAGTGCGCCGTGTCCTACAGCACTGGAGCAGCTGGGAGTGACCACCTTAGAAGGCAAGAAGAGTTCTGGTGGTCGATTGTCTTTTATTCTGAAAATGTAACTATAAAGAAAAGAAGAAAAAAGAACAACATGTAGCAGTTCATCTTCAGCGTCGTCTGTGTTCTCCTTGAGGAGAACTTCCAAGAAAAAGTTGCTAGTTCTGGTGAAATAAAGCAGAAATCTCCTATTGCTCAAATTTTGGTTTTGGGAGACTCATTTCCCGACCATCCTCACTGAAATTGTCCCTGAAGTCAGGGGATGGGGTTGTGGTGGGTTGACCCTAGCCAGCAGCCTGCACACATGCTGGGTCTCCCCTCTCCTGCACGATGGGAAGAAGACAGGAGGAATGCACCCAGATAAAGGTGCTTTGGTAGGTAAAGCAAAAACTGCACACTCAAGCAAAGCAAAAAGATGAATTTGCTCACTTTTTCCCTTCAGCAACTGGTGTTTTTCCACCTCCTGGAAAGCAGGGCTTCAGCACATGCAAAGGTTAGTTGAGGAGACACGTGCCGTAACCACCAATGTCACCCCTTCCTCCTCCTTCCCTTGAGCTGTTGCTGCAGCACGTGTTGCTGTAAGGCAGGAAATAACCCTTTGGCCAGCCTGGCTCTGTTGTCCTGGCTGTGCTCCCTCCCAGCTTCTTGCCAGCCTCCAGCCTACTTGCTGGTGGGGCAGAGAGGGAAAAAGAAAAATGCAATGTTGTGCAAGTGCTGCTCAGCAACAGCCAAAACGCTGGTGTGTTATCAGCACTGTCCTACTCACAAATCCAAAACTCAGCACTGTCTGGGCTGCTATGGATGGAATTATCTGTTTCCCAAGCACAGGGAGTCAGCCAGGTGGTTCAGCATGTAAGCAAGCATCTCCAGCTGACCTGTTCTCTGAACTCCCACGACAGTTCATGGTGTCTCCAGGGGCTCAGCTGGCATGTGGAGGCCCACCAGCCCTGGAGCCACCATTCCCCAAGAGCAGAGGTCTCTATGAGTCCTGTCCTGTGTCTGCCAGTCCCAAACCAGTGCCTTGGAAGCCTCTGGAAGCAAAAGGATAGTGCCACCAGGCACCTGCAGACACCCGCATCTCCTCTCATGTTGATGCCCCTGCAGGGGCAGCTACACAAGCACCAAGGGATGGATCCTTCTGAGTTCTCAATCCAGGGCAGTTCTGTTGGCTTGAAGGCGCCCGGCAAGAAGCAGCTGGCAGAGCACCCAGGAATATCACCTAGGGGAGAAGTTCAACAAATTGTGTGTAGACCTCATCACATCTTTTAGGTCCTGTTCCCTGCCCATTGTGTACCCAAGCATTCCAAACTACTGTGGTTAATATATTAAGCTTTCATTTTTTGTAACATTTGCTATTATTTTACAAAAGATACATTGAATCATAAGTCCTTTTGCCTTCTTATTTAAAAACCCCAATAATTTAACCTTCCACTTTGTCATTCAAAAAGTAATAATTCTGTTCAGCATCCCCACCATACATAATTATCCATGCACACAAAATGGCACATCTTTCAGGTTTTATATCTAGCTGACAAATAAAGGTACTATCACCTTTCTGGACAAATGCTTAACTTTCATGTATCAACACAGTCAAACTTAGGTCATTGATGCCAAACACATCTCTCAGACATACATATTTCCTTACAGTATTTCTACCAGGCTAAGAAGTGTTTCTACTTCTGATCACAGTTTTCTGATCACAGTCTGGACATTTTGCTGATGGATACAGACGCTGCAGAGTTGGAATTTAGTTGTTCTATCAGTTCTGAAAAGTCTTAGACTGGAAAAAGAAACTCGTTGGAGCTGCTGTGAAGGCACAAAATAAATCCCTCCACTTCCTCAGCTAATAAAGCTCCTGATCTGAAACAGCTGCTGCTATTTCAGTCCTGAAGCCATTTCACAGTTTCACTGAAGTGCACTGGGGCTGCCACATGGCTTCATTTTTCACTGACTCTTTGGAGCCAGCAGAAACAACATAGGTCATTTAAGGAGTAGAGGTAAAAAGTAATGAAATTGAGAAATGAAATGAAGTGAGTGGAGAGCATTTGACCTGTTTTCAATGGTCTGGACAGTGAGAAAAAAAATCAGGGTTTCTTCTGGTATTTGTTTCACTGTCAGAAAGACAGCTGGGAAGGGAGAGGCTCCGCCTCAGAGGGAAAAAAATCTGTCATTGTATGAAAAAATGGAAGCTCAATCCACAGAAACAATTCCTGGAGCACTGGGAATAGATAGATCTAAAATACATGAAATACCATCCAAAAACCTTTGATGCTGATTCAAAATGATACCTTGAGAAATGATTAGTAACAAACTGGTATGTCAGATCTTTATTCCATTGGCTGGCCCATTTTACGATCCAAGCACTAATGCTGTAAGGCATTTCTTCATGTGGACAAATTCCTTGTGTTCCCAGACTCACAATCAGGTACATGTAGGAAGAGCTTGGTGGAAATCCATGTCATTCCTCTAGGAGTCGCTCCGCTGAATTGACTGTGAAGGAGCTCCCTCTGGGGAAACCAGCCCTTCTTAGTGTCACTGCTCCTGGGAAAGCCTGTTTAGATATTAAGGCTTTGCATATGTATAAATAGCCTGTGCTATTTCTGCATCTGTTAATCACAGTAACAAACGTTTGAGCAGACCTGGTTTGTGCCAGATCACCGTGTCTGGATTGTCTGTAAGAATGACTTCATGATATGGGAATAGGTAGGTAAGAAGACATTTAGAAATATACAGCTCCAAAACAGCAATTAAAACATAAATGAGCAATCCAGAGCCTTCCTCAAGGGATATAAGGAAATGCCAGATGCCTTTCCCTGCATCTCAGATTATCTCAAAGGATTTTGAAATAAAAATGCTAATAATAACAGTCAAGAAAGCTATCAAAAGCAGAATATAAAATTGCTAATAATAACTTGAGCTCTGAGTTAAGTAACATTGTTAATAAGGCAAAAACATCAGCAGACATAATTTTAAAAAATCCCTTCATATTGAAAAAGGCAGATAAACCATACGGGTTATGCAAATTTCTTTCTTAACCTGTTCCCCAAGGACACCAGTTTCTTCTGATTTCCTTACAGTGATCATCTTCATTCAGAGGCTGCCTCAAGAACAGTCTCCAGATGATGACGCTGCCCAGAAGATGGGTGGACAAGGCCACACGTCTCCACTGCTACATGCAAACCAATAGGCAAAAGTGCCAGCTGCCTGGGACATGAGGTGATGCTCTGCCTTGTGGGCATGAATCATAGAACAAGGGAAACATTTAAGTTGGAAAAGACCTCTGAGATCGTTGGGTCCAGCCAATAACCCAGCACTGCCAAGTCCATCACTAAACCATGTCCCAAAGTGCCACATCTACACGGCTTTTAAATATGTCCGGGCGTGGTGACTTCACAGTTTCCCTGGACGGCCTGTTCCAATGTTTGACAACCCTTTAAGGGCAGAAATTTTTCCTAATACCCAATCTAAACCTCCCCTGGTGTAACTTCAGACTATTTCCTTTTGTTTTATTGCCAAGAGCACATGAAGAACACATGTGACTGAATACGTTAAGGGACAGGAAAATGCTTGTCCTTAGCTTCAACATGAGCCAACCTTCCCCTGGACTTCTGCTGAGTCAGTTCCTGTGGTCTGTTGTGTACCTACATAGTGGTTAGTCTTACACATGTCTTTGGTGAATAGCCACACCCATAAAAAATTATCTCATTTTATGTGTAAGAGCATTTCTGCCAGAAGAACAGCTAAGGTTGAAATGTTCATATGCTCAGAAGTGAGGAAATGCCAGAAGTCAGATTGCCTGGAAAGATGTCAGTCTGGCCCTAGAATGGTACAGATGGACTAAAAGTGATCCTCTGTATTTGAGACTGGGTCTGAGATGGTCCTGTTGTATTTCAGAGGTTTAAGGCATTTTAAAGGCCAAAGGGAATTTAAGAACTATAGAAGTGTATATTTTAATTTTAAAATGCATCATCTTCATATTCTATATTGTGTCTTAAATAGTAGATGAACTTGCCTCTAGAAAAAAGGCACTGAAGTGATGCAATGGATGGATACTGTCCCTCTACTGCATCTTAAAAAAGCAATATTTGACTTTTTACAGGACTCAGTTTAACTGAAAAGTACATGTCCTCTGTGTTCCAAGTACATAACCTCTGTGTTCTCTTGTTTTCTATTTGTAGCTTCCTAACTTTTAGAAAGTAAACCTGAATAACTCCACCTCCTGCCACCCCACAAGCTCCTATTATTTTTATTTTTCTTATGCCTATGCCTTTCTGATAAAGTTTTTATTCACATTCAAATGGCTGCCTAACCAAGCGAGCAAAGTTTTAAGTGAAAACAAGAGTTTTCCTAATCACCACCTGGTAAATCCCTTGTCTAGCACAGAAAAGTCCTAGTGCCCCTCCAGCCAAGAATTTGCAACTTCCGAGTTTCGGAAGGAGTGAACAAAAGGGTTTATCTTCGCCATGGGATGCCTCCTCTCTTCCTGCTCAGCCAGCTGTGTTTTTACTGCCACGTGTCCCAGGCTTGCTTTGAGGTTTGGAGCCCACAGTGGTGAGAAGTGCTGCCTGCTGCTCCCACTGGAGCTGCTGCCTGCTGCTCCCACTGGAGCTCCTGCCTGGGCAGCAGCCGTGCACAGAGAGTGAGAATTGCAGGGCAGTGGGGAAACCACTGCTGCTGCTCAGGGAAGAAGCTGGGAAGCCTTTTTAGGCCAGATGTGTTCAGCCTCCTGTGCTAATCAGGAGGCTTGAGAAACTAGTTATCTTTTTTTCAGCTGTGGCCATCAGCCATAGCACTGGGCAGAGGCAGGAAATAGAGTGACATTTTTTTAGTAGTGACTGGTATTTGACAAGTCAAAGTAGGTCCTGTTTCCAGAGGAGACATCTCTGCTCCTTGTATTCATGTATAGAAACGAAACACAAACTATAATTTAAAAAATGCACCTTGCGCCAATTTTTACGTACTTGAAAGAAGCTGACTCAAAATAGAAGGGAAAAAACCCTTGGGCTTTTTAACTCCCTGTTCTGTTTGTTTTCCTTTTTGCTTGTGAGAGCTATTGAACTCTTTCATGTCTGCTTCTAAAAAAAATAAAATTGTAATGTTGCTCAGAGTACTTTGACAGCGTGTTATCTCTGGCCAATCTCTCTGCATTGGACTGAACTCCAGGCATCAGAGAGGCTGCCCAGCATGGGGCTGATTGAACAGCTCCAAGAGTGATGGAGTGATTCCCACCATATATTATGGGAACAGATCAAGCTTGCCACGTACAAATAATTCCTGATCCTAGAAACCTTTTCTTCTCAAATCATCACCTGTAGCTCAAGAAAGTTTCAGATTTTTATCTGCTCCTGTGGTTTCACACCAGTGGTAAATAACAAGGATGGATATTCCTTCCATCAAGGATTTTTTTGAACTGAAACAAGTTCAGGAATAAACTGTTGAAGTGAAACTGTTCTTTGTTTTCCTGTTATTTCACAACAGCAAGTAACACCTTGAGATGGAAATGCCTCCTCATCTGTGCAATCCCCCAGGTCATGCTGGGATGTTAATGCACCTTCTAACGGGAGGTGTCCCTGCCCATGGCAGGGGAGTTGGAACTAGATGACCTTCAGGTCTCTTTCAACTCAAAGCATTCTGATTCCATGATTCTGTGATAATGCACAACTCCTCTTCCTTGAGCATCTTCTGAAGTTCTTGCTTACACTCCTGTAGAAGTTCTTACTTCTAATATTTTAGTCTGAACTGTCCTCAAGGTCTTAAGTTTTTCCCTCTCTCCTTCTATGTACACCTTTCAGACTGATATTGCAACCTCTGCCACCAGGTTCACCACCATGTAGCTAAACCTACGGTAATTTTGCTTGTGCAGCTGGATGCTGCTTGCAGCATGGGAGCTCCCCCTTACTGCATTGCTGTAGGGGTGGGAGTTGTCTTGCTGGTCTTCAGCCTCTGACAGAGGCTGAGTTGTCAGTCTGGGCTTCCTTCAGAGAACAGTGACCTTTCGTTTGCCCTTCTGCTGGAGGCAGTGCTCTAAAAGTGCCAGTTTCCTTCCATAACTATGAAGGGAGCCTCTTTCCAGCATGGAGCAATCACTGCTCTGGCACACACAGGGGATCACCCACCACCAAGACACCTGGGGAAACCTACCTGCACACCTCAGCTCCACATTTGATGCTGCCTTATCCTCATTTTCACGAGTATCCCACTGCCCCTAACTTCCTCCAAGTCTATCTGTTTCCCCTGGCTGTTCCCCTGAGGAGGGTAAGGTCCTCCAGCATGTGAAACACCAAAGGAGGATGCTGCAAGGGAACCTTAAGGAGGGCCACCCAAATTAAGTCCCAGGCAGGAGAAGCAAACTACATACCAGAGCAAAAGCATCCAGGCTGCCAGCCCACCCTCTCCTGCCATGGCTCTGGAGTAAAGCTGGGTAAGAAGGTCCTCCTCACTTTCCCACCTTAAACACCCTGTTCCCAGTGTAAGGCACCATTCTTTGTCTGAATAAAGCAGGTTAATAAGGTTTGATAACACTTTTTTTACACAACCACTTCTCTTCAAAACATGCATGGCTTTTATCCAGATTTTTAAGCCTGGATCAGCCACTTTTAAAACATCAGTGCTGATTTCTTTAGTACATTTGCAATCAGCTCTGGTTTGCATTATTTTGTCAATTTTACCCGATGATCCCAACCTCCTTTCCCATAGTTCTTATTGCTACATGGGCAATAACAACCTAACCTGCTCCCATCCAGTTTGCAATCAGGAGAATGTCTTGTTCTGCTTAGGATCCATCCAGTTCCCACTGGAATTATGCAAAGCAAGTTAGACAGTACCTCAGAAAATAGACTGTTCCACGGTTGGTAAGAGTACCTGCTGTTACTACAGCTCCTCTCCTGCAAAGCATTTGGCAAGGACCAATCCACATTCCACTCTCATGGGGTTTGACCCTACATTTTCATTTCTCCAGCATATCCTAGGTGGTTCTCAGTCCCCTTGTGTGTGTTCCTCACCTCACCTTGCAAAGTGGATGGAAACAACAGCAATCCAGGTATTTATGTCCTGAGCAAACATCCTTGCATTGAGCATGCAGTCATGCTTCTGTTTTCCCCCATTCCCTCTTGAGGGACACACCACTATCCACGGTGGTGTGTAGGCAGTGGCCAAGCGCTGGGAAGGGTTGGTGCAAAACTGCCTTCTGTGGGGTGAACTCACAGTGCTCCTGGGTGATACAGGCACTGTGCTGGGGAGGATGACAGCTGCGGGGGTCTGGGATTGTTTTTTACACAAACACACACACATATCCACACCCCCCAATCTATCTTTTTCATTCAGTACTAATTCAGTCTGAATCAAAATCTCAGCGAGTCCAGACCAGTTCTGTCTCAGATGGCAGCCAGAACTGAGAACAGCCGTGCCAGAGCTTTATATAAGAGCTTTGCTATAAAAGACAAACAGAACACAATATGAAAGCACATCAGGTTTCATTACAATGGGCCATTCACTTAAGAGTTAGATTCAATGACCCTTGTGCATCCCTTCCAACTCAGAATATTCTGTGATGAACAAAATAACAAGGGTTCTAAATGGAGATTGGCTTTTTTTCTAAATTGTTTTTTTCAGGCACTTCAAAGGCTCTGCCACTAGATGTAGCAAAAGCTCTCTTGAAAGTTGCCTCAGAGACTCTGCTGTATTTCTTTTTCAAAGGGGGGAAATGGACTAAAACTCAACAAATAATATAAGGATGACCTTAAATTAGGAGCAAAAATGTCCAGAAGAAATAGCACTGATGACAAGCAACATCATGTAGGGCACAAAGGTCTCTCCATTAGAAAACACAAATGTGAACGAGATTGGATTATCATGCTAGGAAAATTCTCTGCACACCAAATTCTGCTCAGCCTTCTTTGGAGTAATCCTAAGTGTTTTATTAAACCTGCAAATGGGAGTTAGCAAAGGGGAATTCAACACCCACAGGGGTTGGTAGCTGAAATGCCAGCTATCAAGAAGTGCAGGGTTTTGTATTTCTCTTGTATTTCTCTTCTTCTTTGTACTGCACTGTACTTCAGAAGCAGGTGTTTTTAGACCCCAAAAATGCAAGAATCAAACGTAGTAAACCACAAATAAGACAATGTGGTTTGTTTCATTTACTTAGGGGGTTAAACCCTCAGAGCTTCAGCAGAACTGATCAGTGTGGGGGAAAAAAAATCCCTAAATGTCAAAAATATTTTTTCTTCTGTTAAAAAAAGATGTTGTTTAGGCATTTGCAGTGTCAAAAATAAGGTACCTAGAAAAATAAACACCATTAGTTAACAGTACAATTAAGGAGACAGTTACATGAGGCTTTGCAACATCTGAATCCAATGTTTCATCAAGCAATTTATGATAGAATGAAGATAATTTTTAAATAAAATAAAACAAAAAAAAAACCACAAAAAAACCCACACACAGAAAAAAAACCCCAAACAAAAAAACCAAAACCAAAATGAAAAAACACCAAAACCAAAACGAAAAAACACCAAACCCAAGTCCAATGTTTTTGCCAAAGGAAGATGAGAACTGAACAGAGCTTAGCGTGAAATTTTGAACAAATCTAGGAATTCAGGCAGCTGTAATTCAAACCAGAAATTGTCTTTACCAGACAGGTCTGGTGCACAGTGGGTAAGTTTCCTCCAGTCCCATGAGGATGCGCACGTCTGAGATGATCACCCAAAGGTGCTTTCATGGGCACACCATTGGTGGCTGTTTCATCCTGTCCCAGAACAAATATCCGCACTGACCTGACAAACCACACGCCAAAAGCGGCCATATCTCCTCACTGAGCCATGGAAAGAGCCTGGGCTGAGCAGTTCAGCCGCAGGTTGAAAGAACAAGAAAACAAAAGAAGATGGTCTTTGCTCATTACCCCCACATGTTGACCTGGCTCTGCCCAAGACTTGCCCAGTTCACCTTCATTTTTTTTTTCCTATGAGATTTACCCGAAAGCAGACTCTATCTGGAGCTTAAAAGAACTTGCTCTAATCTATGCACTCCGGTTTGGTGAGATTTTATTTGAAAACAAATTCATCTTAATTAAACGCATGACTCTGCAGTCCCTGCTCACCCTGTTCACCGGGTGTCATGCAGGTCACAGTGAGGGGACAAGCTGCTTCTCTCTCTGCTTGTAAAATGAGTGGTTTTAAGGACAATCACAGAAGAAAACATGAGGATAAAGCGTGACTTTTAGCAATGCTATCTATCCCACGGGGAGAAGGAATCACCTGGGTGGGGGACTGATGGCATACATCTCTGGCCCATTGTGATTTATTAACAGCTGGTAAAAAGCACGGCAAAAAAGGACTTTTAAGTAAAAGCAAATTTGGCACCTAGATATATTTTTTTCTCTGAACTCAGAAATAGGGGAGTGTCTTGTTTCAGAGCACTGTAAGGTCTGGATCTGCAGGCTGAGAAAGAACAGCGAAAAAAGCAATTTTTTCTCTCCTAGCACAACTCAGGTAGTGCAGGTCCCTGCAGCATAGGGTGTAAAAGGAGCTCCAAACCCAGCTCTCAACGTCTCCCAGCAGGCAGCTAGCCCAGATTCCTTGGGGCTGGCCATCAGCTACAGCAGCCAAGAAACTATCTTTGGGAAGCATGCAGATTTTGTGTCATGACATACCCTGAGAGAGCAGATTAACCCAGGCTAGACATAATTGTTAGGAAACAGATGGCCATGGTGCAGGACAGCAGCTCCTGTGCTGATAGAACAAGGCACATCTGGCTCGTGCAAGCACCTGGAAGAGAGCAGAGGCTACAAGATTTACAAGGGAGGTCAGAACAACTTGTGCTTGGGACACGTCAGCCACATTACACAAGGGGATCAGATGCACACGTGTATAACAAGGATGATTTTCTTTGTGTCACTTTCACAATTGCTCTGATTTCTCACCAATTTTTCAGCTGACCTCCACATACAAAGCATGTCATGCCTTCCAAGTGTCACAATGTGAACTCGGAAAAAAGTTCACGAGGTGTTATAAGCTATTTAATTTATTTAATTACTTAGATCAAGCTTATTTAACTCCGTATAGCAGAAAGTGTTTCATCTGCAGGATCTACCATGGGTTATACTGCTCGTCATGTCACATAACCCTGGAAATTAATCAAAAATTTCCTTGCAGATGGACAGCCTTTCAGAGAAGACCGATGACTATGCACCTGTACCTGTGAGGGAGAGGGCAGGCATTCAGCCACTGACCTTTCAAGTCTGGATTTTGGAAAGGGGGCTCAGTGGTTTGAGAAAGGCACCTGGACTGGGATGTCTGGGGTGCAGGCATAGGATGCATCCTGGCCCTTGAGGGAGGAATGTGATGCAGCACCACAACCCTTCCCTGGCAGTGTCTGGGTTGCCCTGTTGTTTATTTGGTCAGGGTTTACAAATCTACTGAAACACCAAACAGTGGCTTGTAGAGAAACAGCTCTAAACTCCAGCCACACTATTGTCTATTCTTCCCATGCCAAATTCCTAGTTAAAATTTGGGAATATTCATGTTTTCCTGCTTCTTACAGAGTAAATTAGATTATGTCTTCAATAGGAGATAACACTATTTGTTTTGACGGCAATAAGAACTGTGTAAATACAAAAGCATAAATGGCCCTTATATATGTCTAAAATAATCCAGCAGAGCTCCTAGAAGCACAGAAATAATGCAAAGCCTGCTTTTGTCAGGGTTTTATTTCAGTACTAATGACACATTCTGATTCTTGCCACAAATGCAAGACCTTCAAAACCTGTTAATCCGTGCAAACAAATAGAAACAGAATGACTTTGTGCATTACTAGAATGATGCCAAACCCTATGGCTGTTCGACCCTCATTAAGCAAGGAGTCCTTGCAGTAGTGTGGAATAGGATATGGATGTTGCTAATAATATGCCTCAGACTTGGTTGCCTGTATGAATTGCAAATGGATGGCATTTTTAGCAAAGAGGTTTAACCAACCAGGGGTAATTTCCACTTATGTAACTGCCAGTGTCTCTGGTTCAGCTCTCCTCCTGCAGCCAGTCAGTGCTCAGGCTAGCGAGGCTGTACGGGATGTTGCGGTGTGCAGAGTTACTCCTGACCCAGCCAGCTGGAGCTATTTCACGTTGATGCTGCTCATGAATTCATCTCTGCCACATGTAAAATACCAGGTAGCTGTCAGGCTCCCAGTTTTGCAAAAGAACATTCATGAACTTACCACTCAGTTATTGTTCTTGTTAAGGTTAATAGCCATAAAGGTTCTCCACCTTCCATCCTCTCTGTTAATCAACAGTGATACTTGGCCTATTAAAAATCTGGAGGGAGAAGAGAGAAAGTCAAAAAGCAAAATGGTCTCTGGGACAATAACACAACACTGGTACCATCCCCAGATTCCAGCAATGATGCCCAACACACAGAAGTACCGAAGGCACTGAAGACTCAGATTTAACAACACTGTGCTTGGTAAATTGCCTTGCACAAATCCCAGATCTACCCCGTCTCCTCTCTGTGGCTTCCTCCAAGTTATTTTCTTATTCTGCCCTTTTCCTTCTGTTATTTCCCCCAAATACCCCTCTGCTCTTTGTCTTGCTCCTCTTTGCTGTATTTTCCCCTTTCTCTCCACCCCTACTCCCTTCCCTCACAGTAGCCTTTCTCTGCTGCCCCCCAGACTGTGCCCAGAGCAGGTCATTGTCTGTCCCAACAGATCACAGCTCAGACAAACCAGGACTGGAACCATCACTTCATACATCTCGTCAGACTGGCAAATGGAGACTCACTAGCCTTGACTAGTGACCCACATTTTGACTACAGACCATCACCAACAGGTCATGCAAGGTTGACATGAGTGGGGTAAAGCCAATCTGCAAAGCAGATTTTCAAAATGTTGGTGTCCTGGGTTACAGTGTATTCTTTTACCATCTTCCTGGGCTGTTGCAACCAGGTGTTCCCTGCCTCCTCCCTCCGGACTATCTCCTGTTAATGGGCCCATCAGTGCCTCACCTCGTGACTCACCATCCCATTGTGAGATGCTCCGCCCAGGGGGAAGGAGCCAAGCATTCCCACCTGGATATAGTCTGGGGTTTGGAACAGCACGAGCAGCCTTTTCCCACTGGATTCCCAGAGGAACACCAGAGCCTTCTACACCACCACTGGACCGTCAGAGGAAGACCAGACTCTTCTACAGAATCACTGCTTCAACAGAACCATCACTCCAGGAGGACTGCAGCCACCATTTAATCAGACTGCTACCAACTCCCTGACCATCAGGGGGTCAGGTTGTATTCTGACTCTGTCAGTCGGTTGTTTTTTTGTACTATTGCATTTATTTTATTAAATTATATTTCTGACTTGGAGTCTCTCACTAGTTTGCTTTCAAACTGGTACAGTTGACAATCATGCAGGTTTGGTAACAAATATATTTGCAAACATGCAAGTCATAATCCTTAGCGGAAATGAAAATATTTGCGCTTTCTTGGACTAGCAGGGCTGGCATGTGAAATCCTCCAGACAAGAGGTGGCCACAGGCATATCTGACAGGTGGCCATGACACAGCTTCCTCACCAGGCACTACATCTAAAACCTCTGATGCTGCTGGGCAGTGAGTATAGGTCTGTGGTTATGTGGTACTGCAAAATGGAGTGAGCTGGTGTTGATCCTGCTCAAAGTAATTGAGGTGTCAGGAGCAGAAATGTTGCATTAACACCATGCTCTGATATTTCCTGCTGAAGGAAAACACAACCAGAGGTGAGATATTTGCTTGATCACTGCTCTCTCAAGCTATTTCCTCAGACCAACAATCAGAGCCCACAGGAACGTTATTCTTCAGGACACACAATCTGTTCTGGTTGCTACCAACAGTTTGTATCGTGAAGGTTTTTAAGCCCTGCCTATGATATTATTCACTAATATAACCCTGCTCCTGCAGTCCCTCTGCATCCAAGACACTGCCATTAATCTAGGAAACTACTACTGAAAAATATCAGAACAGTCAAACAAAGAGAAAAATGTCCATTCAGCTGGTACATAGGGGATAATGAAGTTTCTCTCCAAGGCTGGCCATCACAATAACGTTAGAAGAGCTACATTTTGTTCAGGTAAAATGTCATATGAACAGCTTGATGGAATCCCACAGAACATAAATAACTTCTTCTAAATGAAGTACAGATGAGCAGTCCTTAATGTAAAAATGCAGAAAATAAAGAAAAAAGTGCTTTCCCCCCTTTTTTTTTCTTTTTAATCTAAAGACAGATATTCTCTACCACACTCTCCAGATTCACGAGGAGTTTTTTTTAAGGATAGAAGGACAAATCAATGCCCTTGATTCATGTATAGGATATACAGCAGCTATGAATCCTACTTTGTTCCCTCCCGTACCAATTTACTTCTCCTTTAAACCACAAGACCTAAGGGCAAATACAGGCAGTTCTTTCTATAATGTAAAGCAATGATGACGAACCATTGTCTAGAGACACCGGTACAATCAATCTAAAAGTTAGTGTTTTAAAAGCCACTGAGACCATCCAGTCTTCCCTGTCCAGATGGAGGGTTTCATCCCCTGCAACAATGATCTAATGTTACATTTGTCACTATTGACTTTCTGTGCCAATTCAGCAGGGCCGTGTGATCTTAAGATTAGGGGTGGCATTTTATCAGTCAGGAAACTATACAGTGAAATACTTTATCCATTACAACTTCATCTTCTTAAGAATAAAGAGAAGTGTGCTCACTGCCTCACAGAAAGCATGTTCATCGTGAGCTGAAGGGACACAGCATGCAGAGCGTGAGGGTTGCCAATAGCCTGCCCATGAAGGAGATGGGAAAGATGAGGAAAATGGCAATTACACCATGCTGCTACACACACTCAGGCTGGGGTGTTCTGCTCAGTCAGGGAACTGGTTTCCTCCACCTTCCTCCTGTTAGCTGCATCACTATCTTAACAACAGGAGAACCATCTGGGATCAGGATGAGGGATTACTATAAGAACTTGGTCTCAAAACTGTACCCTCAGAATTCTTGTAAAGTTTCCAAGTCATCTACAAGCACCTGAATTGCTTCACCTTACTGCACATACCTGGGTGCTGGCCATACGATGCCTCAGTGTGCTTGATGGACACCAACAGGCATCACTCATGATCTCTTCCTACTTCTCTTGGGATAAAAGCAGTCCCTGCTGGAAGTGCATGTTCCGTTTCACTGGCTTTAGGAATTCATTGCTGGGACCTGATTAGACTTAGGCAATGCACTTAAACTCTGAATTGGGTGAGGTGACCTCCCATGCAAATATTTGCTCCTCGTAGGTGACTGTTCCTAGCAGTGTGCTTTGCTACAGCCTTGCTGTTCTGCCTTGGTGGCCACAGAAGCAGGTCAGGCTGGGCAACTTAGTGCTCACGGTCTGTAGGAAATCATATCCTGTTGTGCTTGCTCTTGTAGGCTCCCTATGGAATATTAATGTTGGAGATTTCTCCAGTGGTGTAAATCAGGACTGGGTATTCCACCAAATTCAGACTATGATGGTCATGTACTTCCTTAGATTAATTTCACTTTTATTTAGCTGTTTGCAACATACATCTCTCTATCTCGGACAGGCTAACCAAGCTCCCTACGTACAGAGAAATGAAGAGAAAGTGTAAAATCTTGTTTTTATGGGATTGGTTTTCCCCCAAGCCAGACATCTGAGGGTAATCAGGCAAGTTGTCTAATTCTCCCTGCTGACTACAAAGGAAGCCTAAAGCTATAGTTAGGATATCTGCATTCGGCAGGGTATAAACTATATAATATGCATATGCAAAATGTGTGTTATACTCAAGAAATTCATAACGATTTTCCTTAGTGAATAGTTCTTGATAAAATACATGAAAGCAGAAGTTGTGTCAAATCTAACCTTAAATTCTAGGCCTTTGGCTCATTTTACTTTAAAATGTGTTTCTTAGTATATTAATGGAAAAATAATGGCAGAGCAAGTGATTTTAGCAAGTGATCACAGATAGCATCTGTGACTAATTCCAAACAATCACAACATGAAATTATATTTTCATGTCTTTAGTTGGAGAATTAGTCCCTTTATTATTGCTGGTGTGCTACTATACTGCCTGTTTTAACAGACAGAAGCCACTGTTTTCTTTTGAGGTCATTATAACATATATTCCAGTACTGTTTCCACATCCTGCAAGGCAAGATTTTTTCTTTTGCAGCCTATTACAAGTTCAGAAGGTTGGAGGTTGCACTTGACGATCTTGTAGGTCTCTTCCAACCTTAATAATTTAATAATACTAAATTAAAACTGGCTTAAGAAAGCTCTCTCCCCTGACCAAGGAAAGTGGAAAATCTTGAACCCACCTTCTGTGAACAAGGCGTTAGTCACAATTACTGAATATTACAGACAATATAATAGTGGCATGCCATGCCTGGGAAATATTTAATTGTCTATTTGTCGCATATGATAATTCACCTAAAGCAATGGCTGCAGCTACAGAAATGCTTAAAAAGCAAAATGAACCCCAAGCATCAGCTGGAGGCAGGGGCTGGACTGCTGCTGGCTGTGTCTGCCTGGTTGCTCCAGGTTATACCACTGCAGGAGATTTAGCCTTGGGGTCAAGCTGCAGCACAGGAGATCTTTGGACCTGTGCTGAAGATGGCTAGGAAAGAGTGGGCAAGGTTGGATTATTTCAATGTCTGTCTTGAGAGCAATGGCCTTGTCATCATGCGGGGCAGGCAGTATTACTGTGGCGCTGGTCATCTTGGGAATTTCCCCTGAGGGTGGCCAGCAGCTGCAGCAGCAGCAGAGAGCAGATCTGTGCATGGCAAAGTCTTCCAGAAGGCTCATGCCAGTCTCTGAAGAGATGCAGAACAGGCTTTCACCTCAGCTCCAGCTGGACCTGCACCATCTCAAAACCACCTCAGCAGCACCTTTCACTTAGATTTATTTCCTAAACTAGGGGAGAGAGGGCTCTGCATCAATGTGCTATTTCTAAGGTGGGAGATTAAAAGTGTTTCCAGTCTACTAGGTCTTGGCACTCCCTTCATTATAATCTGTCCCTATCTGGGCATGTCAACCACCACCCTCACCACGGTTTACATAGAAAGGATGGGGGCACAGAGGCAGGCCAGAGATGTGAAGCACTTTTTTACCCTAGAAACAGAGGATTTTTTATCCTAGCCAGGATTTGAGGATTTGAGGATTTGAGGATTTGAGGATTTGAGGAGTAGGAGGAGTATTCCCAGTCCTGCTCGGTCTCGTTCCACAGACATCTCACCCCACAGATCCTTTGCATGTGGCTAAGAACTGTGATGAGACTGAGTGACATCAGCTGAGGAGGAGAATCCATCCACGTCCTGGAGAAGAACAAGTCAAGTCATGTCCTGCAGACGAGAGCCCACTAGTACTGTGCAGAGCCAGAGACCTTTCAGCGCCACACCAGAGGAAGCATCTTTGCCTCTTGCACTGGTAAAGCAATGCCACAAACAATGATCAGGAGATGTGTCTTCTTCTGCAGCCAGGTGCATCAACATGTCTGAAGGATATGAAGCGAAGAACAAACATAGAGATCCTGACTTCAAAGTGAAAAGCCCAATAAGACTTTTCAGGCGTATATCCCTCCTCAGCACATCAAAACATGACATTTTTCTTCTTTTGGCTGGTATTTTCCCACACTTTTTTCAATTAAATTGTTCTGCTTTACAGGATGCATGTCCTTGGTCAATTATGCCACATGTCTGCTGCTAAATGCATTAGGAGGCTCACTGGGTTTGCTCATGCCTCCAGCAAGGATAAAGAGCTAAAAAAGTGATATATTCCACTCAGCCTCTGACATGTGTGGACAGCGGATGTTCCACAGCAACAGGGTATAAGCTATTTTCAGATTATAAGTCAGATATCTGTAGTCTACTATTAAAAACCCCTCTGTTATTAATTTATTATGTGCTATTGGTACACAGTGAGACATTTTCATTACTAAGCACCACTAGTAGGTGAGGACTTATACTAATTATAAGTGTTATCATTGTAATCTGTGAAGGCTTTGCAGGTGTATTGGACTTTTCAGCTCTTCCCCACACAGCAGAACCCAGAAAGCCACTTGTCCCTTGGGTATCTGTTCTGTCACCTACAGCTTCCCAGACTGATAAACCTGGCTCTGCCTCAGTGCATCCAGCACTCATACCATCACAACATCCTCAATTCCATGCAGAAGTTAACAGCCCAGAGCACATGGAGAAGGGCTGAGAGGAGAAGAATATCCCTGACACAACCCTGAAGGACATTCAGGGAAAGCTTAACATAACTTCGCTGATGACAGAGCCCTCATACAAGAAACCAAAGACATCTGCTCTTCTGCAGACCACCAAGTCCACCACGCTTTTCATCATGTGGGGCTCAGCAGATGTAGCAACACTGTGAAAGAGCTCCTGCTTTATCAGCTCAGTCTTAGCTAACAGAATAATTGCTTGCTTGTATGTCAAGGCTAAAGAGAAACAGCTGAAACAAGGCTTTGTGCAACTTGGTGCTACAGTCATATTTACATTCAGAAATGCGAAAGGCAATGGACATAGCACTGCAAAGGAAAGGAAACACCACATCCAAACAGTGGTTCTGGGCACAAGGCAGTGCATAAACACTCTCAAAAGATCAGGAGCCATTGGTAATATTTGCAGGGGTTCAGATTCAAAATCCAAAGATTTCAGGAGCTGTTGATTTTTTTTTTCTTTTAACCAGTCATTTCTGTAGAGATTTTCAGGAGAAGTCGGTAACCTGCCTTAGGCAGTGCACCGTATCTTGCATTTCAGGAGCAGCCTGGGGCCAGTGCCCCCTACCTCTGCGCTTCACATTGCCAGTAGCCCTGGGGATGTGTGATAGCACTGGATGGGAGCTGCTTTGGGAACCCCAGCAAGGGGGTCCAGAGTGCCTGAGCCACATCCACACATCCACACATCCACACATCCACACATCCACACATCTATTCCACAACCTCCTTCTCTGATGAGCCACATCCAGCGCAGCACCTGGTTTAACCTTCTGTTTATTTTATGCATGCTCTTTCCTGGCAATTACTCCCCCTCCTATACATCCCTGCAGAAAACTTTCTGTTCCTGCTGGGGCACCTCCTGGGTGTCCTGGGGGAAAGCAGAATGCTTCTAATGAGCTCTATGCATAATTTCCTATCAGATTTATCCAGGAGTGCATCAACCAATGTTTTAGAATGAGAGAGGAAATGCAGACTGCAATCTGGAGATAAAAGAGGCAAACCTGGAGCACACATCAGTACTGAAGGTTGGAAGGTCTCAGTGGCATCTGGCTCCAGAGAGCAAATATTTTCATCACAAAATTAGCTCGTTACCTTTTTTTTAGTCCATCAATGCTCTGATTTCTCAGGTGACCCTGGGCAAGGCAGTGCACTAGAATTACTGCTAGAAAGGAAATGATATTGTTCCCCCTTTGCTGCCCCTTTTACACTATGAGCCCTGTGGTTATGGTGAGGTGCCACAGCAGCTGCCACAGAGACATTCCTCATCTGAAATTGCTCCTTTAAGCATTCATGTAGCACAGTTTTCACAGAATCAGTATTTACCAACTAGATCCACAAGCAGTTCATTTTCCGTGCATTAGTGTCACTGCAAGACAGTGATTTACTGCCTCAGTGAGGAGGTGCTTTCTCTGTGGGAGAAGCTCATTTAACCCTCCTCCGAGCCCTGCCAGATGCCTCTAGTCAGCATGGGGAAGAGAGTGGTGGTCTGCAGCATCAGGACCCCTGGGGGATGTGCGGTGCCTGGCTGTGCTCTGCTGCAGCACAGGGAGCGCCAGCCCGGGGCATCCTGAGAGCTCAGCCTCCTGCACGTGAGCTGAATCTAAGCCAAATACAGAGGAGCTTTGAAACACTGCCGGCTTTTAAAAGGATCATTTCAACAAAAAGGTCTCACCACTCTTGTGCACAGCAAAAGCTGGGTGACATTACTGATACCTTCAGCACATGGCACGCTCATTCTGACCACTGCTTGTGTCACAAGACTGATGGTCCTTGATCTGAGGGATATTCAAGTGATATATCCTTCATCCTTTCCTGGGTGGATTCAGTTTTTTGAGAGTGCAGAGATCAAGGCAAGAGGTGGGACAGTGCCCTCACTCTTCTAGTAAATCCCTATGGTCTTGCTGATGAGGTAGCAGACATGCTTGACTTCATTATTTTCCATACAGTTTTCATGTATAGTTTAGATTATTGGTATTTGGTTGCTTTTCCTTTTGAGGTGTGTTGGTCCTATGGCTGCAAGGTGACTTCTCTTCTGAGAGGGAGTGAGAGGAGCAGGCTGGGTTTGGATATGAATGGAAGGTATGAGCTGTGAAAATCTCTCCAGGTGGCAGATTCCCCTGCCCTAACTTTCATGTTCCTTTTTTGCACATACAGGGGCAGAACATTACTTTTGGGGGTGCAGGGTGGGGGAGCCATCAGCATGTCACTTCTTTTCCCGTCAAACAAAGGAAAGAGCCACATTATGTTCTTAGCCTTCCCCTGAAAGGATCTAGGACAAGACATGAATCCGAGACCTACTGAGAAACAATCTCCATCTGTTTTATCAAATTTAATGACTCATTTTTATAAGTCAATAGTGAAATAATGCCTTTTCTTTTTCATGAAGCAGATTCTAAAGATACCCAAAGCCAAGCCTGAAAATATCAGCAATCTAGAATATGAAATAGGGACAATTGGCAGCCCTGCATATAGCTAGCTGGCAACACATCCAAGATGTTTGCCTTCTAATAATAGAAAGCTGTAAGAGGCATATGGAGAAATTGAGCTCTAAGATTTTTATTCCCTATGTATAAATACACTGAAGTCACAGATGTCTCTGCAGTCTCAATCTGCCAAGACCAAATGCAAGGAACAGACCCCAAAGACACCAAGAAATGTGGAATAGCAAGCTCCACATATTGAGGAATTTGCTCCCTTTCTGATAGATGGGTGTTTTAAAAGCTCTACCAACCAATCTGAAATAAACCAATTGATCTATAAAGAAAGCCGCATTTTCTTCACATTCTCTTTTCCCATTAAACCAGGGTGTTGATGCCTGTACTACTAAGGGAAGCCATGTCTTGCCAGGAGCACGTCTGATCACCTCCCAGAGTCATGAGAACACTGTCAGCTCTACTAGAAGCCTCTAAAAAAGGTACGAAACATTGTGAAAACAGCCGTTGTGCAGGTAAAATCTGGCTTTTACATGTGCCTGGCAACACTTAGATTAGATCTTTGCCATGTTAATAGAAGCTTTAAGTTCTAAAGGATGAAAATGTAATTTTCTTGCATATCTCGTAAACAGAAATTGCTAAAATTCATGGCATTTACAGTCTCCAACACCGCAAGCAACACTTTTACACACCAGAGCAGCTGGTAACTTGTGAGTATTATGAGATAATGCCTGTGATTGATACTCATAAAATCTGCAAGGGGAGTCTGTAGGTCCCAAGAGAGCCATAGACTGTCTACAGCTTTTACAAGTTCTACTGCAGCAGGAGGCCAAGTTTGCAATTGCCAGGAGGGAAATATTTATGGGTCATGAACCTTCAGGGTGTGCCAGGAGAGCCTTCAGCTATTGTCAGGAGCATATATAAACTCTACTTTTATGTTACTCAGTTGTCCAGACATGGGGAAATTGGATTCATGCCCGTACTGCCAATATCTGCTGAACTGCTTGTAATTTTTTTTTGTCATTTCTTTATGATGTATCAGGCAGAGTATGACAGATTTATCATTAAAGTCATGTGGGAGGCAAAATGCTTTTGCTCACTTTTTCTAGGGACATCAAAGTCTTGTAAAATCTGGAAATCTCCACAAACAAGTGAGAAAACGAAGGGACCAGGAAAGTGAAAAGCGGTCAGGCTAAGTGAAAAGGTGTTTTTTACCAAATTAATTTCTTTTTTAACTTCTTTGAAATTTGTATTTGTAGACTGAAGGGAAGGTGGGCTCTCTCTTTTCTCCTAAGTACTTAGGATTGCATCTTTCCCATTGCTGGGAAGGTAAGATGACATCCAATATTCATTAGTTAACTGTTCATTGGTTCCTTGCAATAAACAAAGAAACAAAAAGCTTTGATATTCCCCGTAATTTCAAGAACACAAATTAAATAATTAAAAAGTACTTTCTGAAATAAGTCAGAAAAACAGGCTTCCTACATAAGATTTTTAAAACACCTTGTTCCTGCTGTAAATCTTTCAGTAATTTATGAAGCCTTTTGAGATCATTTGTATTATATTGCAATAAAAATGGAAGCTATTATGACAGCAGGTGTCATTTGGTGCAAAGGAACATGTATAATCAGCCATGAAACACCTTCCTACTGGAAGAAGTCAGTCCACAATTAAAGAGCAGGGTGAATGTCATCCCTGAATGTATTTATAGGGCAGCAACCACCATGACAAGTAATGGCACAATTCAAATCGATTTCCAGAGGTCCTTGAACAGATCTCCTTCAAATTGTAAGAATATATTTATTAATGACTGAATCATACAGCAGCAAAGTAGCTGTCAGAAAAGCTTGGCTATTTTTTCCAGTGATATCTGTTTCTCTAATTAAAGATACTACCTCTTGCTCCAAACTTCTGCATTTTTGAAACCATTCCTAGAACTCATACTACTTTTTAGTAGGGAGCAGCAAACATAATGTAAACCTTCTCACAGCTGTTTTTTGTGGGACTTTTTTGCTGTTTTTCTCAGGCACTGTAATTTGGCATTCAGCATCCGCTGTGTCTGCTAAAACGCCGGGATAAAAATCAAATCTGCCTTGTCCAGAGCCCCAGCCTGACATGTATAAAACATTATTTTCCCTCCAGCAGGAACCTCTGCAGATCATTCCTTACCCCAGTGCCTGGGTCTTCTGCAAAGCCATCTGCTAGTCTTGCAAAAAGATGGGGATCCTGACACTGCTGCATGAGGGATTGGAGCCTGAATGCAATTAAGTGCTAATGCCACAACCTCCCTGTGCTTCAGCTGTTCCCATAGACAGAAAATACTAAAAAAACTATGAAAAATCGGTGCAACCTCATAGGGAAGGTGCTATCATCAAGCAAATACCAAGGAGACACAAGAGGAAGTTGCTCCCTTCAGTGTGCACCGACAGAGGAATTCTGCTGCCTCTTTGGTCTGCAGGTAGTCTGTGGGTCGTATGGCAACATCAACACAGTCAGATGGAGAGGGGAGCAAGGGGCTCCCAGCACTTTTCCTTTCCTGGTCTTGCTGCTGACGTGGAGCCCTCCCATGTTCTGCATCACAGAATCACAGAAAAAGCTGAGCTGAAAGGGACCCATAAGGAAGGGAGGCACGTCATGGGAGAGGTGATGGAGAGACAGCACTAATGTGAAATCTGGGTCTCCTGAAGGAGTTAAAGACATTTTTTTCTATGCCTTTGGTGATCCATGTATAGCACATCTCCAATTTTATCCAATCTGCCAACAGGACCAGCATGATGGAATGTGAAATTCCTATCATTATTATTATTATCATTAATATTATCATTATCATTACCATTATTATTATCATTATAATTATCATTATCATTATTATTATTATTATTATTATTATTATTATTATTAATTTTAAAGAGGGTTTATGCCAAACAGCAGAATCCCCCCATCCTTGTCCTAGGAAGTGTTTTAAGAGCCACCTCCTCTTCCTGCCACCATTCACCTTATCCTTCCGTGATGGGGCTTTCCCACATTCTCCGTCTCCTTGCTCTCAGCAGCTCAGGAAGGAGATGCTCTGGCTGCTTCCCTCCCTTTCCAGGAGCTGCTTTTCACAATGGCCATTGCAGCTCTCTCTGGGCAGACCTCTTGTGCAGGAAGAGATGTCCCCTCGCAAGTGTCAGCACTGAGTCTCATTTGCACTGAATCCACCTGAGAAATCCCTCACGCTTCCTCCAAAAAGAACTGGATTGCTTTAAGCATTTCAGAAAACTCTTTCTTTGTAGCCATAATTTTATAAGCAAGCATGAGAGTGGGAACTGCTTCAATCCAGCTTGTTCAGCTGCTGCCGACAGAGCTGACTCCAGACACACAAACCATCCTGGTTGTGCCCCTCCACAGTGTGGGACAGCACAGAGGGGGGCAGCATAGCATGAACCGTGAGGACAGCATCCAGACAGGGTCAAATAGTGCTACAAACTGGCAATCCTGAAAAGCATACACATTAGCAACCCACCGCTCTCCCGCCAAGGTCCTTTTAAATATATACGTATTTGTAGAGTTGTGTATGTGTGTGATTTTTTGTGGCAAGAAAATAAAGTGTTTTCAAATTCTACACCCTCTCCTGTGGAAACGATTTCTTTTTCCTTCTCTTTTTCAGTATTAGTAGCAAGAAAATACAGCCCACCTCATGAGCAAGAGCTGAACAAGGCAGGTCTTCTTTGCTTTAAACCTGCCACTCACACATAATTTAAGCTGCAAGTTTCCAAACCAGGAATATAAAAATGCTGTTTCCACCCACCACATCAACCTGCTGTGCGGAAAATCACATGCAAAAAATTTAGATCTGTTAAGTGCATGGCCAGCATCCAAGCTGCAAAAATAATCTGATTTTCCCTTATTCCAGGCTGTCCCAACAGAAAAAAGACCCCCATGAGTCTGTATCAGTAATCATGAGTATTGGCAGAGACAAAAGCCAAAGGTGGAGCGGAAGTGAGAAGTCTCTTGCCTGTAGGCAGCGACAGGCAACACAGTGGGCAGGAGCCAAGGAAATCCCTGGTGGAGAGCTGGGAGATGTGATCCTATAGCAGAGCCAGCTTGGCATGGAAAACTAATATGCACTGAGTGAGTGCATCAGAAACAACCAGGAAAGATGGAGAAGGGCCCAGGACTGAGGATGTGCCAAGGAGGGCTTTGCAGAGTGCCACTAGTCTGGAACAAAAGTATCAGGGAACAGAGAAATGGAGGTGGCAGAGGGCTCTGCAGCCCGGGGAGGAGGTGGCTGCAGTCTTATGCCACACCAGGATATCATAAACCATTTATCACATGGAATTCTGTGTATAGTGACCCTACAAGGCTTATTATTGAGGCAAATGCTAGATCAATACTAGCAGGAGAAGCTGAGAAGCTCAGCCTTTGCAGTATTCCCTGAGAAGGTATGAATCCATAGTATATGTGAAACCACCACGACATTAAAAGGAAATCCAAATATTGTTACAAAGAAATGCCCATAAATAATCCCAAATTAGAACCTTGGTGTGAAGTCGAAGGTCAGGTGCTTCTCAGATAGTGCTGGTGAGCACAGCTTAGATGACAGCAATCAGAGCAGGGGGGGTTTGTGCTCCAGCTTGCTGCAAAATGTTACAGGGTAGCTGCTGAGTGAACACGGCCACTGGCTTCTCCCTTGACTCTTATAAGTAATGTGACCAAAAGAATGAGCTTTCTAGGGTCACATCTCATAACATGCCAAAAAAAACCACATGCAGCTGAAAAGACAGTACTAGAAACTGCCTTAATGGAAAATTCCATATTTATCAGGGATTTAAATTAGATCATCTGTGCAGGTACCTCTTGGTATATTTTTTAAAGTATATTTTTTTCAGTAATGTGACAGATAAAATTGGAAAGCACAGGGACTGTCAGTTCACTCTGCTCCTTTTTCCCCAGCTAGGTTTTTCTGGGCTATTGCTCAACAGGATAGTAATAAATGCAGTAAATCTGTTTAACTTGACAGATAACGCATAAATGAAAAAGTGCCACCACCTCCAAACACACACATGACAATTTTCTAAACCATGAAATAATTTAGGTTGATGGGGCTTGTGGAGGTCCTCTGATCCACCTCCTACTTGAGCATGGACTCAAATACTTCATCAGTTTTCTGACTTTCCATCCTGAGAGGAGAGAGAAGTCTCTCATACTTATAACCCAAACCCTAGAGGGTTGAGGTTTAAAATACATATCAGTCCTCAGCATTTCCCCTGCTGTCTGACTCAGGCAAAGTCAATGGTTCCTAGTGCTCAGGCATTCCCAGAAACTTTACAGGGAGGATGTTTCCTAAACTATTCAGAAAAGGGGTTGAAATTTCCCAGTGATCTTTGGTGTAGTACATGGTGAAGGATAAATAAAATGGAAGGTGCAAATTGATGTAGATAAGCAGAAAGTAACACACGTGGGAAAAAGTGCTTCTGTTGCAGACAGTGAAAAACTCTGAACTAGCTGTTCAGGAAAGGTCTTGGAGTGAGATAGTTTGTGAAAATGACAGCTCAGTGCTCAGGAGAGGTCAAACAGGAGGTTAGAAATGTAGCTGGGAAAGGCACAGCAAGGGACACTGTGCCAACTGTCAGCATACCGTGCATGGTACAGCTCTCTTCATTTCAGAAATGAAGGAGAACTGAGAAAGAGACAAAAATAAGGGAAAAGGATGGCCAAAGGCTTCTGTGCAAAGAGAGACTGAGCAGACCAGCACCCTTCCGTCAGGAGAAGACATTGCTGAGAAAGAAGATGAGAGCCGTTCTAAAAATCATGAAATGTCGGGGGACTGACGGGAAATTATGTTCACTGCCTCACTGATACAGAAATTACAAAACATCAAGTAAATTTACCAAGTGGTGGATTCAAAATAATGGGGAGAGGTTCCCCTTTGCAGTGCATGGTGAGCTGTGGAGCTACTTGCTGCACGACACCACAGGCAGTGAGATTTTTCACAGCTCCAAGGAAGACCAAAGCCAAAGAGACATTTTTTCAAGGAGCAGTAAATACAAAGGCGTTGCTTCTGGCTCAAGAAGTCACCGCAGGTCTGTCTTCCTGCTATCTCCACTTCACCGCACCTGTGGTTTGGCCCGTGAATGCTTCAAAATTACGTAGTCATGGCTGTGTCTCAGAGCTGTAGGTTCCAGAGGAGAGAAGAGATGTCAGAGCAGATAACTTGCAGGGCCCAGCATCTGGTCCCACACTATCAGCCCTCTGACAGATAAGCAAACCTTCAGGCTGGCACAAAACTGGTGGGTGCAAATTAACCCATTCCAGACTTCTGAAGAAGCAGAGTGCTCAGGGAGCACCTGACACCATGATGATCTATTTTTAGTCTGAGCTAAGAGCACTCGAGCAGGATTTGCTGTATCCTTGAACCACAGACTCAGCTGTCCTGGTCAAACCAGATCTGGGAAGTCATCTGGCTGAACAAAACACGTGTAAAGTCAAAATTTCTTTCTGTCTAAAGATACAAAGAGTTTTCTCAAAAATGCGTCATTTCATGGATCTTTCCAAGGCACAGAAGCAAAAAACAAGGCAATCAGCCCACTCTGGAGAGATAAAATTCCTCCAGGTGCAGGAGCGCCCTAACTGCCCTGCTGCCAAGGGATGCGTGATGAGGAACAGCCCCCTCCTTATATTACAACTCCTTACTCTTTTCTGGTCTGCACTGCTGTATTTTCCACACTGCTTTCTAGATCCTCGATGCCCAAGAACACATCTGCCAGTTTTGTTACTCAAAAGCAGAGCCAGAAAAAGAGCAAAAAACCTCTTTTATTGAACTGGCTGCTATGGCTTTGATTGAGAAATATAACATCCCAAGATGAGTTATTGGCTCAACTGTCACCCATGAAATGTGTCCTCTTGGTGACAGACTAAGAACGCATTTGAGTGTGCATAGCACATTTGCACAGCTCTCTCAGCACCTGGAGCCTGATTTTTTTTGCAGGTCCTGCAGTTTGCCCTCCACACGTGGTACAGAGGCCCCTCAACTCTCCCTACAGCCTGCAGAACACCAGAAAACTCAGTCTGGCACAGTTTAAATCTATATCTCCGTGGTTTGGTTTTCTTAATTATGTAATGGATGGGTTTGAGAGCACTGGTGCTGTGAATATGAAGCAAACCTTTAAGGCAGCCCCCACAGTTCGTGGCATAGCTGCTGTAACACCGTGTCAATCACTCCAGCTCTGAGCACAGAAGGCTGCAGTGGCACTGTTAGATTTCAAATAAAGATCATTCATAGGGGAACTGGGTAATTTCTCTGCATGGAGCTGTCTATTTCAGATGCCTAGAAAATTGAGCTAAATATCGTTCATTATGTTTAACTCATCTGATTTTTAAAAGAAGAAATTTGCTTTAAAATGGCTTTAAACCTCTCCCCTCTGGAGCTCTGAGTATTTTCATCACCTGAGGCTCGGAGAGAAGGGTGCACCATTTGCTTTCCTGCCCTCAATTTAATTTTCACTGCTAAATGGTGAAATGCAATTAAAAATTTCTTCATGTGAGGACAGTTCCATAGCTGTGAACATCCCTGTGTCATACACAGGTTCAGCACAGATGAGCACAGACCACTTTGCCTCATCCAGGCAAGCTCTGTGAAAGTTAGCTGCTGAGCCAAGACGATGCCTTATCTGCAAAGGCTGGACTTCCCCCTAAGAATCTGGCTCCTGGCATAACATTAGGTGTTCGGGATTTTTTTGAAAGGTTTGGTTTACCATATATGCTGCATTTGTAATGAACTTCTCTGGGAATTGTGTCTGATATGAGATATATGTCTCAAATATCAGGCTCTGCAATAATTTTGCAATAATGTCATTAATTGCACCTTCCAAGGCAAGGAACCTAAGCGGCTATTAAAAACTTTGGTTTATATTAAATCAGTAAAGTTAATTGCCTGTCCATAACAAATGAAAAAGAAATACATACTTTGGAAGATGGTCACAGGTCTCCAATCGATAAAAATTGAATGTGCTTCTACGTATCTCAGAGCAAAATTATATTTCAGTACTTTATTGAGTATTCCAGGAATTCCTTGACAACATACTGCTAGGAAATCAGGTTACTCATATATTCCTACAGAAGGCATGGGAAGGCCAAGTTCAGTGGAGTTAAACAGGTGCACACCACCACCTCATGGCAAAGGGACTATGGACTTCTTGGGTTTATAAAAAATAACGTAATATGAAAAAATAAACATCACATGTATTATATACTTCATTACTAAGTAAGAATTACTATTATAATCTTTATAACCCAGCTAAGTGCAGAGAAAAATACATACTGGTTTTTCATTCCTACCATTCCTCACAGCACTGAGACTTTTTGCAGGAATAAGAACAAAAGCCCACTCAGCCGAGTATGAACTGAAGATCAGGCCAAGTTTAAGTGTTACAAGGTAGTGAATCTCCTGTCACTTTCACTTTCACTCACAAAAAATTGTTATCTCTGATTTTGGGTAGTTGCAGGAGAACAGCCATACACTCAGGAAATGAACTTGTCAAAACCTTTTTTGGCTTGAGAATATCACGAGTCTTGGCTTTTACTACCCCTTGGGTTTAGCTGAACCGAAAATATCCTTAGAAAAGGACATCATCTGAATCTCTGCAGTCACGGGCTCAAGCAAAGCCAGAACATTCAGAGGGAGGCTGAACTAATGTGAGAGAGCAGAGCACTTTGACTTGGGTAAAAATGCATTTAACTCAAATATTTGTCACATTTGAGAAAAAATTTAATTGTATTATAGTACAAGTTCACTATTTGGGAAGGTACACATGCTCAGGTAGTCCAACATTGCCTCACAGAACTTTTGTGACAGTGGAACAGCACACATGGAAGCCATGAGGAAGGTGACCTGGGCTTGCACCAGTGTTGGCTTCTCTATGTCACTTGGATGCTCAAGCTGTGAAAGTCTGCTTGGTGCTACTTACTAAATTCTGCCCTTAAATGAGTACACACAAAATAGAGCAACCAAAACTCAGGAAATATTCTGGGACTTGAAGCCTGCTTTCCATCCCTGGGGAAGTGTTTTGCCTGCCCTTGGTTTCAGTGCTTCCTTCGTGGAATATAAATCTTGCTCCTTCAACCAGCTAGTGAGTAAGCCCCAGATATATGCATCAAATCTAATAGGATGCGGCACATCCATGCAAGCGTCCACCTCCTCTCAGGATGAAGTGCTGTAAGAATTAAATCCACTGAAGATCATGCTAATATGTAATTGAGTCATGGAGATAAATGAATCACATAAGCTGCTTGCACGAAATGATCACTTTTCACCACATGATTTCATAAAGGGGAGCTTGGTTATAGCAGAGGGAAAAAGTTATTCCTGGTTCTGAATTACATTACCCCAGTCCACCCTATTGAAATTGCATGGGTGAAACCAGAAAGGGGAAAGATTATCCATCTGGAACCAAGTGTCTCCATCACGCAATGAACAATCTCTGATTATAGCACCGGTGTCCAAAATTAATTAGAATCCACCAAGCTAGACCATTTCAATATTCCTAATTTTATCATTTGGCAATTAATCTACTTTCGGCCACATATGGCTTACTGTAGAAAGAAACTCCTGCCTGCTCTCAAGCCTTGCTGGACGGAGAAGGATCTCAAAAATAGATGAGAAAAGGTGCACTGTATACGTATTTTTCAGCAGTTGAGAACACTGCAAGGAAGAGCAGCACAGGTAAATTTTCCCAGTCACCTGAAATGTCTGGTTATTCATTTATAATAATGTCATTTATAATCAATGACACTCATAATCTCAGGAAGGTTTTGCGTATCATGAATGGTTATTTAGGTTCTGTTTTGCACAGTACCTATCACAGGGCTCCATTTATGGGTTTCTGAAGAAGAAATATGCCAATAGAAATAATTGTAATTGTTATCAGTGGCAGAAGGAAGGGATGACACTGAGAGACTGGATAGCAGTCAGGCAAAAAGGAGTTCATCCACCACAACAGTCTCTCAGATACAAGACCGTCCCTAGAAGATTGTTTCATCGTCTCTTTAGAATAAGTGGGTATGAGTCCATTCACCTTATTTAGCACTATGCCCACTGCAGTAGTTTCTCATGAGCTTGCCAAAGATCAGTGTTGTGGTTGCTGAGTGCACAGATGGTGTCAGTACTCGACCAAGAGGGTTTGCTTATTGCCCATTCAACATCGTATGGAGAAGATGGAAAAGATGCAGTCTAGCCAAGACTGGGCGACAGCCACTTCACTCTAGTTCACAACCCCAGCTCAGGCACACCTGACCCACACATCTCTGACAGACATGTGGAGCTCAGTCCTAGTACTGGGAATTGTGCACAGGAAGAAAACCTCTCAGTGACTGGCCTGTAACTGGAATTCAGGTACAGAAAGGTTTTCAGCTCACCATTGTTCAACAATAACCTCATGGACTTCACTCAGAGAGCTAAAGGGCAGGCTTTAAAGGACTGGTTTTTTTCCTGCCAGAAGCAATCCCCCATAGACAGTTTTCGTGTAACCATCCTGTTTTGTAGGCTGAAAGAATTTATCGGAATGATTTCCAAGCTGACCTAAGTTCCAGAGGACCATCTTCAACCTGTTTAATTTTGGAGCATAGATAAAGCCAAAATGTCCTGCCGTATTCTCTCTTCCAAGAGCCATGGCCATGTAAAGGAAAAAAGCAAAGCCTCTCTTTTTCAGTTCAACCGTTCTTTTATTATAGTATATTTTAAATATACCTTTGAACCAGCAGGTTTTCTAAGACTGTCACCTTTTTCTTTTTCCATCTGCTTTTAGGTCTCAGATTCCTTTTCTATAGAAGCTATTAGCTTTGCACTGAGAAATACAAGGGGGAATGTTTCAATGACAGCAAGATGCAGCACTAGGTGCAATGTTATATTCTGAGTAAATGATACCATTCAAAGGGCAGAGCAGAGCATGAATAGCATTGATTTCCAGAAGAGCTATTTCGGTACTTAGCAAAGTTTGATAAGACTGCTCTCCTTCACTGCCTGAGTGTTAAGAGGCTGTGTCCCACACCAGCAGGCAGCAATATGGTCTGAGCTAAATGTAACTCATCACCTCCTGCAGGGTTGTCAGCATTAAATTGTGCCTGGGCTCACCACCCCAGCCTCGTGGAAAACTCAAGAGCATCCCACAGTAGCACTGTGTGCTAAGGTAGGAGCGCCCAAATCACACTTTGCACTCTAGAAGGGCTCACAAAGTAGGTTTTTATCATCAAAGCACTCTGTGACCTACTCCAAGGGTATCTGAAATCACCTGGCATCCAAAGATGAAGGTCTGACTGGTGTCTGAGAGCCTCCAAGGGTGAAGGTGGGCAGGAGGAGACCCTTTGGAGCCAGTCCAAGGCAATGGGATGCTCTTTCAAAACTTCAAAACCAAGAGCAGCAGCACCACTTCAGAGAACATTTTACCTACCGAGTTTAATCTACCTCAAGATAAGGTGAACTATGACTTGAGAGTGCTGCCTTCTTTGCTTTAAGTGGGGTCTGGAGAACCAGCTCAAGTGCGAATAAAGTACATCCACAAGTTTGAATACGCAAATCCATCTCCAAGCATTGAATTGTGTTCTGCCCATCCACACAAATAGCTGTAATAAAACCAAAAGGTTTGCAGCGAAAATCCATAAATTCATATAACTTTCCAGAGCAAGTTATATGAAATTGAAGTAAAAAAAATTTACAGATGATTTGAAAAGAGAAAAGAACTTATTGTTTGCTCAAGTCTGGTACTGTGTAAGATCTATTTTCTAACAAATTCTGAAGTACCATATGATATCTTACTTTAGCTAAAATACAACATTTTAAACCTATTTCTGGTTTTGAAAGTTTTTTGAAAGTAACTTTCAGCTACTTTACAAGCACAAGCGTGTCAATAAGATGTTGTCTTATTAGAATGCCCTTCAACCACCTGAATAACTCAACATTGGCAGCAGTTCAGACCACACATCTTGGCAGGGAAACAACCTGGCTATATCCAAAGCTATCACTAAGCACACTTTCTGTGGCATGCCAACCTTGAGTACCTTGAAAGTGTACGAGTATTTTAAGAAGGTTAGAATGTTGTTGTCAGTTTGTCAGTTATTTCATTTCACCAATTACCACAGCTTCAACAAATCCTTAGATGTCACAGGTCTCCTGAAGCTGCTGCCAAATTAGAAAAGGGAGAGGGATGGGTCAGCAGAGCCATTGAGGGAGTGAGAGTCCCTGTGTCACCATGTCTGGAGGCTAGAGACTTGTTTACTTCAGTTTTAGTCTATTTAACTGAACACTGAACTGGGAATCTTGATTGCTTTTGAGGAAATAAATAGAAATAATTGTATTTTTAAAGTTCAAAATTCTTCATGCAGTGCTGTGGGAAAGTGACATTGTGGGCAGGAGCTGGGCCAACAGAGAGGATTGTGATGTGACTGATCTTTCCAAAGATAAATTGGTTGTAAAATCATGTTCCTAATCTTCTGGTTGCTCCTCCAGCTCTACTTCTTCATGGCCCACCTTATTCACCAGCAACCCAGTCTGTGGGAGCTATCAGGCCCTGGGCAAGTGTTTACAATCACAGCAGTTACCAAAGCAGCTCTGACATCAGGGACCGGCTCACGCCTCCCACCATTTCCAGTCCATCACCCCTTCTTTCCTGCTCTCTCCCACTGTTCCTCTCAGCTAATTCCCAGACATGCACAGGGTCATTGCTCCAGAGCAGGTTCCCCCCTAGAGAAAACCCTTCACTTACGCATCACTCCTTTTGCTAATGTTTCACCTACATCTTTACTGTCCTGCTCATCGCCCAGCACTTCCCCTAGCATCGCCGCTGGCTGTTCACCTCCTCCCTGCCTGTCTGATAACTGGGCAGCCAGCGAAAGCAGCAGCAGGCCAGTAGAGTTAATGTTGTCCTGTCAAATCTCAAATCATGTACTTCCAATCCCAGCTGGTTCCTTCAAGGAGAAACAAAATGAAACAAAAAGACCCAGAACACAGAAGCATGAAAATGCCTTTGCAAAGTTTGAACGCTGATGTTTAGTTTCTTGACATGATGAATTTACCCAGAAAAGCTGAATCTCAAGCATACAGGAATCTGTTAAGAAAAAGGCACTGCAAGTAGCTGGCAGGCAGCAAGACATTGTGTCAATGACCACTATCCTTCTCGGGTAATATCCTTGTCAAAGACAATAGGACCGCTCTGCACGCATAGGATACAGAAGCAGCCACTGAGCAAGCAAATTCCAACTTATTTCACCAGCCATAAAATAAATCCTAAGTCCATCAGTGCTCGTGTAGAAATGAAAGCTGTTTTATGACCAAAGCCATAAGAAGAAAGCCCTTCAAATGCCCACTTCAAAGTCTAAAGCTTTCTTACACTTCTGACACTTACAATCCCTTTAGCTTTTTGCTATGAGTGCAGTTTTAGCAACAACAGGAATGAGGAAATAACACCACCAAATTGGCTTAGCACCATGTGTGAATTCTTATTTACAAGCTACCGATAATAGCTTTTTTATCCCTGGCTCAGCTCTAGCTGCAGCGAGTCTGAAAGCAGCTGCACAGCACAGCGCTGACAGCAAGCAGGGCACTGCCCCAGCCCAACCTCTGCTCCTCTCTCCTGAGGCCCCGCACCATCAGGTATTGCCACGGAAGTGCCCCTGTGTCAGTGGAGGATCAGGGACTCACTATGCACTAGTATGACCTACTGCTGCCCAGGCCACTTCTCTTCTATTTCTGACCTTCTTATTTTCTCACCTCACACAAAAAGACCTGCTCTTATTGATGTTCCCATCGTTTTTTCTGCACTACAGGGCAGCAAAACATTCAATGGTGCCAGAAACGAGAGCAGCTACTAATAAAAACTGAGCATGAGCTGGTGCCCAGGAGTCAAGGTACCCACATATGGAGGAGTCAGAGGTCCTGGTTCTCACTCCCTGGAGCATGCTTGTGTACCAAGAAGAGGGGCAGGAGCTCTGGACTCATCTTTACCCCTGTATTACTCACATCTCCAGGTCCTCTTTATCTATTGCATTAATGCACAGCTGGTTATAAATATCGTCACGTGAAAGAAAGCGGTTTGGGTCTTTTATCTAACTGACATTCCTCATGTTTTCCCACATTTCTTATGGCATGTGGTGAGGGAGGAGAGCCCACAAAATCATCCTTCTTCATGGATTTTCAACAAGATACGCCTTGAGGGAATAGTTACAATCTCAAATCTACATTTTGGCAAAGTTTCCAGTGGATTAATTTGAAATATATAACAAGATAATGATATCCTAATGATTTTTTTTCAGGTTATTATATAAATCATGCCACTCTCTCCAAAATGATGGAGGGTCCTATTTATTACTCCCTCTTCAGTTTCCATCACTTTCTGTTGTCCCAAAGCATTTAGAGCTGTTGTAATATCCCTTCCCAATGTACTAAAATACGATATGCCTGTTGCTATTGCAAGACACCAAAGTCCAGATTAAGTGATTGGGTTTTTTGTTTGAATCTAGGAACAAAACAATAAGTTATAAATAACATCCACTCTGGTGCACCTGACAATTGCAAGCCATAAAAAACCAAAGAGGGCTATGACATGCTCCAACTAATTTAAGATCTTTCATATAAAAGACTAAAAGCCTCAGATACGACAATGTGCATGCACATAAAAAAACGTCAAACAAAAAAACAAAAAAACCCCACCCAAAAACCCAGAAGAAATGAGAAGTATAATTCTCCTCATGTTTCTGCAGGAACAGAGAGTCTATTACATAACAGAGCTGAGATGACCCTAAAAAAGACTCCAAGCTGTAAAAAGAAAAATTGATAATGCTTGCTAGTTTGACCTGAAGATAAACTCCTTCCTGGTCTTAAATCTACTGACTGGATCCAGGGGGGTGTGTCTATCTCCATTTCAGCCCTGCCACACAATAGGATCTTTTGGCATAAGTATTTTTTTCATAATGTAAATCAGGCACGTAGTTCCATCTTACCCTAGGAAAGCTGTTCTCTATTTGCTTAAACTAAGGAAACTTGGCAGTGTGACTAAGATGAGACTCCCAAATATGTTTCATTTTACTGTGAGAGTCATTATTAGCATCAAGAAGTCCTAGGACTAGCCTGTTAAAATTGGTACAGCCACTGCCCTGTGATGTGCACATGAGACACAAGAGGCAGACATAGCTGGGCAGGAGGAAAGAGCAGAGTGAAACAAGCCAGCACTAGGATTGTCCACGGGCCACTCTCTGTACAACCAGCACTGATTTATTTTAAATGTCCCAGCAGGGAAGATTTTACTGGGGAATCAGAATACAAGCAGTGAGGGAACTTTGCCACTATTTATCTGGAGCTCCTCCACACACTTAGGAAGACATTCAGCAAGTAATCTTCCATAAGTAAGTTCACAAGTTCTCTTACACCTTCTCTTAAGCCAGAGGGGAAAATGTAAAGTTATTTGCAGGAGCGGTTTATCCAAGCTGTCAGATATTCATGGAATAAAATCAAACTCCAGTTCGGCAAGACCAAGAGATTTTTCAGAACTGTATTTATTTCAAGAAACCTGGAAGAAGTCCAAGTAGGGTTGTTTTACTAAAAGCCAGAGAAAGACCTCATCTGACCTGCAAAATCTGAATGCTGCGTGTGTATCGTGAATGTTAAAACTGAAATGGCCTGTGGATGCCACGTCAGAGAGAACTCAGTTTTCAGCTCAGAATAGCCAGTGACCATCATGGCTGATGCATAGGCCAGGTTCCAGCCCTGCTTGTTGCTGAATCAGGGAAGCAGTGACATCTCTACCTGTTGCATCCCAACAGACTACCCCTGTCTTTACACCTCCTGTCATCCTTAGTGAATGTATTTTGAAAAGTTTGCAGCTTCATTTTGACACAAAATGAAAACAGATTTTGGAACTGCAACATCTCATCGTGGGATAGAGTCCTTGTTTTCCAGCCCAACTGAGCTTTAAGCTTTAGTTTTTAATGCCTAATGCAAATAATTTGAAATAGGAACACTGAAAGGCCTGGATGCATTCTAAGCACTAGTATTACAAATCAGTAAGCATAAAACATATTTTAAACTCACTCCTATTTCATTAATCCAAACTTCATAGTAAGTAAAGTAGAAATCTTCCTACAAATTCAAAAGCAAACCACTTTCCAATCTCGCTTCATCTGTTTAAATTATGCTGACTGCCATAGAAAGCATACCCTTTAGAAATAACAGATGATTAAACAGCCTGCCTCACCTGTAAATAAGCATGGAATTTGGTGTGTTAGACATGTTATTTGCTTTGCACCTACTAGTCAAGCTCAAGTCCTGTGACTATTTATCTACCAGAGAGACTCCAAGTTTTTTTTCATTTGAAATAAATGCCAAATGACAAATTGCTTTTGACTCCAGAGATTTGGAAACTGAACTACTGCCACACATGTAAGCTTTTTCCTGGGGAGCCATCTGCAAGGCAAACACAAAACTCTAACATTATTATTCCAATCCAAGGTGAAATACTGCAAAATACAAACTCAACCTCCAGTTTCACTCCTACTAATATGCACACAACATAAGACTCAAATAAAAATGTTCAGCTGTGAATATTTATGCCTTATTTTTAGCTCCGTTGTATTTAGAGGCTTAGTACACCTTTGGTTGCTTCTCATCCTCCAAATAGACAACACAGAAAGATTTCTTTTTTGTGCCAATCATATACTAGCATCTGCAAGACAGAAAGAACATGGCAAAGGCACACAAAATGTAGGAAGAGGTTTGCTGGTGCTTGCTGCATTTCAATGGGATGTTTGAAAAATGGAAAAAGTTGTACTGATTTCAGGATATACTTTCAAGAGCCATCAGCTTTCTGATGTGTGGTAGTCTAACCTGCGCTGTCATGTCTCCAGCCAAAATCGTAGCAAGGTGCCAGTGGGCTCCAGAAACCTCTGATGCTTCAGTTGTGGTTCTCCACCTACGGACATTGGGCAAATCATGCAGTTCTGCCACACAGTTTTCTCTGAAGACATAAGGAAAATCATTCTGAACCTCCTCATTAGAAAAAAGCACTACCTGGTAAATCCAACATGCTTGTGTTATTAATGGAAATTAAGGAGAAACCGTGCCTCTCACTTGCCTTTCAGACACTAAAGCAAACATTCATTATTATATTTATGAGCATAACTTGGCAAATTGCATAAGCCCAGCTGGAAAAGGTGCACAGTAATGAAATAAACTTGTGCAAATGTGATCTGAGCAGTAAAAATTCATTATAAAAGCAATCCATGATTGCTTTTACTAAACAATTACAGGACTGACAAAAATAATGGTTGCAACAGCTCTGCAGTCACTGATTACTATTTCTTAAGGCACCACCATAAAACACTATGCATTAAAGACGTTGCAAAACAACAGCTTTTGAAAAACTGAATGTATGCTAAAATACAGAATCTGAATACAGAGATGAATCAAGAGAGTAAAGTCTCTCTTTCCCTATGATTTGGATTTAAATACTGTCCTGGAGGACGCAAGTGTCGAGACGCTGCCAGTAAACATGCATCTGATATAATTAAAGGAAGAAGTAGTGACATACAGAATTTCTCCGGTGTGTCTGACCATGAATCTTGTTGAGAGTGACTCAGGTACACTAACTATGATTTCAGGGAGGAGACACAAGGACTATCCACACCCCCCCACCAGAAGCATTACATCTAAGCTTTAGCACTACCAAGCACTTCTACCAGCCTTTGTGATTCTACTGGATTCACGGAATCTTCTAGAAGATTTTCCACAGAGAAATGCAAAGCTGTCAGCGTGATCCTAGCAGGATTTTTTCCATCGCCACTTGGTTGATCTCCCCAAACCGACTCTCAGCTGAAGGCACCACACAAATCTGAGGATTTGTTTGTCCAGGGCACTGGCAAGGTCCCCATCACTTAATGGGATTATCCAAATGGCTCACGAATTAACATCTTTTAATAATTTGAACATATTTAACCTCATATTACCCCTACTATTTCACAGAATATTATACATATGAGGAACTACAGCACAAAGAGGCTAATGCTTAGATCCTGGAAAAAGGACACTAAAAATAACTTACCATTATGTGCCATTGCTATGCCCAGCTTTCAGCATCCTTGTCCTCCTGATGGAATATGAACCTTTGACAGTCTGATCACTTGGATACCTCATGCTGGGGAGCACCCTAGGCAGCAAGGAACTGCACAGGGCAAGGAATGGCAACCTAGTTCAAATCCTGCCCTCCTATGGCAGCAGAGAGGCATCCCCAAGCTTCCCTGAAGGTGATGATGGATATACACTGAAGAGATACAGCAGGAGATCTCTTTAACAGTAAGCTGAATACATGAGTAGCCTTTCAGGGATCTGTAGAGAGCAGTGTTTTGCCAGATCCACCAATCTGGTTACAAAGCAAGAGTAGTGTAGGCATGCCATCTGAAGGTGGTATTGTCATATTTTAGGAGGAGAAGAGATCTTTAAGGAGTTAAAACAAGCTGTCCCTTGACCATGCAGCTAGACTCATGCCTTTGAACATGTGCTTGATATTGTCCTTAAAAATTTGCCTCAAGACTTTAACATTGCAAGTGGGAACACATTTTAGGACAAAAGGACAAAACTGTTAGATGCTTAGATGTCCATTACCTTGTTCATCACAAGCTCTGGGTTTTTTTCCATGATCATCCCTGCAATCAGTCCAAAAGTTTAATTTTGTTTCAAGGAAATACTAGGACCTGGAAAAACTGTCAGGGTCATTAGAACAGCCACGCATGGACAGAGCAATGGTCCATCCAGTCCTGTGTTCTGTCCCCATTCTCTGTCCCAAATGCAGCTGCCCAGGCCAAAGCGTGACAACAGGGCAAGCACTCATCAGCACCTGCCCTGGTTATGCTCCTGGCCCCCTTCAGGTTGTGGCTCTGGGACCTCCTGCACCAGGCAAAGCATAAACAAGCAAAGTGATAAAGATCAACAACAAGTGAGCATCCAGGCCTAAAAATGCTCTTTATATTTTCATTGTAAAGTACTATCTTCAGAAAAACTATCCGACTTTTTCGCAACCTCTGCAAATTTTTATCATTCTTTTTTTTGAATGTATAAACTGGGTGCAGCCTTTAGTACCAACCCTACTAATGCTAAGTACAGAGTTCAGCTCCCTTTTGACTCAGCAGTCTTTTAGCTACGTATCTCACAAACATGTTTTGCTGTAGCATCAAACTAGAATTTCATATTCAAGTACATGCTTACTGGCATTCTTAAGCTTTTATCAGCATCACTGTTTTCCTATGTAAAGCATCTGTTTGATTACACTTAAATACAACTTTGTGTAACAAGGCCAACTTATCCAGCACTCCAGATTTCTCTGTAGATCTGCCCCCTTATCTCTACAGGTCTTTCTACAGTCTTTGTGTGAGTTGCAAGTTTTCTTCTGGCTTCGAGTTCAGTACCAAAAACATTGAGTAGTGCTGGTACTTGTATGGAGCCTTGAAGACTCTCATGAGACACATTTTAATCTGGCGATGATTTCCTATGACAAGCTTCTAGACTTATGCAAATTCAAGACAATTTAGGATGCTTTTAGGAATATTGCTCTAAAAATATATCTTACATGCTACCCATGTCTTGCTTTCTATGAGCAATCCAGAGATGTGTGGTGGAGAGTCTGGCTTTAAGTATGGCTGTGACAAAACAAAAATGGACCGGGGTGTGATTTGTATCAAAATAAAGTGAGCAGAAGTGTGAACGGGGTGGGAGTGAGAGCTTTTACTCGTGTGGTGAGTGCCAATTAACAGACATCAGAAATTTGTGCCAGTGTGAGGCAGGCACTCGCAGCCCCCCCACCCACCACAGGCTCTGCTCTGCAGGGACTCATTACGAATGTGAGCCAGAAGCAGTCAGGGCTGTGGAGACAAGGGAGTACCAACCTGAGGCTATCAGGAATAGGAAGAGAGGGCAATGAGGATGGTGGGATTGATTTCAGGTTCTGGTCTGCGGACATGCGGTGAGAGAAGAGGATGGAGCTTCATATCCGAGTGTTTAAAGGATGGATGATGTGGGAAGCACTGCTTTGAGGATGTGGCACAGCAGGGATGGGACCTCCAAATATTCAAAGCCAAATGCTTTTTCTCATAAATAATTACAAATCTTTATCCCTTCCTTGTTTTCAGATAAATACAATTCTTTTAGCCTGCACCAATTAGCTGGATACTAATCTATTAAATATTTACATTCTTGACAATGTAGGGGTACCTTTGCAATCCAAAAGTCAAGTGGCAGATACAAATGCCTCCCAAAATTTAAAGAAAATGCGTGTGCTCTGCTCCTTTCATGTGCAACATTTATAATCTCAGCAAAAATGAAAGCAGATTTGCTTGACGAGATGTAGCATGAGACATTGAAATCCCCCTTTGCCCTGGCTTGCCAGCCAAATAAATCACAGGCCACTTCATTGCGTCTCTGTCTGAATACATAAACATGACAGGACAGCTTTGGGAACATCTAGTAAATCTCACTAAACACTTCCACTGATAGCATAATAACATGCTAAGCATATTCTAGCTGCCACACTGCAGCGAGAATCAGAGTGCCTCTCTCCTGCTTTTTGTACTGCTGAGCCTTGCTTCCATAAAAAGAAAGATACTATCATAGTTTTGTTTTAAAATACTGGCTCACACTGCAGGTTGTATATTTTCAAAACTCAGCTTTTCTCGCTCTCGTTTTTGGGACACATCATTCATTAACCTTGGAGTGCTCTCCTGACAAGGTGAAAACTCATTAACCACATCTGTATAATTTAAACACACGGCTTTGTTACTATGCTGGCACCAGCCCACAGGGACGGCTGAGTTCCTGTAGCAATAGCTTGCTCTCATGGCAGGTATGTCCTCAATAGCTATCTCTGGAACAGAAGATAATTACCTGCCCAGTAAAAGAATCACAGTACCAGAAAATCCACACAAATGCTGTATGAACTTGTATAAGGCAAGACCACCTCACCCACGACTGTCACAGAGCAGAAAAAGAAAGAGCTGCTCTTGAGTTTCCCTTTGCATGTTACCTGAACAGTCCCCATTGGAATGATTCCTCTCCCTGTCTCTCGCAATACCTGACGATACAAGAGAGAGATGCACACACAAAAACTTTCAGCTCTCACGTCAAACACTTTTCTTCCCTCAGCAGCCATTTCAGGGGCAGACGGCTTTTCAAAAGTGCTTGTTCTTAATAAAAGCCCAAGAGAACAATTTTGATGCTGGGTATCTCTAATACTTTATATCACTGTCCCCTGTAATAGGCAAAGAAACACTAACACTGCTGCAGGGACATCAGGGAAGTGGCAGCTGGATCCAAGTGGCAGGGGAATGGCCCCACCATTTGGAGTTACCTTCCCCAGCACCATGGCTACATCCAGCTGATCCCTAGTTACATTTGCCTAATGTGGGCTGCTTGTGGTTAGGTTTCACCCCTCTGCCAACCTCCCAAGTGTTGTTCAAAGCCTCATGGCACCAGGGATACAGGCTCCTTCAGTGAGGATCACTGATTCACATTCACTTTCCAGGACAAGCTTTTAGTCCTGCCCATTTCTCCAGCGACTGGATAGATCCAGCACTGGCAGACTTCTAAAGGCACCAGAGACCCACTAGGCTTCAAAAGCTTGTGGTAGCAATATCCGACAGCAAAATCAGGACTGCATCATTTAATTTATGATAGTGTTGGAGATGGAGGGGAAGCAGCTTAGCGTGGTAGGCCCTGGGTGAATGCATTAGCAAATGAAAGCCACTGGAACCCTTATGACAGATTTCCCCACATGGGTTTATTTCTAGGCTGAATGCTAAGCAGGATCTGTCTACTTTCCAATTTCAGTTTGAATGATGCCAAAATCTTTTGAGCACAACCCAAGCAAGTCAAAGTGGAAGATACTCATTTCACTAAAGAAAAAGTAGTCTAGGAAGCTCTCTAGAGTGCAATAAAGACCCACACACAGAGAGCCCTGAGCTGTGGTTTGGCATTCACATTGCAGAGGGCTTTTGGCATTTGGCAAGTCCTCCACTCTTGCCACTTCCCATGTCTCAGGTGCCACCCAGAGCTGCTTCCTATCTACTCTGGTGAAGACACAGTGACAGTCCAAGGGCAACAGCAAGAAAGCAAAAAGAGAAACAAAAACTGAGTTCGGCATTTAAAGAGCCAAATTCACCAAATTTTTCTCAACATAATTAAAATGGCATGAGACAATTTCGAATGGATCAAACTAACTTTTTCATGTGGTTTACCTTACCTCTCCTTACATCCTCCTTTATCCCATTCTCATAATTTTCCACCATGGAACAACTGAGGCTTTGCAAGTCCTTGCCATTGCACCAGAACCCTTCCTTATTTTTCTTTTGCAACTGAATCCTTCAGACCAGGACTTGACCACCTGCTTAAGGGCTGTCCAGATATAGGCAAGGTTTGCAACACCTCCAAGGAACCTCATTTCTCACCACGTTTGCCTGTGTGTAAGGTTCTGGGTGGAAACATATCCACGGTTCTGGCCCATACCTGGAGCACTGCACCAGCTCCAAGGGCAGCACAGCAGCCAGGCTGTGGTCCATGCTGACAGGGAGACACCTGGTCCTGACCCAAACCTCCACAAGTTAGTGGCAAGACTCCCACTGACCTGGATAGAGCCTGGATCAGCTCTCTGGTGGGACAGTTATGGAGGTAATCTAAGTGGAAGGCTCCAAGTAAATGACTGCCAATGAATGACACACTCATGAGCAGAAGGGAGAGATCGTGGCAGGAGGGAAATTTTAGCAGCAGGAGCAACCAGTCAACAGTGGTAAAGTAGAACAAACAAAATTCCTACAGGATGATACATAGATAACTTCTCATGGTATCCTCTCTGTAACCCCATCCTTGCAAATTTCTTTTATTCACCCATAGCTTACATTGGCACCTATTTTACCTCCAAATCTGGCATAATACATTTCAGACACGTGCAGCAAGCACATTTCATAGCATAGACAATTCAAAAAAAAGATTCTTTCTTACTTTCTCTCAGGCCACATTTGTGTGAATCCTTTTCCATCTTCAGGCTAACAAAAGCTGTCTCTGTAGCCACAGCAGCAGCTTTAACCGTGAAAACTTATTCTTAAGGGAATATTTAATGCTGTTTATTTGGACATAATTTAGAAACCGCACTTTTTTAGGAAGGTGAGCAAATCTCTAGGCAGAAAATGCCAGTGAGGCCTTTTAAAGCAAATCAGTGCATGGAAACTGCTGGTAGAAATACATGGAGGCTAATGCCAGAGATGTATTCACCCGATCTAGCTGTTGGCACTTAAAGGAGGAGGCTGGAAACTAACAGTCCAAGAAGAAGGAAAGAGAACTCCAAAGGTATCCTAGACTGGGTTGACCCCTCTGGCAAGGTACCTGCCTCCCTCCCTCACTGTGGAAGCCAGATTTTGCCTCATACAGACCTGTGTTTAGAGGAGACGTGGAAACGGAGCTCATGAAATGGACTGGCTGCTCAGGTAACACGAGACTGAGCACTGGGATCATTTTTCCTTTTAATCATCTAGTTCTGTGGTGTTGGAAATATTGATGTGGGCACTTGCTCATGCAGGCAAACAGGGAAAACTTTGGAGGGCAGCAGGGTCAGCCAAGCACCCAGGTTATCAGGCAGGTTTGTCGTGATGGGGCAGGTCTTGCAGGTCAGGACCAGGCTCCAGAGAGGCACTCAGGGTCAGAACTGCCCTGGGATGGCCAGGCAGGGCTGTGGAGAGCTGGAGACCTGCACTGCTGCTGCATGGCCAGGGAAAGGGCTGGAATGGGGCCCTGGCCCATGGGCACAATGTGGGGAGGTCCTGGAGGAGGTCAAGCAAGGCCAACAGAGCCTGTTAGTGCCCTGAGGACCCTGGCAGTAGCTTGCCTGTAAATGTTCAAGGACTCCAGCTTTATCAGTTTTCATTAAAACTAATGGGATGAAATCATACCTATTTGTAACATCTCTTGCCCTCCTTTTCTAAAACTTAAAAGTCTGTCACTGTAAGCAGATCCTTGAGAACAGCTGACAGAATGGCTTGTTATGAAGAACCCAACCTGCAGTGCTGTAGGCTACTGCAATTACCTGAATCTTTACCACTGTTGCAAATTACTCTCATTTGTCAATGTCTCCATCCTGCCCAACCCATGATACATTGTTATCATTGCCTTTGGATTTGAATATTCCACAATGCTGCATTTGTTGCAGAAGGAATCTATTAAAAAACAATATGAAATTTAGAGAAGACTTTTGCTTACAGATAGCCTGTGTTGTACTGCATTAACACTCATCAGTCTTCACTAATTTATTCTTGCTCCCTTGTAATAGGCGTGCAGACACTGTGTAAAAAGGAGCTCTATGAGAACGAATGATGCAGTTTCATTCCTCAAGCACAGTACACAGATTCTCACTCCATAAATTGTTCCATTTGTAAATTATCCCATAGGTTAATAGATTTTAGAGCCTGAAGGGACTTCTGGCATCATCTAGCCTGTATTAACTCTTGTGTAACCATTGCATGTATTAGGTGTACAATTTTATCTAGTGACTCCTAGAAAAAAGAAATTATTCTCCCAAACTTATGGCAGCTGAGGATCTTTGAGGGAAAAACTATGAATGAAATAAATAATCTTTTGCCTTTAAAAGTTACTTCTAACAGGAGATTTCCTTGATATATAAGTCACCAGTAGTTAAAGGCAGATTACATTCATAGTAATTGATACATGCTAGATGTTATCAAAGTGATTTCAGGCTTCACTCCACAAAGGCACTTAACAGTGAATAGCTTTAAACTCGTGAATTGACTGGTAGGTTTCTGTGGGACCACTCCTGGGCTTCCAACAGAGCCTGCATGTAAGAGCTTGCTAGAATAACTCTTGCAAAAGCTGACTGAATACATCTATAAAACAGCACCACATGAGCTTCAGTGTGAACTGAAACTCCAGACTCTAATAGCTGCACTGCAGCAAAATGCCTTCAGGGCAGGTCTGGAAACATTATGATATCTGTATATCACACCAAGCTGATTGTCTGTGAGCATGGTGATATCCCACTTAAAAAAAAAAAACCCTGGTACATGACACTCAGGCTTGAAAATCTTGGATTTTGCTACCAGTAATCACAAAATGATGCTCATTTCTGCAGCATATGACAAGAAATAGTTAGTGTCTGTGGCACATGCTTAGCAAAGACTGACTTTTAAGTGGTGACTACAGCAGCTGTAGATGTTTGTTTAGCTGAAGACGCCTTCATTTACCTTCCCTTTGAGAAGACAGCATTGTCACAATAGCTCTGTCACCTCATAAACTCAACCTCAAAACAACATTAATTGGAATCCATGGGAAGCACCTGATACTTTCAGGAAAACACAAAATTGTGTCAAAGCACATCAAGAAAAGTAAGATGTACAACAAGAAAAATGTCAAAGTAGAATCAATATCGAGAAATAAGAAGGTGAAAGATGAAATGCAACAAACATTATTGCCAGCTTTTGGAAATAACTGCAGAGTATCCAGGTGACTGAAAAAATTAATTGGGACACTGGGAAAAGAACAAATTAGTTCACTAGCAAGTTAGGTATGAGCTAGGATCCTAACTAGAACTAGCAAGACTGAATAATATGGCTTCAAGGTGAAACTGTGAACTTTATAGAATCTATACAACAGTAAGATGATTTGGGGATATCTTCAGGTAGACTTTTATCCAGTTTATATCTTAAAGAACATCCATTATTTCCTTGATTTATTCCACAGGTTTGTCTCCATGTCTGATGCTAAAGATTCTTTTATCATGAGGTCTGAATCAATTAATTAAGCCTCTGAAGAGCACCAATAAGATTCTGATTAATCTTCCACTCAGAGCAGAGCCTGAAAAAAATCTATAGTACCTTAGCAGTACTAATGACAAAGCTCCTCCAAAAACAGTAGAGCTATTTTTCTTTCCTCCTTTCCTAAGGTGACAGTGAACGGGATACTTGCACTAAAAATTATGAAACAGACTTCTCAGTTAAGACTTTGTCAGTTAAGGTACTTCTCTAAACCTTTGCTTTTGTGGTTGCAACTTGAAAAGAAATTGTGTTCCAAACCTCTAGAAAGGTTTGTTCGCGACTGTGAAGACAATAAAGTGATACCTGCATGTGGCATACTGAGGAGCAAAAGGAATGCCTTCACTGAGTGAAACAGCCACATGCCACCTACACAAGCCACCTACACCCCACAAGCATCAGCAGTGCACAGGGTGCTCCTGAAGGGCATCTTTGCTTTAGTTATGTTTGAAAAGAATTCAGTCTGTGTGCCCCAAGACCAATTTTTGATGTGAACCAAAGCATGCTAAGGGGGCAATTGCTGCTAAAGCACACTCCTACCTTGCCCTAAAATATCACTGGCACGTTGCCTGCAGGCACCAGCCTGCTCTGCTGGGTTCAGAAGCTGAGCAGCAAGTTAATGCTTCCGGCAGGACTTGGAAACAGGTTTACTAGGGCTCTTTGGGATTTCTAATGTAAGTTCAATACTCAGAGGGAAAGATCAGGCCTTCAGGTGTTTTACTGTAGTGAGCTGCTGTTGAGTTCTGAGTGCCAAGGTAGTCACAGAAGATTTCAGCAACATGTATGAAACTACAAAAAGAAATCAATCTCCTTCAAGTTTTGTACAGAGATTGAAAGTTTTGTAAATGATCTGAGGTGACAAGTTTCAAAAAATTAGGATGGAGACAAGAGTTTGAAGGACATAGGCACACAAAAAATCAGGAAAACTGAAGAAACCACTGCAGGGGCTCACTTATTCACTACAAAATTCAGCAGAACTTGGAATCTGAAATCTGTGGCTGAAGGATAGAAACACAGTGAGGACTGGAGGTGGGAAAAACCATGAGTGACCTCCTTCAAAATTTGGATCCCAAAAAAGAAATCAGCAATAGAGAACAGAAACTTCTCTAGTAACAGTAGGTCCTACAATCTTCTTGGCCCACATCTGTTTCCTGCTGTAAGTTTCTATTTTGGCACTGAAGCATGCCAACTACCCAACAATTGTTTTGTGCAGGTACAATCTAGACACAAACAGGGATATAAACGCTTTTTGGGTTTTGTCATTTGGTTTCTTCTAAGTTTTTCCGGGCTTTGCAAAGACTAATCTGTGTCCAAACAGGTGGCACATAGAGTAAGAAAGACAGAGCAAGTTGCACACAGAGCAGTATCACATCAGTCCCACTTGTCTGCCTTGTCCTGGACAGTTTCCCGTACCAGGACCGATACCCCACATATGCTCCCCAAGCAGCAGGATCAGACCAGTACGTTTGTGCCATGGGTTTCTAGCTGCAGTCCTCTGAGATACTGTGTTTTCAGGACATGTTTTCAGATAAAAACATCACTCTCCTACCATGGCTAACTTGAATGCACCTTAGCAACGTGGTCAAAAACAAGAAGCCTCAGGCACACAGACAAGTTACCACACAGTGACAAGCCGCTGTGGGTCAGCTACCCTCCAATGGCTATCTCCACTGATGCTGTTAAATGTCTGCAAGGAAAGACTGGTGGCTGTGATTTGTTTCTGCCACAGACTGTGTGCACAGTTACAGCACATCAGCTGATAGGAGGTCATTTCTTTCCCACTTTCATCCTGCCTGTGCTGCCTGTAGTATTTTGCTGGCTGATTTGACAGGCCCCGTGTAGACAGAGGCTGTGGATGGCTGGAAGCTTGTTTCTATTATTTCCCACTTCGGTCCTGTTTGAAGGACAGCCTGGCAATGTGTATACACAGATGTGGGTCTGGCAGGCACTGGCTGGCAGAGGACCCAGGGAAGCACCCATGGAGTTGGAAGAAAACATTTGCTATGATTTAGGGGTTGGGCAGGGGTAGGAAAGAAGAGGGCATAGCGAGAAAAATTATGCAGATTCTTCTCAGCGGACTGAGGACAGCAAGGGTTCACAGAGGCTGGAAGATAATAGCTGATAGTGTGATTGCAGTTCTGAGGGCATTGACTCAAAACAAAGGAAAAAGCTGTCATGTCAAACAGGACCCTCAGCTCACTGCCAATAAAAGCACAAAGATATTGAGGAATGAGAGGGAAACAAAACCTGCTGGTTCTCTTTTTGTTTTCTTCTTTTCTCTGAAGGCTGGTACAGTACAATAGGAAATTTAGAAGCACACTGAAAAGAAATTTCAGTGAAGTGTTTTCTCTGAGAACAACCTGTGAATTAACTTCATGACTGAAGTTCAAAAATATTTTATTGCTATACCTCTTTTTACACCAAAGGCTTTGGTGTAAACACCTCTCAGTGTTTCAAATCAGCTTGTTTCAAAGCTTACAGTATTACCTGGTTACAGTTCCCATCTGAGCCTGTGGTGCATCACCGTATATATCTGGTTAATGTTTGCAGTAATAAGAAAATAAATTGTTTCAGCAAGAAAATAGCTAGTGCAGATATTTACTTGCATTGTAAAAATGGTCGGGTCAAAGAACAACTTCCCCAGGGGGGAAAAAATAGAGAGAACCAAATAAAACCAGAGACATAAACAGAAACATGCATCACATCTTTATCCTGGCAACCAGCATGAGGGTTTAACAAATCTGCACCAAATGACATCCAGCTCAAGGTCCAGCACTTCGCCTTTATTATTTAGCTTTTTTGATTAAAGCTTTGGAGTTTTTTCACTGTCATGTTGTAAGTGATTAGGACATGCCTTTCACAAATTAAAATGTCCATTTTTCTTAAAAATGCTGGATTTTGCTGGCTGCCAGGTCACTTGTATTTCAACAGAAAAACTGGCACTCTCTTCTTACTCAAGTTGACTACATAAAACAGCATAGATCAAACTAAGCAAAGTCCCATGGGAACAATAGACAGGGAAACACACACTCCAGAATTTGCTGGATTATTTATAAAATATGATGACTTTAAATAGGCTGTTTCTGTAGCAGCTCATGGATTCTCTGTATATCTCAGATTCATTTTGTTTCCCTTTTTTTTTTTTCATTTTATCTCCTGGGTTTCTTAAAATATAAGTTGGATATTTCTGCTTGTTTGCCTTCCCTCCCCAAACACCAACAAAATTTCTGGAATTGGCACTAGCACTCTGGATGCATAAAGAAGCAACTTTTCAAATTAAGCCATGCACAATTTAATTTCTCTTGGGGTCTTAATAATCACAATATCTTTCAAACATAAGGTACAAAGCTTCATTTAAAAAGAAAAAAAACTTCAATTTGTATGTGTCTGCCTTATTCCCCTACTAAAGACAAGATCTCAAATTCTCAAAGCAACAAAGGTAGAGGCAGCTACTTAGTTACCTGAATTTGTTTGTCATCATTGTTTACTATTTATATCCCAGTGGCGTTGTATTATACACAGTACAATACAGATGAAGACAGCCCTCTCCATCACACAGCTTACAGTCATAACTGTAGCTAATAAGAAAAAGGAAGAGCAGGATGGTCTCGATCTCTCTGCCTCAGTTCATCACCTTTAAAAGAATGGCATTTGTGCCCAGAATTCTTGGTCATGTATCTACCATGGAAAAAAGTGATAGCAAAACATTTAAGTAGCTAGAAGACTTTTAGAGACCTCAATGGAGACACAATTTCAGCACTTCTAGCTTCACTGTTGTACGTGGAAAACACAGCATATTAACTACAAATGTGGGCTGCATGCTCCTGGGAATCCTAACGGCTGAAAGACAGAGGGAAAGTAAGACAACCACAACTTATTACTAAATAAACAAAAAAGCACCTCATATTACGAAGGTTATTCTCAAAAACTTTAGATGTGCAAATCATGGTTTCAAATATTTGAGGTTGCAGGCTTTGCCCCTGCATGTTTTACTTTTGCCTCTTGAGTAGAGCAGCAGTCTCATCATTGACACACTTCTTTATGTTATTCTGCAATATGTCAAGACCTGCATCCTTAAAATCTGTAGATCTGAAAGTATGAATCAGCAAAATTCTCAACTTTTTCTTTTACTGTTAGAGAATGGCTAAACAAACTACCACTGTAATCTAAAAAAACAGACAATAAACACTCAATGAACATTGAACTGGTTGGTTTCTGGTTTACAGGCTCTTGCACTGTGCTCCCAGAAGCAGGAGGATCAGATACGGTATAGTTAAAAAAGTTATTTTCAAAAATAATTCACAGTTCATTTATGGTGGGAATTGTTTGTTTCTTACCCCTCAGGAAGTTTCACTTGGTTGGGTAAATAAAGGATGAACAATTCTTCATTTAAGTACCTGGATATAGGAAGAGGCTCTCACATTTTTTCATAAACCCCTTTTCTTGTCACTTTTCCATTTTTACCTTTGCTATGTAACACTGTGTCTTGTGGGCTGCTATTTAGTTAAGAGAAGATAGGTGTACTTTCCTCCAGAACACATCACTATGAGGAAAAGCCACATAAACACTAACTCTGCAGAAGAGAGGACTGAAAAAAGCAACTCAGAATCAAGCTGTGTAATGAATCTCCATAGGAAATACATATGTAATTAATTAAACATTAAAAGAGAATATTGAAAGCTGCCAGCTGGGTCATCAAGTAACAATAAAAAACCAATAAAACAATAAAAAAAGATCCAAGAGGCCAACTCACCAACTCAGTGAGTGAGGGCAACTTCCCTGAGCAGCTAAACCAGAGACTACTTTCACTGCTACCCTAATATACCTCAAGAATTTGCGGGATAAAATCTGCCTGAAAGCTTAATTCTCCCTCCTGTCAGAACTTTCTCAGATTCTGCCTTTCATGCGTGAACTGAGTCCTCCCTCACCAAGCCACTGTGGCCTTAAATGCCTCCAGACTGAGCTCTATTATGTATTCCAGCTGAGCATACCTAGTAAACAGATACATGAGCCAAACCAATGATCAAGTTTATAAAAACCTGCTGCACTGTCATCTCCTCCCTTCTCACACATACCACCTGTTGTCCAGCTCATCTGGTTTGGGGTGTTTTTCCCCCCATCCATCTGTTATATTTTCCACTGTCTTCACTGGTAAGCCCCGTGCTACATCGCTGTATAGTAAGTAGCACAAAACTGTACCTGCCAGCACAGAGCTATTAATTAAGTTAGCAGTAGTGGGATAATAACAGGACCCTGGCTCAGTACAATTTTCACCTGAACCAGCTGAACACATTTACCTAAAGGAAACAAAGACTGGTATTCCAGCAATTTATGTATTCAGGATTTTCATTCATGGCACAATTAACCATTTCTACCACTACAGACAGTGCTGGACAGTTTTATTTGAACAGCAGTCTGTCTTTCCTGCACTGACCAGTAAAGCACTGACCTCTTGGCAGGTAACAGCAGACGGGCCTGCTTTTGCTCTGTAGTGGCGACAGCTCCCTGCAATGCTGTAATGAGCATGCTGTGACAACCAGTAATGACACCAGCCAGAAGACAATCTGAAAAACACTGCAGTAATGCTGAAGCGAACAAAATATTTAACTCTGGGATTTCTTTACAGAGAACCTGGCATTGAATCCACATCGGCTGCCTGCTGAAAGCAGGACCCTCTGCAGCTGCACAAGGCTGGACTGGGACAGTGCCCACTTTGGTGTGCAAAGGATTGTGTGTAAAGACTGGAGGTTTTGGTTCCTTCTCTAGAAAGCAGAAGTGTCCTTTGCATGCCACACATGATCTATGTTTGCACAGATACGTATTAAAATATGTCTGCATAAAGTAATTGGGGAACCACTTGCCTTTCTCCATCTGTCCCAGCCAAGAGATGGAGAACGTGTGTACATCACACAGCCAAGGTGACAAGTAAGCAAGTGGAGTATTTGTAACCCTCCCCTTTTACCTAAAAGAGCTTAAGATATGCATATTTTCTTTCTTTTATACTCCCATGCTACATTTTCAGGGAGGAATTTCTCCTTCCCTGTGTCTGGAAATCTTTGATTTATGGAGGAACTAACCATTTCTCTTAAATTCGACCTTAATTCTAAAGCAATGTGACTGTTTGAACAGGGGTTGAAAAAGGCTAATGAGGAAAACATGGCAGCTTTCTAGAACCTGTGTCCATCCAAGCATTTCACTCAGCACTGGCTGTTGTCACAGCCAAGTAAATCCCAATTACCTACTCCCTTACCAGCTCAAGAATGTATCCTACAAAAGATGCATAATCAGGAAAATAACCAACTGCTACATTTAATCTCCCCATCCAAGCACTCTGTATATACCCATCCAAGGCACTGAATCCCAACAACCTTAAAGTTAAAAAATATTATTGACTTCTGGGTTTGATTTCTAAGGCAGCACTTCATCAGAGGCCTGATCAAAATAATATAAACAGAGGGAATAAAAAAAGGACCTCCAAACTCCAAGGACTGGCTGAATTCTCCCCTACAGCAATTTTGTGATCCATGTTTACATTTTTCATACAGAGCTACTGGCACTTTTTGAAGTCCAGTTTACATCTTGACAGCTCCAGCTGTCAGGTCAGTGCTGCAGTCCAAGAGAAGCTGAGAGGGTCAGGGCCTTCTCTCAAAGTCCTGGTTGTTTCAGAAGGTCTGTAGCTGGTTATACAGAAATGGAATGCTCCCTTCATGAAGCACTTCAGTACAGACCATTTCCTTTTAATTAGTGAAGACATACAGCCTTTTGATAATTTCTTTCTCACGTATTCCATCCTGTTTGTATCAGAGATTTCCATTACTTTTCACATGGCTCTCACTTAAGTTCTTCATAATTCTTTTGTTCTCATTGTACAGACGGAAGAGCAGATTGCTCTGTAAGAAAACGCACATGAAATAAAAAGTGCGTTCCCTGAACCACACAGCCTGCTCCATGGAGAAAGAAGCTAAATGCCTCTGCATTGCCAATAGGTGCCTAACACAAAAGAGAGTATGCAGAAGAGAAGTAACCTGCTCTACAAACTACTGGCACAGATACAAGTATTACTCTGTGCAGGTATCCAAAACGCAACACTAGAGTCAAATACGTATCTGCCTGCAGCTTTGCCAGAGTTACAACAGCAATGCTTTTGTCTCCTCTGCTTTCTTTAATTAGTGTCACATCCATTACTGAGCTGCAGCAAAACTGACATTTCAGGAAACAATGCCTAGCTCTTGCTAATCAGAAAGGGAGCTGTAAATCTTGCAAGGAGAGACTGGTTTTAATTCGTGCCTATGGGATTCTGATATTGAAATACTGGCCTTAAATATCTGCTCCATGGGGAGTTAACTGCTGCACATTAATTCTGAACTTACCAGTTGCTGAGCTGCAATAAGACCAAAAAAAAAGAGTGACAAGTGACGTAACACTAAGTGACATAGCACTGGGAATGCTGCAGCAAGTGCCAGAGTGCACCCACCCATGAAGCACACCACACCAATACTCACTCCCTACACACAGCCTGTACTATCCACTTGGAGAAGGAACCAGCTTCAGACAGCCCAGCATTACCGGAGATCCACTCTTACATACACTGAGGGAAAGTTGCATGGAACAGCAACACAGCCCCTCAGAGAGACTTGGGAGGTCACCATTGGATTTGCCACTTCATGCTTTATTTTCTTTCTTTGGCTGTAATGACTCATACTGGGACATTTTATTGAGTCATCTTCCATGCAACCTGTTACAAAAAAAAAAAGAGAAAACAAGGTCAGATAAACTTAGGAAAGTTTTCTGAAGTGCCTCTCTCCAGCTTAACACACTTTTTGATGATGCAGCTTCCTATCTTTATTGTGAGGTGACATGAGGTCATCATGATTCATTCAAACTGTCCATGTTTCACTACATTCACTGCTGGAAATGGCACTCCAGAATGCAGACGCCCTTCAAATTCCACAGTCAAAGGAAAAACTTTCACACCATATTTAGAAAGTCTCAAATCCCTCTTTACTGTGGTCCTTCATACAGGAACTTTTCCCAGGGACAGCTGTAAGATGGATTGCTGCTTATTTTTGAAGGTGCAATAAGACAGTTTAAGGGTCTGTCCTTTCTTTAGAAGTCTTGTTAATATACATACCATTACATTTTTGCTTTTAAATAAGCCTGCAAAAATATGTAAAAATTCAGATTTCCCACATTTTATATGCAAAATCTCTCTAATACCAAATGTTAGCAAAAATTCATTTCGTAAATGCAAAAGTACAAACAAGTCTCAATTGGATGGAGGTAGAAGCTCTCCTTTTTGCAGGAGATAAATATTTATACTCATATAAGCTTTTATTATGATTCATAAATTTCTCAGAATTATTAGCATCCTTGTGGCAGCTTCCTAAGGCACGGTAATGCTGCCGTGTCTGCTTCAGAGAGGACAAGCTGAAACACTGAAAGACTGAGGTTCACCTCACTGAACTTTTAGTTCCTTAATCTGAATGATTACCCTGGGTTCCTTTCATCATGAGGCAAAAGAGAAGAAATCACTTTCAGAGTGACTGGTCCTTCCTAAACAAAGCAAGTTGAAATTACACTCAGGCATTATCTAACCCTGAATGAGATACATAGAGAAACTGGAGGGCTAGAGGGTACAAGACACTAACTTTGTTCCCGTGCATAGGGACTTCGTTTCCAAAGAAAGTATGCAGCAAAACATGATTTTGACTTAATATTTCTCAAAAGTCAAGCCCACATCTTAACAATTGAGCAACATAAGATAGCGGGCAAGACACTAAAATAAGCATTTGCTAAAAATCTTCTTTCTTTGATGAATTTGGTGCAATAAGGAAATTACAAGAATAATCTATCAATAATTCTATAACACAGCTATTACAGGTGCAGACCAAAGTACCTTGTTTGAAAATGCTTGATAGGTACAATGATGCATGAAAAAATTGACATATGAGAATGGTAAATCTTGTGACACAGCTGAATACTACAAACAACTCAAAATTGCATGCAGGAAGTCATCAAACACACAGGTAGATTGTGCAGCTGTTTTTTCTTTTGAATCCAATAGAAGAGAAAATGAAGAAGTATGGTCAAAAACCCGGCTGAATTTCTGGACTAAAATGTACCAACTAATCAACTAATAATGCGGATTTAAGGAACCATCTTGTTCATTTGTTGAACATAATTTTATTTGTTTTCCATTACTTTGTTTCTATTGCCTTGAAATATTCCCATCACAAATCTTTCCTGGAGCTTTGGCATGAAACGTGTCAGCTTTCAAGTAACACAACGGAAGGAGAAATGAGCTAGCATCCAAAGAGAAAGGAGAGAATGAAGCCACAAGAGCATAGTTGAGTTTTAAATGTGTTATAGTCATCTTATAAAATTCCCATCCGTTTGGCTAGTTACACTGTAGTTTTTCCCCAATATTTCTTTTCCAGAAGAAATGAAGTGTGATATTGTGGATTGTGTTCAAAATCAACTGCTATCGCTGATTTCAGTAGAGCTGTTCAGAGTGTAAAGCTAAGTGCAGAACTGTGGTCCATCTTGTACAGCTAAATGAAAACAGGTGTTTAGAACAGACAGAAAAAGGGTGGCCAAACCATAGGTCTATCCAAACTAGTATTAAATGTATTCCACATTTTTGAAGCTGAGTCACAGCCACAGTTTCGGTTTTTACGTGGGGAGTGATTTTATCTATTTCACTTTTACAGTGATTTGACAATAACCAAGGTAATCAATTATGAATTTCAGGCAAAGTTCTGGTTTCTGCTGGCCTTGTTTTTTTATGCTGTGGTACAGCTGAGAAACATATGAGGATTATTCCTTCTTTTTCTTTACCAAACCTGGCTGGTTTTCAACATTTGTATTTATTCTGAAATCAATTCAGATTGACTCACTTCTAATGAGCCCGCTCCTAAATCTACTATTTTAAAGAGGAACGGAAATGCTTTAAAATAAATGTATTCCAAACTTTGCTTACTCTGGTAACCAGAGTTTACCTACCACACAGGCAAGGAAATGTCAAAGCACTGAAATAAAAGACCAAAGAGGTCAGTCTGTAGAATCAATACAGAACTACGCCACAGCAGCTACAGAACCAAAAAAAAAAGCACAGCAAATTGTTCCTATGGTTTAGATGAGTAGTTCCAGGCAGCTTGTCAATACACTGGCTGTACAATCTCTTGTGCTTTTTTTACATGATGGAAAGGCATACATGAATATTTAGGTCAAATAAATAATATATATCTCATAAATAGTACAGTGGGCATGTCCTTGGAGGTTTCACTTTAGTGGACAATATTTGTATCTTGAAAACGGAGACAAGTGTGTTTTAACCATCTGTATCAAGATGTGCTGGTTTGGCCTAGGGTGGAGTTAATTTTCTTCACAGTAGCTGGTGCAGGGCTGTGTTTTGGATTTGTGCTGGAGACAGTAATAACATGGGGATGTTTTGGTTACTGCTGAGCAGGGCTTACACAGGGTCAAGGCCTTTTCTGCCTCTCATCCCACCCTGCCAGCGATGGGCTGGGGGTGCACATGGAATGGAGAGGGGACACAGCGGGACAGCTGACCCAAGCTGACCAGAGGGATATCCCAGACCATGTCGTGTCATACTCAGCATACAAACTAGGGGGAAAATTGCCTGGAGGCCACTGCTCAGGGATTGGCTGGGCACTGGGCATTGTTTTTTATGTGCATCACTTGTCTTTCCAGGGATTTATTCATCTCTTTTTTTATTATCTTCCTTTTCATTTTAAGTTTTCAATATTAATATTATTATTTTATTTTATTTCGATTATTGAATCATTCTTATCTCAATCCACAGGTTTTCTCATTTTTACTCTTCCAATTCTCTTCCCCACCATCCTGCTGGCAAGGGTGGGGAGTGAGGGACCAGCTGTGTGGTGCTTAGTTGCCAGCTGGGGTTAAACAACAACACAAGAGTACTGATGATTTATATAATGTTCTTTTTTTTTTCATACCCATATCCAGAAGGGTGCACTTAGCAAAACAAAAAAAAACCCCAAAAACCAAAAAACACCCCAAACCAAAACAAAAACAAAACCCAACCAAACAAAAAAAACCAAACCAAAACAAAAAAACCCAAACAAAACAAAAACAACAACCCCAAAAAAACCAAACAGGACAGTAAAAATCAAGGAAACACATTCCAGGCATAAATGAAAATACACTGGGTCACTTACTGTTGCTAGATCTCTTTCTCTCACAAATAGAGCTCTTTCCTCCTCTTCTCTAGCTACTGCGTAGTCCAGAATTTTCCTCTTGCACTCCCCACAGATCTGAATTCTGAAATAAAGAGTAAAATTAAGACCATAAGATTAATCACTTACAGAAAGGTACACAAAAGCATGGCAAATTAGGAATCAAAATGCAGACAAACAGGTGAAACCCTCCAGCAGTCTGAGACCAAGAACTGTGCATTCCAGCTTCTATTGTACATGTATTTATTTTTTCTTTACATCATACCACACATTTTCCTATTAATTATCAGCCACCTACTCTCAGGGATGACCATGTGCTCTTTAACTCACTGCTTTGCTTAATAATGCACTTGCTATATCTTCTTGTCTCACTACACTTGTCACATTTCCGAGCACCCATTTCAAGCAGCTAATTACAGTCGTAACTGGGGCACTTTCAGACCAGCATACATGCCTCATGTTTGCCAGATGGTGGATCCAGATCTCCCTGTCTTGTGTGTAGTCAGCAAACAGATAAAACCACAGCTCAACATTTTTGAAACCTGCTGTAGATCAATGTTGCATCAGTATGTCACCGAGAACTGACTTGGCCTACCTACATCAATAGAAGTTAGTTCTGCTCAACCTATTTCATACTGAATTTCCCCAAGAGCTGCTCTGATGCTAAAAGACTAAAACCAAAATATTACAAAGATTCTAACCCCCAAAAGGTGTAATCTTCTCCAACTTGCCTATCTGAATTTTAAGAGTGCCATGACAATTAAGGGCAATAACAACTTGAAGGTCCTGCACTGGATTCAGCACTCAGGATCTAACACGTCTGCAGCCCAGAGTTTCACAGCTTTTGTACTCACAGGTTGTCCTGCTCAGCAGACAAGTAATAATGTAACGACAGGCTAATCTCAAGCTAACAATGAATAGCCATAGAATTCATCAAAAACGTCTAAGAAGAAGAAGAAATATTTAAGCTAGAATGCTTACAGTTCATGGCTTGGAGCGTTTCTGGTACAGGAACTTTACAGCTGCAAGGATGTAAGCACAGGTACATTTACCTTTTCCATACAATAGCCACCACATAGGAATTCAGAAACTTCTCATGTTACAGTTGGTCAGCATTGTACTCCTTCATCTGGCTACTTAGGTACCTGCTGTCCTGCTCCCTGCGCTATAAACCATCCCTGTGCCACAGAGCCTTAGGAAGAAAGATGGAAAGAAGAAATGTATCACTCACTGCATCCATAAATGATGACACAGTATTGTTGTAGCTTCTGGTCATGCCACTTCTGCAGTGGTTATTGGCACATATAGCAGCTCTCCTGGAAACAGCTGAAACCTGGAGGATTATAGCAGCCTTTGTGGCACAACGGTTAAAAACAGAGCTAAACAAAGCAATAAAGATACAAAAAGCAAGGCTAGATACTTTAGTGCTGAGAAAGAGTTTGCTACGGACTAATCTTACACGAAGGAACTGGAACAGCATTACTTTAGATTCAGAAGTGGTGCTTTCCCCAGGGAAGGCTCCCAGGAGAACCACTTCCAACGGTTTTTGTCCTACCCACCTTTCCTCTCAACCCTGTGAAGAAGTGCTGTATTTCCACTCCTGCCAGAGAGAGAAAAATGAGAGAAAAATCATTCTACCAGGCTTGAAATCCCCAAATGCTTTTAGTGGTTGTAATTTCCCCAGTGAGCAATTTTTAGCAGAATGAGCAGATAAAATTACACTGCAAAGCGTCAGACTGCAGGATAGAATCTTCATCATAATCAGGCATCATTCTTGCAACTGTTTCATCTCAGGAATTCCTTGCATATTCATCCCTCTTAAAGGCAAGGCGACAGAGGTCTCTGAATAGATGTCGTATTCAGGATTTCCTTCTACACTTTATTGCAGGGTAAGCCAAGGCAGCCCAGTGTTCCCAGTTACACGTGTACAGCAGCTGTACAGTTGCACTGTTTATGCCATCGCTGCACCAGCCCTGGGTTCTCTACCAGGACTGCAGGATTATTAAATACCAGTCAGGCACTGAACCCGAGTATGTACAGGTGACAATGAGCAGATTTACAATCATGTAAATGAAATCATGATGAACCACCAGCTCTGCTCATCACACTTTTCCTCCTCATCCTCAATGTGTCTTTCAAGTACCATTTTTTATTTCATACGACTGCTGTGAATAATGGTGGCTCTTATAAATCTTCAAAGGTTCAGATGCTTAATCACACACCTCCTGCCTCTATGACCAGGGTAGCAGCCCTATAGACCTGGATTTATGAGGCCACATTTCTATTATCAGCTCTATGGTCACGTATTTTACCATTCCTCTTTCCTTCATGGTTTCTAAATGTCAGATGTATAAAGTATTTGACATTTAGGGAAATACCAGCATTATAACAAATATGACAATACGCTAATTACCAGACAACACATGCTAGTAAGCATGTAATTTTCAAGACTTAATTTCAACCCTAGTATACATATTTTAAAATCACCAATTTTAAAATTTAAGTGAGAACAATTGCTAACATAAAAAATAATTAATTATAAGCATGATCACTGAACCAAAAATACGAGTGAGTTATAATTAGCATGCAAGCATATAAATGCCATAGTAAGAACTGATATTGGTTTCAAATAATTGATTTGTGAATAGATATGTCCTCTGTGAACTTCAGAAATCTGTAACTCAAAATCATTCTCATTACAGAAACTGGTCATCTTAGCTAAAACTACTTCTGTGGATGAAAGAGCCATGAAAATCAATCACTTTTATGGCCAGAAAAAGAGGTTGTTCTGGGTCACTGTCCAGATAGTAAAATATTAGAAGCCTGTGATCTAGTTTATAATTCATGATAGGTTATAGCTAGCCCTACAGATATTAAAAACCCCTTCCTCCCCTGAAACAGGAATTGCTCTAGAGACCTCTGCAGCTTTAAACACCAAGTCCAATGATTTTGTTAATATATAAAATATATTAATTATTAGTTATTTATTTATTAAATTATAAATTACAAAAATTTTGAAGAAATTTTCAGTAGTATTTGAGATGGGCATCCCAAAAGAAAACAAACCTAACTCTTAAAGATTCAGTATTGCTGTATTGTCCAAAAAGTACAATAGTAACTTTATTCTATCACTATTTGTTTAGCAGAAAAGCGGGAGTGAACGTAAGATGAGTCAACAGGAAACACAGGTTCTAACTGTTACCACAGCTTTGCCTTTGAAAGGGAATTCTGGAAGCAATCAAAAAGTTAGAAGCCCATGTGATGATGTTTCATTATCTGTCACTGGGACCATGCTCTGCTGTCTAATGTCCAGCATTACCAATAATAGTTTTTCTGTGTATTAATTTGGTCTGTATTAGCCAAACAAGAAGATGCTACCTAGATAGCTCAGTAGCAAAAGCAGTCAGAGGAGCAGAAGGATTCTGAAGAGGCTATTTCATTAGATATTACATAAATTAATTGAAAAATACAGAAAAGGCTCATTAAATACCTCTGTTTTACAGAAAATAAGAACACTCCTAGAAATCTGATACACAGAAGTAAAACCTAACGAGTATACCCAGCTACATACATGGCACAGAGCACACACAGCACAAAGATCAAATGAAACTCAGAAATCATTGAGATTACTAACATTTAGGACCAAAGTGTATCTTTGGATCAACAAGTCTGACCTCTGTAAGACTTCATCTAATAATTCTTACATTTGAATTAATCAGTCAGCAGCTTAAACAGTCATTTAAAAGGGGATAATGAGGTGGTGGCAAAGATGTTTTACAGGACACACATGCCAAGTGTCAAAGGAAGTGATCAATAGGTAGCAGAGGATGGCTCCAGAAGCTCATTACAGGTGGTGAAGACATCTCAATACTAAATGTAATGTTTCCTGAAGGGTATTGGAAGAGAAAATGAGCTTCTCTTATTTGAAGTTTGAAAGGCAAGAGTCAATGGAAGGTTGTTAAGAGAGGGTTAAATTGTTCAAAGCACTGCTCTAGGTAAGTGACCTCTTCAAGCAGCGTTTTGGATGGGTACGAGCTGGAAAAGGCTCTATTTGTTAAGCTTGGATAGAATTGTGCTTCAGTGATGAGGGACTAGGCAAGACCTATCACCATGCAGGGGGTCAAGAAAGGCAGTATCATAATCGAAAGGACACAGACTGAGTCTGAATGCAAAGAGACAGGGCTGAGTAGGAAAAAATCTCTGAAAAATAAGTAGGGTGGTGACCACTGACCAAGGCAGGAAACAACTCGGAAAGTCAGGTAAAGAGGTGAGACTAGCCATGCCAGTCTAGGGAAGCTTTGTAACATTACTAAATGTGTTCCCTTTCAATAAAGTGGGGTGAAAGCTTGTGCTCCTGTCCAGAATTCTTTCTTTCACTCATGCATTCCCTAAGGAATACATACACACACACATCTATTTCCTTCTTTTGAAGATGACTGGATGAAAAAAAGCAATTTTTAACTTGTCTTTGTTGTGATGTCTTGACAGAAAACTTAAAAGCAGTTCTGCTCCTGCTGCTCTATAAACATGATCATATGTGGTACCCATTGCTAATTTTCAAGATTTGAGAGGTCTGGCTAAGAAGTTTATAGTAACTGAAAGAATATTCCTTTCAAGTAAAAACTAACAATGATGGTTTCCAGCTCCCCACTTTTCCACATCATTAACTATGATCATAGATAATTAAGCTTCCGTCTGACCTGTCCTAAATTGCACTTGTGTTATTACACACTTGGATTCCCCAGATCTCTGACACTGGTATTTACAAATAAGCAATTCAGAAAGGTTCTGTCTTTCAGAGTGGAACTGCAAGTTTTTTCCTTCAGTGGATTTGTTCTGGGGAAAAAAAACCCTAACTTTCATTTGATTACATGAACTGGAGTGGAGCATCACTCCTATGCAGTTGATAATTCTGAGAAAGACATGTTGCATCCAGAAAGAATTTCTGACATTTTCCTCTTTGACACAGAAGAGAAAGTCAGACTCTTCCATTCAGTGGATTTTGCCACCAACCAAGCTCATAGCTAAACCCCTCTCACTGAACATTCCATGTAATACAAAGCAGTCATCAGACAATAAAGCTAATGTTTCTGCAGGAGGAGTGCATGTTGCTGGACAACCCCTCCATCCAACCTCCTCACACAGCTAGCATTTCCCATGTCATGCACGGTAACACATCTGACGTCAATGTTTTTTTAATGACATTTCCGAGCTTGATAACACATCTTTAAGCATTATTACCACAATCTCTACCAAGGTGCAAGCATAAACATTTAAATCATCATTTATATGTCTCAACAATATGGTCACTTACCCTTCAGAGAAATATCTATTATAACTGAACATGTTTTTCAGAATACTCCCAGAAACATTCCCCATGCTTTTAAGAGCCATGGTGACCATTACCTCCTTATAAAATAAGCAGAATAAACAACATGCCTCAAACCATTTTCCACTTCGGGATACTACTTTTCTGGCCAACAGAGCAACCAGAGCTGCTAGCCAGCCTTCCTACTTAAGCATGGTCAATATAGGGGTTTGTAGCACTAACTTTTCCCAGGACAACATGCATCTTTTAATATCTTTAATATGCTTGCCTTGTTTTCTGTTCCCTGAGAAGTGAGCAGACCGCTGATGTCCTCTGTGGTCTGCTGAAAAACTTCAAGTAGTTTGTGAGGCTCTAAAGAAGCTCAGTGCTTCCCACTCATCCATCTCATACTTTATTCCCAATTAGTAAATGAAGACTGTAATGAAAACACTTTTTGTCGATGCAATAAGGAACAAGCCAAAAGCTGCTTACGAAAGTCAAAGCAAAGGGCACTGTCTTCAGTTGCAGAATAATCCACCCGTGATAAATCACATCCCCCCCAAAAAAAAACAGAAGAGAAGGAAGTTATTTAAAGTACTTGTGAGAAGAAGTAAAACTGTATGTTTTGTTAAAGGGAGCAGGAAAGAGACACAGTAGCTACCAAGAAAAACATGAGATATATTTGCAGCGAAACATGCCCACAAAACAGACAATTTTGAAGACTGCGAATACTCAGCCATTTATCAGACATGGGCAAGGAGCCCATCAGGATAGGACAACTCCTCAGAGGAGCCCAGACTACTGAGAACGCAACGGAAAAGGGTTTGTTTTCAAACACCTCAGAACATCAGCGTATCATGTTCTTTCACCTGAAGAGAACAAACTGTGAGTTATAAGAAACTTCTCCTTGCTATAATGGCCTGCAAAAACAAAAAAAATGAAATTACTACTAATTTTGGGTAACATTTTCATTCTGGCATGTGCCTGTATAGAATTTGTTTTCGATAAGGGTGTCTTCCAAAAAAGTATCAAGAGGAAATGGAACAATTACTTGCCTTAGATGTGTTGATCCAGAGCATAATTATCTCATTATTAAATTTTCGAGCTTAATTTTGAATCTGATCTTCTCTAACTTCAGCTTCCAGACATTACACCCTTTTCTGTTAAATTCTAGAGCCTTTCCAAAATCATGGCGAAAGTATGATGTAATCCATGCATTTCTTGATCTTCTTTTAGACTGACTGAACAGAGTAACTTCTATAAATCCTTCAGTAGGAGAAATATTCTCAGTTTTTCAGAATATGTTTTGTGACTCTTTCCTGCCTTCTCTCTCATTTCTCAGTACTTTTGAAAACACTCTGGTGTGAACTGCATAAAGCTTTCAAATATTGATCTCATCAGTTCCCTGTCCAGAAGTAATAATTCCTTCCCTGCTTCTGTTCATGATTCTCCTTTTATCACAGCAGCCCTCTGTCACAGCTCTGTACAGGGAACTCGTATACAACCAGCTACTTCCCGAGCACAGTCAGTGCTGTCGTATACTTGGTCCCCTATAACGTAGGTATGACTAAATCTTCTTTTCTCAGAAACATAGTTACGTTTATAGCTGTATGTATTAAAAAATAAATTGTCTGAACAAGCTGTGTTACAAAAGCCCCCCCAAATGCTCTGCTGTCTTTGTTTGCCATTATGTCCACCTGTCTTAATAACATGTCCATTCTTCTCCAGCAGTTCTATGGGTTATGGAATAACTGCAAGTCTGGCACAGGCTCTGTTGGAAGCTAGTGTTTTAAGAGGTTGTAAGAAAACAGGTATTAATCTCCTTCACAAGTATTTTAATGAAAATTGGCACTTCTACTATAATGGCATATGATAAGACAAGTGCCTTTCAAAAATCTGTTGCATCTGTGGAGGAACAAAATATATCTTCCCATTGTAATAACGTCTGTGTGACAAGACTTATTTTCTACTAAATTGATATAAATTGGCAAGTATTCTTTTATGCTCCATTTTCTTTCTTTACTTCGGAAATGGACAAACACTTGTTTAGAATAAACCCAAAATATTCTCTATATAGCCTCTATTTTAGTTACTCTCCTAATTGTTTCCAGCTTGCCTAGCAATTCAGAAAAAATGAGTGAAGACTTCAACACTTGATTCACCAATGGGATGGAAAAAAAGAGAAAGTTAAATTAAAAAACAAAGGTTAAATGGGCTGTGCAGTGCCCGGGGTATGCTGGTTCTAAGATTCTGAAAGATCAGTAATAACTGCATAGTTTTGTGCATGGGAAGAATTTGGTTCTTTACATGGTCTGAGTGTCTAAATGACATTCATGTAACACTGAAGATTAAATCAATGTGAAGATGAAATCTCCTGAAACAAAATTCTAACAAAAGCCATTTCTAAAATGCACACAGGCTGCTGTCATATAATTGGGGTTCTCACACTTCCTTCGTACAGCAAACCATTACTATCTGCAAGAGTTGTTACCAGAATATGAATTTTCTTAATTTCATTTAAATTATTATAAAACTACATATGGGGAAAAATAAAATCCAAAGGAAAAATAACTCCAGGCAAGGAGGGCTCTCACTTGACTAGGTACTCCTTCAGGGTGGTTTTGATCATATGGATTAAAGACTAGGAGTCAAAACAAAGAGATTAGGAACAGAGAGAGGGTGCTTAGGAAGAAATAAGAGAGGCATGGGACCCTGTTGGATTTCCTGAAGGGATGCCTGCTAGACGGTAGGCACCCAGAAGAAAAATATGTTAATGTGTTATTTCAGGATAATTTGTTTTTCTATTTGAATGAGACCGTTTAGTTTCTGTGGATAGCTCTGTAATTTACTGCCTGGTAACTCAGGATGCATCCCAAAGCCTGATGCTCCTACAGTTCAGACCAAGAAGGAAATGGAGCAGATGATGTTTTTCATCCCTCAACTGTATGAAGAGGCTCCCCACCCATGGCACACGGGGGTCCTGGAAGCAGATTTGCCCCTCAGGACACGGCTGGGGCATGACCCCAGAGAGGAGATTGCTGTGTACTGCCAGTTGCAGATACCTGAAAGAAAGAAGTGCATGTTCCTGAATTAACCCAAACCTCCTGGACACAGCAGGTCACAGACTGCCTGAAGAGTGAGAAACTTCCAGACTATGACCAAGACAGATAACAGTGCTAGACTTCACAGGTATGTGATTCCTCACAGGCATATATATTCCTCAGGATATGCCATTATTATGCAAAGTCACGTTGTGTTACCTGAGCTGGGCCAGAATATCTTTGTACATCACCATGGCAGTCATAGCGTCAGACAGAGATCCTAAGATCCTGGGTCCAAAGCCAGCACAGTCCGACCTCTGCTTCCTGTTCCAGCACTAGGCTGTTCTGTGCTAGCTTGAGGGTCAGCAAACATCTCTATCAGCAGGTTCGTGAGAGACAGAAATAGTAGCAAGGCAGTGGTACATAAGATCTTTAGCTATGACCTATCACTAATTTTTGCATCTGGTAATCTTCACAATGCCTAAACAGAGATTTTCCTTTAAATTACAAGTGTTCTGTTTCACTGGGTGAAATCCATGCCAATGCTATTTGCTCTAATGACGACAGTCCACTATCTCAGTAAAAAGTGACAAACTGGCAACACAGGACACAAACATTAGCTTGTTTATAATGTGTTATAATTGGAATGGAAATCATTCACAAATTAACTAAGTGAATAAACATAGCTCTCCAAAGTCCTAAATTAAAATATTCAATTGAAACGCTTGTCTTCACCATTTGTGAAACAAATGTTAAAACATTTGAAGAAAAGCTTTTGCATTTTTATTGCAACTGTTCTAAATGGAAGAGTGACAGATGATGAAACACACAAAACATATTCAGTCCAGATCATAGGAAAGTATTTGTCACACTGTCACATAAGAAATCACTGGATAAAACTGGAAGACAGTGATCAGGAGCAAGGTTATATCCATTTTTAATCCTTGTTATAAAGCAGGAGGGGCACTAGAAATATGAATGAATCATCTTGAATCATCCAGCAAAGTTTCACGAGGCTTAGCACAGTGATTGAGGTTGATCTGAATGAAGGATGGCACCATGTGTGCTTGCTGAGTCCGTAACTCAACAAGGGAGAAGGTGATCTTCCCTCCACCAATTGGAGAGATTCCAATCATCCCCCAGGGCCTGATTTTCCAGAGGGTTTTAGGTGTATAGTGGTGTAAATGAGGACAAAGCATGTTTTCCTAAAATTTCCCAGGCTCCTCTATAGACCAGCTCATCCCATTGTTTTGACACGCCCTGGAGGACACACTTCTCTCCACTAACTGCACAGAGTATCTTGAGAGACTACCGTCTGTGCAAAAACCATCTCTGTCTGGTGTCTACTCAAGTTTGGTGTGGATGCTCTGACCCAGTGGCCTATATCCAAGATTAGTTCCAACTCACTCCAAGTCCCCCTGGCCTGCCTGCACTACTCAGTATGCAGCACCTTTGTAAATCTGGCCATGTGTCCCTAATGTCACCATCCAAAGATGGTAGGTGCCCCCATGCCCATGCTACCCCAGCAGGCTCCCTGCACAGCCAGGAGCTACCTGCTCTAGACCTGACACTGGGCATCGCTCCTTTAAATTTTTTATACTGTATTTTCATTTTCGTATGGTTGCAGAGCACAGAATCACAGAATGGTTGAGGCTCCAGGATGCCTCTGGTGGTCTGGTCCACCCCCACTTCTCAAAGTAGGGTCAGTTAGAAGAGGTCATTCAGGACCTATTGGAAAGGAGGCTGCAGCCATGTGGGGGTCGGTCTCTTGTCCCAAGTAACAGACGACAGGATGAGAGGACATAGTCTTAAGCTGCTCCAGGAGGGGTTTAGGTTGGACATAAAGAGAAATTTCTTCACAGAAAGGGTGATTAGACATTGGAATGGGGTGCTCAGAGAGATGATGGAGTCACCATCCCTGGAGGTGCTTAAGGAAAGACTGCATGTGGCCCTCAGTGTCTCAGTGACTCGGGTCTAGCTGATGTGATGGTGTTCAGTCATGGGTTGGACTCAAAGTCTTTTCCAAACTAATTGATTCTGGCATTCTATGATTCTGTGATTCATTTTTATATGGTTGTAGACCACAGGATCACAGAATGTTTGAGGATCCAGGGTGCCTCTGGTGATGGTCTGGTCCAGCCCCACTTCGGAAAGCATGGTCAATTAGAACAGGACCACAGAATCATAGAACTGCAGAATGGTTTAGGTTGGAAGGAACTTTAGAGACCATCTAGTTTACTTTAAACACCATCAAATGCCCTGCCATGGGCAGGGATGCCACCCACTAGATCAGGTCACTCAGGACCCCGTTCAACCCGGCCTCAAACACTATCAGGGATGGCGATGTCATCAGCTTTTGAGTTACCTCCAGGGGCAGAGACACCACAACCTCTCTGGGCAAACCCGTGCCGCCGGCACTTGACCACCCCCACAGTATAATTTTCATTTAAATAATTTCGGGAGCCTCTTGCTACAAGGGAAAAGCCGGCTGGTCCCTGTAGAGCAGCGAGGTGCAGCTCTCCGGTGGTCGGCGGGCCACCCCGGCCGCAGGGCTGGGCGCGCCGGTACCTCAGGGGAGGAGGAGCGGGGCGGGGGCGTCCGCCCCCTTTCCCCCCCGCTCCCCC